>OX377202.1:34808731-35122331 GCA_947396885.1 Heligmosomoides polygyrus polygyrus
AGGCAGATGCAAGGTCGGCGCAGTTAGTAGCCGTGACCGCGGTAGCAACTCCGATACTGCCGACCACTGGAGCGCCATTATTAGGTGACTTGAAAGAACATGGTTGGGAACAGCCCAGATACCTTCTGCTGTATAAAGGAAATCGTTTGTGAAGTTTGAACAAGAACTAGCGTACAAATCCACCATGTCATTGGAGAAAGCTGCATTTTTGATACGCTAGTGCTCTTCAGCGCGAACCACTTGCCTGGCACGACTTGTGGCAGAGAGAGTTCACCTACTGCTGAACCACCAACCTCACCATCAAGATGATTCGTCAAGTCCTACCATTAATTTTCACATCTAATTCTGCTATTTCGCATCATCTCGACAAGCTCGAGCACCAGAAGTTTGGTCACTGGTGAAGTCATTATAAGACGTATATCTCAAACTACAAGGAAAGCAACAACGACGACAACGAGTACAATCACTTTTAGATGTTTGAAAGCGGTAATGCGGAAATTACCCTTACAAGTAGGAGAAACTACCCATCCAAAGTTAGCCAGGATCGTGAAGTGGATATTTTACTGGGCAAATTTGGTATCATATGGGTAGTCGTAACGCAGAAAAGCTAGGGAGACTAGTAGAATGCTTTGTGGTTTAAAATTAAAGCTTTTAAAAATCAACTGGAAAAGCTAATTGTGCCGTAGGATATAATTAAGCGAGACTCGATGGCGCTAGTGGGGCAGGTCAAAGTAATTAAAAGGCCCCCTAATTTCAGTACTGGTTTTCATGTTTCTGCCCGCTCTTAAATGACAATCGCATGCTATATGATAAAATAGGCATTGGTAAAAGCCGTTATAAATTTTTGTGCGGGAATATTCACTATGAAAAAAGTTATCATAATGCGACGCAGAAAACGCGTTTTTGCGTCGCAAACGTCGTTTGGTTGAATGTTTAGCGGCGGTACTGTACCTTTACCCACCTATGTACAGAACACAAAATCCGATTACCCACGAATCGAATCAGCGGAGACTGCTGGGCCTGAGAGCAATTATTGAGCAGTACTTCGCAAGGTTCAGAACAGACCCACCGTTGAAGAATCAAGAAGGGTCGCGCAGTGTACCTCACTGCCCGCTTCGCTTGTCGTTTCCCCGATGTGGCCGGGTCACTGGTATTTGGTTGTCAACTTGTAGTCCTATGGGCGCTGGTACTTCTCGCCATTCACATGCTGCAATGCTGCCCTCGTCTCCTTTGCAGAACGCAAGAGTAACCGTCAAGCGGAAGGATTGGGATGCAGGACGATGGCAGTATTACAGGGTGCGTAATAAGTATTGACGCACCTACTTTTTGTTTCAGCCCCAACTTTCTCTTTCTACTTTTCGAAGTTTTTGTGTGTTATTTTTGTTGTCTATATTGTGTTCAAAAAATAGTCTTGTAAAACTTAAAGAAACATGATACCGTCGTGGTTACGGTGGCCCTTTTTTGTTTGTTACCCAAACAGCTGAATATTTCCTTAACAAGAGAATTTGGCGCTGTCCGAAACGGTTGGTGACGAAGGAGGTCAGCAACCGAAGCGTCAGCCACGGCTCTGTCATACCATATAATGATTACAAGATGTCCAAGCACGATAGCGTTCAAATCCAAACCTCTGTCCGATAATGGCAAACAGATAACGCGCGCAGGTGTGGACAGCTTCTCAGACGAGCACAGCTTGAACATGAATTCGCTGGATTACTCTTTTTAGGCGATTTTAGAGAATGAGGTCTGTGCTACTTTCAACAGAAGTGACCACTTGCAGAAGGCTGCCCTGATCAAAGCACGGGACGAAATCCAAGCGAGTACTTGCGGCGCGTGCTCATGAATTTTTCCGTCGTTTTCGCTCCTGTATTCTCAGTAAAGGAGCCAATGTCGATTACGAGTTGTTCTATCGTGTTTGCAAGATCATTTTCCAGTTCTCGTGGGATTGTTTTAAAACTTACTACGCAATACTATTTCCACAGCCGTCGTTTACTGCGTCAATACTTTTTACGCACCCTGTAACTTCACTGGCATACGGAGTGACCACAATTCCAGTAACAAGTCTTTTTTCCTTCTCCTGAGCTGTATGCAGTTCTTCGTAGGCGCAGGATCCGCTGTTTTTGTGGACTGCCGACATCTCGTCAAGTCATGTGTCTTCTGATGTGTTTTGAAATGGTCACCGCATCCGCGGCAGCGATTGTCGCGAGCGCGGTGGGCTCGACAGCGGTCGTACGAGTTACCGATGATGGCCCGCCACAAACGTTAGACTTGAAGCCCTTCAGGGTATTTTTCAACATTTGAGGCATTTCGAAGGTGGGAGTCATGGAGATTCCATATGACATTGGGGTGTTCTGGGGAACGTTGCTTACATGCTCGTGATTTCGAGGTTTGAAAATGTACGCTAATGTGTATGCAGGCCTTATTTTCGGATCTATCTTCTGTCGGGGATGGGCACATAACTAGAAAGTAACAAACCGATTTTAGACTTACCGTGCGAACAACATACCATACCGAACAAGATAGGACCTGAACTAGAAAAATTCACGAAGAAAAAAACAGGAAAATTATGCCTGTTCTCGTCGCGGTTGTAAACAAGCAAAGCTATGCGCCCTCCTCTCCTTGTTAGATCCTGGTTATAACATGCCAGGTGGTGGTCAGCACACGTCGTGCCTCCATTGCGTCGCTCCTTGCCCGTCGAGACGGTTGTAAAATCGCGGCGATTTGGTTTTTTTGTTTATTCGTTCTTTTTTGTTTCATTGATGTTCCATCCCGTTCTCTAAGAACTGCTCTGTAAGTCTCAATTCATTTTGTTGCATGCTCTTTAATTATTTGCTCCCCTTGATTAGGATAGATCCTTACATTCTTTCCTGATTGTAAAAAATGTACTCTTAGGCACCCATTTGTTAGAAGTGGGAAGCACTCAACTGTTTCATGCCTGGCCTGTGCTCCATTGCTCAGGTGACACGTGAATCTATGAAAGTCACGTACAATTAGGATGTGTGGCGTATTCCCAATCACTTTGTCTGGTCTCGGAATTAATCCTTTTATTGCTCACAGATATTGAAATTACAGTACAAAAACAAACAAAATCAAACAATCAACACAAAATTTATGTGAGAATCATTTTGTATACTCTTGCCAACATGTACCGGGCAAGTGAAGTCTTTTTGAAAATAGGTACTCACCGTTGGGGTTTTCTTCAAATAGTAAACGAGCGACAACAGTCATTCCACACGATATTCCAGATGTTTATGAAATAAAATTCGATAAACTTACCATTGTTTCAGTTGCGGTGCTCCCTACCCAGGTTTCATCCATTTCCCAGCTCTTCCACTCCATCCTCCGCGTTCTGTTTTCTTGCATAGAAATGCGTCACTCCGCTGGTCACCATCGTTTGACAAGCAATATTCCTGGTCTCAACTTGTTTGTGGCGTCGCAGGAATGGAACTACGTGTGTTCGCGGACTTCAGGGAGAAGTTGTCACCCTATTGTAATGGTCTACCACGAGTTTCCGAAGGAGGAATCTGTGATGGTTCTGAATGGCAGCGCGACAGGAGGTACACCCGCTCCCTGCTGGGGGGCGTGGCGTTAGGAGGTACACCGCTGTTCTGCGAACCGGAAACTTTTGTTTTGCGTGTCAAAGGTTTCGTAAGGCAGCCGTTAGACTCTTGGTGAAGCCTAGGGGGTTGGTGGTGGGTGAGCAAGGGGGATGAGAGGAAGATCGCATGCCCCCCAGCAGGGGGCGGTGTACCTCCTGACCGTCCCCCGTTCTCTGAATCAATGCCAGCCACGGCGGACCTGAGAATTCTCCCCGTTGCGGCGAGCCGTTCGGCGGCCATTCATACATGCTGTCCCACAGTCATCTCAAGAGATCTGAAACGTCATCAGCCATATGATGTGACACAGAATGTCCGTAGTCCACCCTGTCACTAGGACCTGTCGTCTGATTTCGATAGCCCGTTTTCAGCTCAGCACGCAAAGGCAAGCAGTTTGCTGTGGCACCACGTGGAGTAACCGCCGCCACCGCCCGGACGCCGACACCGATATCACCGCCCGGACGCCGACAAACAAATAGGTAAGCAAGCAAGAAGGGTGCGACCAATCGAAGGAAAACTGATAAAGTCAAAGAGCGCGTCGACCTTCGCCTTCCTTTAGAGATACTGCATCTCCATGAGGATCTTGCCCAACGTATCGTCCAACATTCAACTTGCTTGAGGAAAAGTTAAAGTTTTCGGAGAATTTCGAAAACTTCCGTTGACCCAGTTAATTTAACTGTGTTAAATTCCGTTAAATATATTCGACAAAAATGTCCGTGAATCTAGTATATCGGTAATCTGTTACTCGTTCATTGCGCAGCACTGTACTAGAAGAAAGATGCAATTAGTGTTACGGTATATAGAGCATTAATGATGTCCATGTCCTGCGTTCGTAACAGAGCGGCTATTGCAACGAGTATTTACTCAAGTTTCTTTTGCAAGTTTTCGAGTATTTGACGGTACTCCTGCTTCATGACAGCCACTTCTGCATGCTTGCAATCAAGTGTTGCCATCATGTCATCATAGCGACCTGAAAGAAAAATTGTTTTCCGCGAATATAACAAAAATACTAAATAAATCTCAAACTTCTTTCTTCTTGAAACATCGGCATTGTTTTGAGTTGTCAGTTTGTACTTACTTAATGTGCCATACGAGGTTTTTAGGTGGATCTTTATTCGCAGGGCCTGGCGCGTTTCGACTTCACGCCGTCTTCAGAGGCAAATTGGATCCAATTGGCCCCTGAAGACGACGTGAAGTTGAAACGCGTCAGGGCCTGTGAATAAAGATCCACCTAAAAACCTCGTGTGGCACATTATAAACGAATGACAACTAAATAAATCTATTTGGTCATTTGTAGTCACGTGTAGTGCACAACTAAAAAAATAGAAAAGGAACAATCTCAGACGTTCGTTATCCAGGACCCGCGCAAGCAGTTGCTATAGTGGTGAGAACCTGTTGCAGTGATTTTGGCGGGCTGCGCCGATTGGCCAGGTGAGGGGGCTGGCGCGATTACCTGCACCCCGTTGACGCTCCTGCGGAGGTATACCATTAGGCTTATGGACCGACTCCTGTTGATAGAGTGTTGCAGGATAATCGTCGATGCTTATATCCACATATGTCCAGCTCGTACATACATATATATACATATATATACATATATATGCATACGCATCTAAGTAGGTATATACTATGTATACACATGTATATACATCTTTATATACAGGTACATACATAGAGACACGTTCTCACCACAATAGCAACTGGTTGTACGGGTCCTGGATAACGAACGTCTGAGGGTGAAAGCAGCGATTTTTTCTTTTGTGAGAAAGTGCGACTGACTCAAGGGTTCGAAAGGCACACGCATCCGGCATACCTCCGAATCGCTCCAGCGACTGGTCGCGGCGACAATGTTGCGAAGGTAGCTACGCAGTCCGTAGCTACCCATGCAACACTATCGCCGCGACCAGTCGCTGGAGCGACTCGGAGGTATGGCAGATGCCATAGAATGTTATGTTTATCCAGAAACCGACATCTTTTCCTTATTACGCCGTATCGGGACGATAAGAGGTTTTTAATTTATTTCTGTGCCGGCGGAGCAAACCCTTTTCAACAGAAGCTCAAAGAGCTAACTAGGCAAGGATACCAGGTGAACATGGCACTTTGAGATGAGGCGTATATCACTGGCTGCAGCACGATGATTCCAAATATGTGCACCGCATCTGCGAATCGCATCCGGGAACGGAGTTGTGGGCCATCTTTTTCATCTTGCCCCTCTGCGCGCACTGAGGGCGCAATCACAAGAGGGCGAGCGAGATAGCCTGGAAACAGCGGCGCATGACTGATTGGTTTGTGGTTCGTCTCCCCACATGCACCATTATTGCACTTTCATTGTTTCATGATCGATCAAAGCACTCTATTTAAAACTCCATCGAGAGAGGTCGCCAGGGGTTATTCCTCAACGACTTACAGCAATTTAACGGTGAAAATGCTGTCCTCGAAAAAAAAAATAAGAAAAATGTAGTCCTCATACTTGACAGTAGATGACTGCCGCTTTCAGTAGAGCGGAGCGGAGAACTGGCCCATCCACCCAGACAAGATTGTAAATTCAAACGAATTTCCAGGCAAGACAAAATCGCAAAATTCGGTGCAAATAGGTTCTGGGAGTGGGAGAGAATGCTTTTGTCGGGGTGTATAACCACCCCTACTCGGTGGTTGTACACCCCGGCAAAAGCATTTGTATTGGGTTGGCAAATAAATTCCTCATGCGTAGTTACTTTTTCTAGCGGAGATTAACAGGTTAGTTGCGCATCAATTCTCTTGCTTCTTCCACTGCTTGAAAGCCCTTAGCCTTTACTTCTCGAAACTACTTTTGTCGTGCTGCCGTTCTGATTTAGTGGGAAGTTTCTCAATCTGAAATGAAAGGACGCAGAGTCAACATCCGCGAACGCCTTCTTCTTGAGTACCAGGTTGGCCATTCTGCAACTGAATCCCTACAGAATATATGTGCAACTGTAGGATATGAAGTTGTCCAAGGATCGACAAGGTTCAAATGATTCAAGAGGTTCCGTGAGGGCAACGTTGAAACTGAAGACAAGCGACACACGCACGGATTGGCCTTGGCTATACTGGAAACTCATCGATGGCGTTTCCAGAAGAGCCTACTCTTCTCAACTTGATTGCATGCAGCCTGAACACCGCCAAAACACTGCCAGAATTCCGACAGCTCTTCAGAAGCAGCATTATCCTTTAGCAGGATAACATCAGGCCACACGTCACGAACAGGAGTCCTCAAAAAATCGAAGACCCTGGCTGGGAGCTTCTCACTCATCCACCTTACAGCACATCCTCTGCGCCGAGTGACTACCACCTTTTTTGTTCGCTACTGAACTCCTTGGCTGGAAGACAATTTGCCAATGTGGACCACGTCAAAATGCACTTCAAGGATTTTTGCCTCAAAACTACAGGAATTCAACAGCCGTGGGAGCAGCTACCTGATAAACGAGAAGCAGTTCTGCGATCTAATGGATCTTACTTCAATTCTTGAACATACGTGATAGTCCACGATGTGGCGAACCTATTACTATCTCCAGTTACATCCGAAATGGCCTAGCTCAGTTTACTGTAGGGGTAGAACACACCAGTGCTGCAAAAAAGTTCTGATTTTAAAAAGCACATTCCGTTTTGTAGGTCTGTCCTACAAGGTGACACCCTCCCCGACCCTATTTGCGCCCGAAATTGGCTTTCTCTTTCGACACCTCCACTTCATCGAGACAAAAAGATCTACATTGCTGACCAGCGTTTTGCTCATCATCTTCCGCCACTGACCGCGTAGAATTCTCCTCTTCTAATTCCACACTGACAACTTCATCAGCTGACTCAATGTCCCGTATAGCGCAGCTCACAAAATAGATGCAAAACTGCTGGCAGTCGTCTCTTGTCAAATAGGTACCCATGAGGTATCGCCAGGACCAAAGTCCCCCAAAAGACACTAATTTGGAGAACAGATTGGCAATATTGTCCTCAACTGCACCGGGGTCGGAAAAATCTTCACCAAAAAAGGTTGTTCAATGCACCTTCTGATCATCGGTCCACATGTGTATGTGGTGATTAGGTTTAGGTCGAGGAACTTTTCCACTTTTGAAGTGAAAGCACAATATACACGTGAATAAGGTTTCTTTTGGCGACCTTCCTCGTTGCGATTTTACCTAGAAGTGCTTTGCTTGATTGTGACGTACCCCTTTAGGAAGTGCAAAACCTTTGCACTACAGGAGAGTCGGGCCACAAAACACACCGCCTCACTCCGCCGCTCATGCATCCACTACGCAATGCTCGGCAGCCAACCTTGTTTCCGGACCACTTGAGCTTCCCCACTCATGATTGGTGGGCTACGCGCGCAGCCGGGGCTCAGAACACAGACCAAAAATGGTCCATAACTCCGTCGCCAGAGGAAGTTAGGAAAAATAGACGCATATTTGGAACCAGCGCTCGAAGCCGCGTCCATTGATGAATGTGCATTTCATCTCGTCTTGTAAGTTGGGTGAATTTCCTTCGCATCCATTTGCAAGCTGGAAAGTGTGCAGAAGAAATGCGTGAAACTTCTTCTTCTTTTTGCTGCTAGGTGTGGAGAGTGCTCAGTTTCAAACCAGCATTGCTCGACCCTTGTGGTACGCCTTGCACAGAGCTACATACCAGCTCGTCGCAACATTGCCCAGCAAAGGCGTCATTCAAACTTGGGTGGTTGCTCTCATCAAATGCATATAGTGGAAGAGGTATTGAGGAGTCCTACACGAGAAAATAACCGACTTACTCTGCGGCTAATCAACAGATACTTGGATATTACAAAAGGAGTACTCCGCCGCGGACAAGTGAAGAAAGGAAAGGGTAGCCTGTCTTCTAAGTGGCAACCCACTAGCTTTTGCAGGAGGAGCAGCTACAGCAGTGGCAGCACTAAGGTTTTGCTAAAGAACGGTTGCTATGGTTTGGAGCAAGTGGCAAGTGGCTCATGTTGAAGTACTCCACTGGAATCATCTGCGATTGTAGATGATTTCAGTGGACTACTTCAACATTACGTAGATGTTCCAGGCAATCAAAAGCAAATTCTACAGTACAGAGTTCGGGTCTGTCCCCTGCGGAAATGAGTATCGAGCCGTAGGTGATGCGCAGGAGCGGTAGTAAAATGCGGCTGAATGAGAAGACTTGCCAGGAAACTATCTCAACGGTAGCTCGGAACGGCCGAAGTGTTGTATATGGACAGAATAGCCTCTCTGTAGGAAACGACAAAGTGCAACTACCTCGATCCCAATACAACTCTGCGAAAAGTTAGGGACGATAGAATTTGGGCCGTCGGCGGCGTTAGCCCTCTGCCTGCACGCGGAAGGTGGGCTCAATTTGGCTGGAAACAGCGATCATGGGGAATACGCTGCCCCTCTACCCACCCGCCACCAACGCTCGCTCGTCTTCGCTGTTTCCAGCCAACGGCTCAACTTCCGTCGTCCCTGACTCTGCGCTTAGTTGTATTGGGGTCGAGATATTTGCATTTTGTTGTTTCCCACAAAGAGACAATTCTGCCCATATACAACACTTCGGCCGTTCCGACCTACCGTTGAGATAGTTTCCTGGTTAGATGGGCATGCAGATACACCCGGTGAGAAAGGATGTGCAACGAAGATGTCAGACCATTGATAAAGACAGTCGGAATCCAGCTGAATATAGGGAAGCAACATCTGAAGTAGTACGATCTCATCCTCGTAAAACCGAATACCATTTAACAAGGTTAGCCTCTTATGGTTAGAGTTGGAAGCACGAGGGAAAGGCCAAAGAACGGCTGCCGCCGAACTCGACGACACGTCTGAAGACACGCTTGATATCATGAGATGGGGAAGGACCACAAGAACAGCGGATTCTCTTGACGGCGTAAAGCTCAGGGCAGGTAAAGAATAAACAGTAGGCGCCTTCCGACAGTTTCAAGACTTGTTACTTTAATTGCGGGCCACCCTGTATGCTCGCGAAATCAATACAGCCAACGTCTTTCCGACAAAGGAAACGACGAACAACTTAAGAGAGCGTCAAAAGACGTTGAAATAAGGGAGAAGGCAAAGAACGTTCGGCTTTGGCGACTACATACGTATTTCATGCGTTTTCTTACTGTAATAACGTCACTTCTATAGCGTGTCGCTACGATGGTTGTGCCTTTCTAGATCTCTGTTGTCAATCTGGACAGTATAAAGGCTCTTTTTCAATCAATGGATGTAAACAGGATCGTATCTCACAGCTTTTCCAGACCCGACCAACGCGGTCACTGTCGTCATAGTGTTCTCATAGCATATCAATGCCCCCTCATGGCGGTTACTCCTGCGTTCTGCCAAGGAGACAAGAACAACATTGCCGTATGTGAAAAGCGACAAGTATCACCGCTAGTACTCTAATACAGTTAGCCAACCTAGTCTGGAGCCACATAAGAAGATTACCTCGTTTTCTTGACCCATCGCGCCACGAGTTGAGTCAATTATAGATGTAACGGCAACATCGTAAGGAAACGACAAGCGATGAACGAAGCGGACAGTGGAACGGATCCCGTGGCACCACGAACCCAGTCCACGCTCTCCCGCAGTACGTCCCATGGGGAGGGGGACGTTCTGCCTGAAAGCGGCGCGGGCAAAGGCGCGGGACAGTGCATGCGGAGCCAATTAGCGTCGACTCGCGCATGACACCCGCCGCTTCGCGCTCAGTCAGGCAGCCCTCGCCGCGGAGACGATGCTGACCCAGCCAACCACGGGAGCCTGTAGGTCGACCAGATTTGGTGTGATTACAGTCGATAGAGGGATAGGAGGCTCAGACGGCTTGCATTGGTAGTCCAGAATATGAGACTGATCTGAACCCACCCATCTTCTATATCGAAATTTCAAGCTCTATCGAATGAGCCAGGAAAGAATCTTGTTCCAATAATCCTTACAACTTTTTTTTGCAGCCGCTGTTTAGCTTTCGTTAAATATCAGTTTTTATTTATATTAGAATTAACTACGAGGCACGCTTCCAGGCTACTGATGTGAACTCTACCATCACCTGTACTAGAATTTCGATTTCTATCAAGTGAGCTAAATTATCCTGTCTAAAAATTAATTGCGAGGCATGCTCCCAGGCTGAAATTGTGCGAGGAATGTGGTTAGATAGACGAGAGACCTTCTAAGAGCACCCCAAGTGCTCAACCTTTTTGAAAACGACATTATGATCCTTCAGTGCGTAGAGCATGTTCACAGTCTGAAATTGCCCAACGAATTCAATTTGATAGTCGGTGGACTTCCTAAGAACACCGAAGTACTCCAGGTTTTTCAAAGCATTTCATCAGTGTTTCCTAACATGTTAATTGGTGGAGGTGACATGACATTGGCTACGCAGGTACACTGCCTGTGGGAACGATGTGAAAAGACTGCTAGAAGCCACATACGACTGGACGAGCAATTTGAAGCATTGTGTGATGAAATTTATTCTCGGTGAACATTAGATTTCATGAACCACCTATCCAGTCTTAGTCTCGACATATATGGTGTGTGCATTAAAAAGTTCCATAGAAAAATCAGTTACGAAATGCTAAAGAGATGTAATGTTGAAAGTAACGCTTTAAACTTCTGTTAAAAGACCTCTCGTCTATCTAATTGGAATCCTCGTGCAATTTTAGCCCGGAAGCATACCTCACATTTAATCCTGATATATGTGAATAAAAACCGATATTTAGCGAAAAATAAACAACGCCTGAAAAAATCGCTTTAAGGGTTGTTGAGGAAGGGTTCTTTTCTGGATCATTCGATAGAGCTCGAAATTCTAGTACAGGAGATGTATGGCTTACATCAGTAGTATGGAAGCATGCCTCGCAATTAATCCTGGTAAAGAGAAAAACTGCTATTCAACGAAAATAAACACCGCCTAAAAAGTCGCCTTAACGGTTATCTAGGCAGGATATAATGCAGGAGATGATAGAGTTCACATCAGTAGCCTGGATGCGTGCCTCGTAGTTAATTCTGATATAAATAAAAACTGATATTTAACGAAAGTTAAACAGCGGCTGAAAAAAGATTTTGTAAGGATTCTTGAAACAAGATTCTTTCCTGGCTCATTCGATAGAGCTTGAAATTCTGATATAGAAGATGGGTGGGTTCAGATGAGTCTCATATTCTGGACTACCAATGCAAGCCGTCTGAGCCTTCTATCCCTCTATCGATTGTAGTCACACCAAATCTGGTCGACCTACAGACTCCTCTAGTTGGCAGAGTCACCATCGCCTCCGCGGCGAGAGCTGTCTGGCTGAGTACGAAGCGGCGGGTGTCACTACGCGAGTCGACGCTAACTGTCTCCGCAAGCACTGTCCCGCGCTTTTGCCCGCGCCGCTTTCAGGCAGAACGTCCCTCACCCCGTCCCATGTGCTCGAGGTGCGAATGAACCAAGCGGTTTCTCCACCGGAGCTGTGCCAAGATCCTCGAAGCGGTGGGAGGGAAACGAGTGTAGATGAGGGTTTGGCCAAACGGAAAGGGCACAGGAGATATGGGATCGCGTGTCTCTGCTGCCGAAATCTAACGAACACCTATGCACTACATAGGGTGGCAAGCAATAGATGACGACAGCTTTTCCTTCCTGTTAGCAAGAGGAAATGGGAAAAGGTAAGCATAATAATGGCCACCTCAACTAGCTTTAATTTATTACTTCTGATTGGAAACGTTCATAACTGCCACCCGAAATTCTTCCAAAATTAGTTTAATCTTTTAAAATCCACTAGAACCACAACACAGTGAATGAAGGCATTGCGTTTTTGAAAACCTCACTATAAAATTACAAGAGTAACTAAGAGGCGTTGCAATACCAACAGGCCGCACTGAAAAAAACTCGACCGGAGCAAATCACTGTAAGCAAGTGAACCTATCATACTAAAATTTTAGAGCCCACTAAATCAATAATATTTTATTCCAGCCTCGTCCAAAATGTCCGAACTCTTGATGCTCCCCTGAAGCCAAGAGTGTCTCCGCCGTCACCATTTTTTTGTTAAATCGCCATTACATCAGAAAGATTTAGAATGTGAAACTTAAAATTCAACAAACGTGCCTTTGGTCACTAAACCAGGACTGTAGCAGAAGTCACTGGCATCTTCAGAATGTGCAAGTTGAACTCTGGAACATTCCGAGAACAGTAGCGAGTAGGTAAGACTACGATCATGAACCATTAACGAAGTGCACAGGCCACATTGAAAATCGACTCGCTACTAAGATACCCACTCGTCACTTCCAGTGTTGCTTGAAGAACTGGTGTCGCAACAGGCGCTTTCGGAGTCGAAGCTGATCTCTTCTTCACAAACCGAAGACCTCGTCTCCTCGAAGGACGTCGATGCACTGTGTGTGGACAGATCTCGTTCTCCATCTGCTGGTGTGGGAATTGGACAGTTGTTCTGGAGCAGCGAATAGGAGCGGTCTGATCCGGCTCTCGCTCTCGGTATAGGTAAGTGAAGAAGTTCTTCTCGCAGAGGACTCCCGTGAAGAGGATCTGTAAGACTGATAGTTTCGAAGGAGCTGTCTTCGTTTGCGCCGACTGACGAGTATTCAGTTTGGTTTTCGTCACGTTTTACCGCGCGACCCTATAAGAGAGAAGAAGCCGTTAAGTAAAATTGACTCAGGAATTCAGAAGCAGGTCTGTACAACCTCATTCAGAGAAGCGTTCTCTAGTCGAACATATGAGTTCAGTGAAGGGTTAGGCGAGTTTTCATCACAAGACGAGTACCAAGGCATGCTGCAACAAAAGCAGACAGCATTAACAACTTTGACCTGTGTCAAAGCACAGCATTAACAGACCTAAAATTAAAAAGTGGACGAAAGTGTTCACGTGAAAGTGACGGTAGAATATTTTTGAGTGGGAAGACCTGAAAAGCTTTTTTGCGGCTGATTTCGCAACAATTTTTAAGATACCTATTTATTGATCTGTCCACATAATTTTGATCGGGTAAGGGAAAGATCGCCGACGCCCTTTTCCTCTCTGACTGACACTCAAAATGGAATTAAGTAATCGTGGTTAAACTAATTGCATACTAAACCATTCTACAAATGTATAGTGAGTTGGAATTTCTGAACTGTGTACGGCAATCCTATTTGTTTAAGCACTTTCCTAACGATAATGGCTTCAGACCGGACGTTAAATTCCGTCCGCTGATGTTTGAAAGGAATCTTTTAGCGAATATTTTTAGCTACATTTCGTTAACCCTTTCACGACATTGTATGACGATATCGTCGGACAGCATCATAAAAATAGTCCATGGAAAATTATCACACATTTAATAGTACAAATTTAATCAATGAGTCCACTAATAGCTACGGTCAAGATGACCCATGGGAAACTTCATTTCTTGCTGTGTTTTTTCATATATAACAAATAAAATAATAGAAATAATAAGCGCGCGGGAAAACGCGCGCTGTCCCACGCGGCAGTCACTTGAAAATCGCGCAGTGAAAGGTTAAACAGGGGAACTTTGCTAAACGAGTTATTTGCCCACTGATGTTCTAATTAGAAAAGATCAAGAAATAATGTTTTAACACATTTGCTTAAGCCTGGAGCGGCTGGTAGAGAGGGAATAGGATCAAGAAATAATTTAAACGTCATTTTCGCGCCAGACTGGACGCTTTTTAATGAAAGCTGAACACTTTTAATATCTTAATACAGAAATGAGCAGCAAAAATGTCAAGCGAGACCTAGAATGGAAAGAACAGGAGCGAATATTAACGACCAGCGACTGCACCATCATTTCTTCGCTGAAGACGCCGTTCTCAAACACTTCGAGAATTTGCCATGTGGAGAGGAACTGGCCAACTTCGATCGTGTATGTGGAACGCTGAATTGCATGTGAATATTACGGAGACGATGTTTGTGATGAACGGAAGAGCTTCTGATGCCCCAGAGCTCAGCGGAACGAACATCTCCGAATGCTCCAGCTACGTGTAGCAAGCATGCGAAGTCAACATGACCAACGACCGAGTGGCAGGGGCGGCTTGAGTTTTCTAGAGCAAAAGTCGTGAAGAAGACGAAAAACGTTGCCGCTGTTGTGTTGCTTCACGAGAAGATGTAAGGCGATCACGATTAAATGAGGCTTCCGTGGGACAAAACAGTAACTGTGCCGGTTCTTAAAGGACAATACTAATCGCTAACTGTACACCAACAACGACTGCAATCAACTAGTTGTGTAATGTATGTACGCGTATTACAAATGACACGCCCATTTCAAAATTTTAGGCGATTTCCAGATCAGACCAGACACAACGGAGCAAATGGGGTCGGAGGAGGGAGTCACCATGTAGGGCACCCCTACACAACGGTTTGTGCCATAGGAAACTGCATTTGCAGCACTAGTGTGTTCTACCCTTACAATCAACTGAGCTAGACCATTTCTGATGTAACTAAAGATACATGTACCCTCTTGCAAGGGCGAACAACCACTGAATAGGGGTGACCCCGACCCTATTTCCGCTAATCAAACAATAGGAACGAAGTAAATAGTAAATATATTACGCTGCTCAGAGGTATATGCATTTAATTTAGGTCCTATATCACAGTTTCGTCGGTTCTCGCTAACCCGATATCCATGTATATCGCTGTCTGTATCACATCGTTCATCATTACACATCTGCTCAATCAGTGATCAATCAGTTGTAGTTGTATTGATATACCAGACGTTAAGCGGTCTAGCGGCTCCGCCCCGAACCCCGACAATAGACCTTCTAAGCCTTCTTACTCGCGTTACAGTGAAAGTCTGGTTTTACAGGAAAGCGGGACAGTAGAGCACAATTTTCAAAACTGCTCCTATGAAGCCTATCCACCCTCTATCGCACTTACGCCGATTTATTCTCCGATGAACACATTCTTTACGTGACGAGGAACAGATTCTGATAATCTTGTTAGAGCTCTATACCGCTAAATATCCGACGGCACTAATAATCCTCCGATTCCCGAAGTCATTCTCCCTACTCCCCCCACCCCCCCCCCCCCAGACAGTACACAATACACCCTTACCCATGTGCAGGCAGAGGCAGGCAGAAAAATGTAGTGAACATCAGTCAGTAGTGAGAATGGCAGGCATGTACATTCACACACTCGCTGCCTTTTAAAGGTCATCTGAAAGTCCGACGTATGCTTCGCAATGATCTGTGGTACATTTTCTTGATCTAGACGCACGATGTACGACGCTGCTGTCACATACACGTTGCACGATAGTGAGAAAAAGTACTGTTCTCCTTGCAATTCCTTCCACTGATCCCCCTTCCTATTACTGGTCCCACCTTCACTGGTCCGCCCTCTTTTGGCAGCCCCTTTCACTGGCCTTCACTACTGGTCCCACCTTCACTGGTTCCCATTTCCCGGTCCCTCCCCCCCCCACCCCTTCACAGGACTCTCCCACTTCACTGGTTCCCGTTCATTGCCCCGTTTTTTCTTTTTGCCCCCCTTGCTGCCCCCCTCACCAAGTGGTATCCTTTATTGGTCCCCCTTCACTGGCCCCCATTAATGGGCCCCTTTAGTGGTGCCTCCTTTACTGCCCCACCCCCCCCCCTTCAAAGCTGCCCCATTACTGGTCTCACCTTCACTGATCCTCTTTACTGGTCCCCTCATCACTGGTCCTCTTTTAATGGTTCCCCTTTACCGGTTTTCCCTTCACAGGCCCCTCCTACTTCACTGGTTCCCGTTAACCTCCCCCCTTACTATTCCTCCAATCCTCACCTTAGTGGTATTCTTTATTGGTTTTGCCTTCGCACCCATTAAAGGTCCTACCCTTCCTGATACCCCTCCCCCTTCACTGATCCTCTTTACTGGTCCCCTCATCACTGGTCCTCTTTTAATGGTTCCCCTTTACCGGTTTTCCCTTCACAGGCCCCTCCTACTTCACTGGTTCCCGTTAACCTCCCCCCTTACTATTCCTCCAATCCTCACCTTAGTGGTATTCTTTATTGGTTTTGCCTTCGCACCCATTAAAGGTCCTACCCTTCCTGATACCCCTCCCCCTTCACTGGTCCTCCCACCCTTCACTGAAACCCGGCTTACTGGTCTCCCCTTTAGTGGCCTTCCGTTACACGTATTCGCAATCCATACACACCTTGCGCGACATAGGTGACACCTCTTCTGAACCCAGACACCGTTTGAATGACATCGGTTACACCTCTTCTGAACACCCAGACACCCCTTGCATGAAATCCGTAATAACTCTTCTGAACCCAGACACCCATTGCATGACGTCGATTACAACACGTCTCCTGAAATCGGACGCCTGTTGAACAGCGTCGGCGACATGTCTTCTGACCCCAGACACCTATTACGCGACATCGTTAACACCTCTTCTGAATCCAAACACCCAATGCGCGACATCGGTTACATGCCTTCTGAATCCGAGCGCCTGTTGCACGACGTTGATGATACCTCTTCTAAATCCGGACGCCTGCTGAGCAACGTCGCTGGCATGTCTTTTGAACTCGAACGCCCTTTGCGCGACATCGGTGACCCTTCTTCTGACGATCTCGACACGGCGTGAGTGGCACCTCGTCTGAATACGGACGCCGGTTCAATCCCAATGAGGGGGGGGCACTCCATACTCACGTTGAAACACAACATAGAGATGAATACTTGTAACATAACATGCCTACCTGAACCCCTACTGTGGCTACTGCAGTCTTCCTCCTGAGATAAAGAGGAAATTTAGACGAAAAACGCCGGACGAAAAGGCGAGAAGAAGGCGCGTCGACAGGTTCACCGTGGCGATTCCTACAGGCATAGCCGTACAGTGGCCGTGGGTCGATACGTGGAGCCCACAGACATCCCTGTACGTATCGCCATGGTGAACCTCTCGACGTGCACACATGCGTTCCGGCCCGAGGCCGTCGTGCCCCCCCCCCCTCATTGGGATTGAACCCGGACGCCTGCTACTCGACTTCTAGGAAAGGCCAGACGGATGAGCAGACGGACGGACGTACAGACGGACAATCGCTAACCCCTTTATACATTCTCGATAGCGAGGGGTTTCACGGAAGCCGAGCTGGTGTTCCATGGCAAAAATAACATTTCACGGCACAAAGCGGCTCGCAGGGGTCACCTTGTATTAATTGGTTATCCACCTTGGCATAAAGGTACATGAATGCCTAATTACATCATAGCTGAACTAGCTCTGTTCATCACTAGGGAGAACACACCAATGCTGTGTAAAAATTTTAATTTCGTGCAACACAGAATGTTGTATAGGGCTGCCCTACAATATGCCCATCCGATGAGCTTTGCACCCATTTCACTGTGAAGACCATTTGCCATCATTTCACTGCAGATGAAGCTCTGAGACAAATCTAAGGGAGAGGATGGTAAGGACCGTATGCACCTCTCCAATTAGAATATACCTTAGGTGCTCTGTTCCCTCTTTCTCCCCACTATTACGATATTTCACAAGCGTTCGAAAATGTGCACTTTTTGAGTTGCCTGTTATAGACCCAGCATTGGCGCAATGGGCGCTAATACTATCAACAGTTTTCCACCTCTGTGGTGAAGAGGGCTGGGCCATTTCTGATGCAATAAGAGATACATCTGCCTTGCTACCAGGGCGAATATCCACTGAATACAAGGTGCCCCACTACTCTCCCTACCTTTCTTACTGGAGTTTCACATTTCAATGGAATTCTAGCTAGAGTAGACTACGTCAAGGATGCCGCATTTTGCTCTCCTACGAAGGCCTGTATGCTGAACAAGCTCACACCTAGGAGGAAGTGTCCCTCACTAAAAACCTCGACTCCTAAAGATGCGCTTTTTGTAATACCTTGCTTGTAGGTGTGCCTTTAGCCTTTTCAAAATCCGACGATTGTGAGGAACGATGTGACAAGCCTGAAGTGTGCACTTTAACAACTCAACCCTACGTCACTGAATTTAAGGCTGTCAATTAATGCATTAAAAAACTGAATCGAGCATCACGTACCGTTATTGTTCAGATTACTGGGTTGGCTACTTTTATCCATAAAACTCTGAAACAATAGCTTTAATCAGCTGGCGTAAACAACACTCGAAAAGAACACGCTTAGACCCGATGCTTTTCTCGACAGTAAAACCGTCCATCACCTTCACTGCCTTCCGGCCAGTGTTGTAAAACATTTGGCTTAAAGGCTGGAATGGACCTGTTGTTCCTGAAACCAATAACCACCGACCGTGAAAACTACGAGACCATCGATTAACGAAAACGACGAGAAAAATGAGTCCCACCCCGCTGGTGTTCGGTTTGTTAGGTGATAGGTGATAGCGCCATTTGTAATACTCAACCCAAATGGGTGTTTATGTGTTGCAGTGTGCTTAAGAAACCGAGCTCTTATGCTTCACAAATTGAAATTGTTGGTCCCCTTCTCGGGGCAATTCATCAACGACTTTCGTAACTTTAACGGAGAACTGTAAGCTTATCAAGCGATATGGTGAGCGATAAGCCGCGTTGTCTGAGCTTTTAACGCAGTTTATCGCTCACCATATCGCTTGATAAGCTTACAATTTTCTGTTAAAGTTAGTTACGTAAGTCGTTGATGAATCCGTCCCCAGAATACCAAGTCTTCTTCACATTTTCGGGGCCTACTGATTAGCGCAGGACTTGTCCGGGAAGGAACAGGATATGAAACTGTCTATTCCCTATCTCATGTCAGCGGGCGTTAAAGGATCCAGTATACTGCCAGAGCGATATCACATCAAAGAACACTGTGATGTTGTGATGACCAATTAGTGTGATGTTGTCAGCACACTCTAACAATGAAAGACAAAACTAAACTCACTTTCATAAGCTTTTCACATCGGAGCGGACACATTTCAATGAGAAAATATGAAAGTCTTTTCTCGAAGGACAAATCAAGCGACAACTCGATTAGCTCGTAATCCAAAAAAAACTTCAATCAGCCGCTCTTCATATAAAAAAGCTACTTTTCACCTTTTTCATTTTTTCAGTTGCTTAATTGTCTTCAGATTCGAGAAACTCTTGAAATCAAGTTTACTGGTATTAGAGTGTTATCATGGACATGAACAGAGAATAATTACGTAGCCTAAGTTAAAAACTGCGGTTTTTTAAGAATGAGAATAAAATATTTGCCTACCCCATTAGCCTCACGCCTGTTGCGCGTAACTTGCTAGACCGAAGGTTAAATAGGGTAAGCTCATGACGGATAGAGCAACACTACATCCAAGTGTAAGTTGGTTGTCTGTTTCTGAATTCTGGTAAAAACAATCTTTATAGCACACCATAAAGCATTGGGTACATGACCGAATGGAATGGAGATGACAACCCCTAACAGCTCAGTAAACGCGAAACTACAGAAGACTGCAGTCGCTTCAGCATCAAGCCAGCAGCTGTGCGATCAGACGTTGCATGGACGATACGATCGCTCTGGAAGGCCAACTCAAGCGCAGGCCTCTGGTGCGAACTGTCGCAGCCAAGACGCCTGCTTCTGAACAATGAGGATCCGTAGGGCATCGTCAGCGCCATTGAGCGCCGTTGAACGGAAGATGCGAGGAGCGGGGTTGGAGGGGGTGGGAGGTGATACGAACACAGCATGAGTTGGCCCGACCTTATGCAAACACTGATAGTGCGCCCGCCCTATTTTTGCTCAGTCAATCTATTCGACTGATGTCTGCTAGCCCACTTTATTCTGTTCTGTACAGCAACTGATTTATTCGGCTATTCCATTTCTCTAGTGCTCATCACTACTGATCGGCATTTCTAGTCTGTATTGTGGCTAATCTAATCGATTATTTACGGACTACTCCTCATTATTGTTACTCGAACTGCTTGTTTTCTTGTCCGGAATGGCGTCGAAACATAATTGCTACTATTATTCTACTATTCGCTTGCTACAGACTAAAATTTTGATTCTCTCTCTCTTGACTATTATTCCGCAAGGACTAAAGGTTTCATTTCTTTTATCAATTATTATTTGTTCATTTATTATTCAGCAGACTAAAGAGATTCCTGAAAGTTGCTAATTGAGTTAAAATAATTTTCTTCTGTAAGCTAGAGTCGGGGCTATTTTACTTCTTTGTTTAACTGATTTTTTTTTCAAATAATGACAAGTTCGACGACGACGTCCATGTATATGACCCCTCCTCGCCCTGCCAATAGGCCTAAAAAGGGATTAAATGGGCGACCGGTAGCAGTTCTTAATGATCCAAATCAAACGGATCTCGAGAAGCAAATTTTTCCGACTCATCGCATTTAATTAGCGTCAAACAGGTTTTATTGATTTTTGGCTTGGAAAGTAAGAAATCGATTTTTCGAAGACCGAGTTTCTCTTTCTTTTTCCACTATATCAATTCGCCGTGAGACGGGGAGCAAAAAGTTTTCCGCCTGTTTTCTAGGAAGGAGTTCATAATCCTACTGATGTCGTCAGCTTATATTGTAGTTATCATCAGTTAGCAAATGTGACGTCGAAGAACAACAATCCGTTCATTCATCGCTTTTTGGGATTCACCAATCTATGACTACAAATGGTAAAACGCTTCCAATTCCATTGCCTTAATTTTCTCTTTTAATCACCTTCCGAGCAGGAAATGAACCGGTTGCTTGGAGAGCGAAAGGCACACGAAGCAAAGGACTTGTCGCGAATTCTAAAGTCTTTCTGTTCCTATGTGGAATTACTGAGCTGCCGGTTATGTCCAATCCAGCCTCGGCTCACATGGCCATGCCTGGCCAAGACAGTCTTGCGTAAGTTGCCCTGAAGGTAGTCAGTCTCGCCAGCAGCCTGTGAGAGTACACGTATGCACTCTTCCTCCTCCACATATCCCCCACTATGTACATGCCGTATATCATCGTAACATGAGGATGTATACCAGTTACAAAGTACTAGGGCAAAGGACAGAACTCCTAGGTTTCATGAGGTAAGAAGTAATAAACCTTCAACTTGAAGCGGGAGTCCCGAGGAGATTCCTGTGGTTTCTAGAAATGTTTTTGTCTTCTGAGTCGGTGTAGCTTGAAGACTTTTCACTTTCGCCTCATGGATTAGCCGTTAACTACGCTTATTTATCCCACTCTGTTACACCGGACGACTAGCGCTTACATCGAAAGGATGAGCATTTTAACGTAGTCGGCCGACTCTTGGTAATGAATGCACTGCAGGCATGGAAGTATTGTTTTCTTTATATAATGTAAATAATATTGTGTAATATAGCATAAATGCATAATAAATTCGAAAAAAGAAACAAGCAGCGTACGCTGTACATGAAGAATTCACTCCCTTGGCTAAGAGTAATCCTTCAATATTCAAATCCACGATAAAAAAGCAAACCTTTCTGCTGAGCAAAGCTGAAAAGCCCTCACACCGACATAGCTCTGCACAACTTCAGCACGGCTGGACCGATCCGCTGGAAAATCTTTAGCAAACACACCAAACCAGGCCTGTAAATAGAGACACGTGTCTAGAATATACCAAACGGGAAAAATCTTTGCAGTCCTTTCGATTTTTTCGACAAGGGTCAATTAAACCTTTCACATTTCATTGTTATTTATAGTTCTGGTAACGTGATCCCATATTTTACGGCTTCCCTTTTAATTAGGTGTCAATGGAATTTTCAGTAGTGTTTGTGTGTATATTATTATATTAGCATTGCTCCCGAAAAACGTGAAGCTGAGTAACGTAAACGGCGGAAAACGCGAACGCTGGAGTAACATAAACGCAGAGATAATCTGCACCTTGCTGATGACATGCTGATAAACCGAGGCCCTACAATGGGAATCTCATCTACGTCTCCGACCTGGAGGTCGTCAGCTTTCGCCAGCAGCATGTCAGAGGACACGTCTGCCCTCTACTTCCCTTACCTTTCACCATTTACCGTGTACCACTCACCATGCACTGAATGCTGTTCTCCAATAAAGATGACATACCAACCACTGAATAGTAGAACTCAGGAATAGAACCTTTAGGATTCATCAAGTAAGGTATAGCTAACCTATAACTTCATATGGAGGTCCCAGAGAGATTCTTTTAGATTCCGGTATTCTATTAAAATCCTTTACCCTTTCCGTTAGCTAACTAATCAACTAATACAGAAACGTAAACGCTGATGCAAGCAAAACGCCGTGAAAACATAAACGCCGAGAAGTGGAGCGCCCTGAACCGTAAACGTAGAAGTCATATCACCTTGTTCCTTAATTTTTGTTAAAAATTTCTTTAATTTAATTTTTCCGGAAATTATTGTCGATTAAAACTGATTTGTAGTGCTTAGGGCTTCTATATAAATAGCAAATTTTCCGAAAATCGTAAAGTGGGACTCGATCGCCACATAGTCGAGTTTGTACAAAAATCCAACGATTTTCGCGAACAAAAAATAGGCGGTGCTATCGCACCTAATAGAATGGTCACACCAGAGCACATTTCTTTTTGTTGTGTTTGTACTTGGTTCTGTAATCCATTATATACCTTCTTATCTACAGTGCGTGATTTAGCAGCTAAATGGCCCAATTACCCAAGTTTGAGGAATAAAAGCGTGTGATGTCAATCGTGGCAGTGTGCGCTCGCATAACTATTCGATCGAACTCTACCACTGAACGATCAACGTTTCGGACTTATGGTGCATTACCTGTTCTAAAATAGACGCCGTGTGACAGAATAGTAGACAGCGACTACGACACACAATCGCCCGATCTATCGCTACATAACGAACCTATGAACGATTACGCTCAAGAAGCCTGTATCCAATTGGAACGACTGCACAAAGCACGATTCCTTCCGGACGCGGTAGAGCTTCGCGATGACATTTGAATTAATGCTTTTTATCTAAATAATGTATCGTAAACGCTATCATTCTTTGTCCAGCAAGTCACGTCGCTTGAAAATAGTAAGAATTCCTGGTCCCAGCAACAATGCCCATTTCTTGCACTCATGTGCGATGAAATCACTGTTGTATATTCAGACTCAGTTCAGAACCTTTTTCACGCTCCTCCCCCCCTCCAATCCGCCTGGCCCTCGGTTTAGCCACAACGGATCTATGGGGCGAGATCATCAGAAGCCCGGCCCACGACAACAACGATCGACCAATGTGTCTCAAAAAGGCCCTCTTTGATCGCATCACTGAGGACCTCAAATCGCTGGAGGGTGTCTGTCATCGTTCCACGCGATTGTGACCGTGCTGCGGAACTTTACGAGCGTCTCTGGCATTGCAACAACAACCCAAACACTCACTACAACACCGCCTCCTGCCCGACCACCTTCTCACTGTTACCACTAAACTACGTGTCGGGTTGCACCCAATCCGCACCCTTCGATGGCGACGCCCCACCACTACAGATAGCGAAGCGCTGCTGCCTGATAGCGGCAGCCGGCTGTCGGGAGTCTCGTCTATGTCGCCCCGACCGGGAGGTCATCAGCTCCTGCCAGCACAGCCTGTAGAGGGCACGTCTCCACTCTTTCCCTTCTCCCTCATCACTTGCCGTATACCATATAATGTATGTCATTCTATAATAAAGATGACATACTATCCACTATATAATAGAACCAAGGAATTGAACTCTAGGATTCATCAGGTAAGGCGTTGCTATTCTTTAACTTGATATGGAGGTCCCGGGGAGATCCTTTTAAATTCCCGGTTTTCTATTAAAAATTTTTTCTCTTTTTCCGTCAACTAGTTGGCCATAAATTAACCCTCATTACCCCTACCACCCTGCTGACACCTGACGACCCGACCGATGTCTACAACCGGATCGGTGAGTATTTTGACATAGTCGAAGACTCTTTCTATGCATTCGTAGGCATAGAAATAATTTTTCTTATACACTGAAAAAATATATTTCAAAAAAAGCGCTTTAAAAAAATTGATAGCTAGCCATTTAATAAATATCATTTTCAAATAGTAATATTTTTCGTTAGTCCAGGCGACGAGTATAAGAAAAATTATTTCTTATATTTCCTTTTTCCTATATTCACGGTTTTCCTGTAAAGTTATATATATGCATCTTGGATCCAAGTTATTTCGCTTATTCCGTTAAGCGACGTAGAGCACCGTAAAAACGTGAACGCCGATGTGACGTAAACGACGTGAAGACGTAAACGCCGAGACGTGGAGCGCCGAGAAGTGGAGCGCCGAGAAACGTGAGCGCCGATGTAACGTGAACGCCGTGAGAACGTAAACGCCGAGACGTAGAGCGCCGAGATACGTGAACGCCGACACCACGTCATCTTGTTCTTTAATTAAAAAAAAGTTTTTTCAAAAAAAATTACGTGTCTTTTCAATTTTTTCAGGGCGACAATTGTCCATTAAAACTGCTTTGAAGCGCTCTCAGCTTTTAAATATTTAATTGTTTCTATTTTTAGCCGAAAAACTGTGAATGAAAGGACTAGATCGCCATATAGTCGACTTTAAAAATAAAACGCCAAAGGCCATGCATTAAAAAAATAGGTTACTTCGTGTCTAATTCAACGGACCGTCAGAACCCTCTACACACTCTATCGCGTCGAATCGCATGGACCGTCGGAACACATTTTCCTATTAATTCACAAGCCTACCATACGGCTATCGCGTCTAACAGAAGCACAACATAGTGCTAACGCGTCTAACAGAAGCTGACCGATAGAGCACACTCCTTTGTTGACTCTCCAAGCACTTCATGGGCCGCAGTCCATGAGATAGCGCTTCGCCAACGACCAAAGTGCCAACTGCCGCCTAGAGATTGCGGATGGAGCAACCGGGTCAGTATAAGTGAGCACCGCTCGGAGATAACAAAAGAGAAGCATACAGTAGCACATTTATTCACGATAAGCAGATGGATCATAGGATAATAGAAGAAGAGCACACAGTGGAGCAGGTTGTCCACGACAAACAGATGGATCATGGGGCAGGTCTGCCCATAGTCCTAAACAGCGGAGCGACGAAGCGTTCCGAGGAAGAGCTGTTGTCGTTCGGAGTTGCATGGTCGGAAACCTTTCGCCGCTTCCGAGACCTAGCGGCTATCAAACGAAAGCTCCTCTCTCTACTATCGAATTATCCTTCGGAGAAAAGGCAAAGAGGTTCTAGCACCCCTCGCGAATTCAGGCAATCCGAGAGGAGGCTCTCACCTGCGAAGCTCAATAGAAAAAAAAATCGGTCAGTCCCTCCTAGCTTTCACAAGAGCAAACTAGACATAAACTTCTGTATCATCCCTAAAATCAACGGATCCACCCGCACCCAAAGCAAAGATTTAAGCGAACTTTGGGACATGGAGCAAGGCAACATGGAATTTGTCGATCGATTAGATGCAGCTTTCTACAAGTTAGACATGTCGTCCTACGCCACTCAGCTACCAACATTTGCCGGAGAAAATGGTGGCATGGGACTAACGAGTTTTTTTGAAAAAATTCAATGAGATAGGAAACATAATGTGTTTAACGGAACCCAAATTGATACGTATACTCCCGGCTCACCTAAGAGATGTCGCCAAGGCAATCTTCGACAACTTCGATGACGCTACCGAAATAAATTGTCGTGCAGCCATCACGAAACTGAAGGAGCACTTTTCATCGGACAATATGTGTGCTGGAGAAGCGCCAGTAATGTTTTCCAACAAGGTTAAGAGAGACATTCTCGAAGCCTTTCCAGGTATAGATCAGGCCACCCACCGTGTGTTCCTACAGAACATGGTTTTTACGAGCGGTCTGCTGGACACCACCAAGCGAAAACTCAAACCTCTGGGACCACTGTGGAGTAATTATGACCAATTAGTGAAGGATGCGGAGCGGATGTGGAACATCATCCGCACAGATGGATCAACCCACGACGATGGCACGCTGATTGCCAAGATAGATCAGGTTCTAGAGACACTTTCCAACCAGCCGCGGGTAGTAAATTATGTCCGGCCTAGTTATAACAACTCCGGTCAACATCCTTCACGCAGTTGGCAACACCGTTACGACAATAACAATTCGAACTATTCCCGAGATCGCTGCAGAGGTAATGAATTCGATCGATCACCAAGATACTCTGCTTTCCAAGCTCGATCTCGGACACCGCCTAGGCAGCGTGTACACTTCGCTCCTATCAAGGCTATGAGAGCCAACCGCGATCTGGAACCAGGCCCATTCAGAGTGGGTACAGCAACGAAAGAAACGATAATCGTCAAGACAATCGCGGCTATAGATCGAATGGGCAATCGGTGGATAGACCTGACCAAGGAAGGAGTAGAGACAGTAGGAGCCCCAATTACCGTAGTGGTAATTCCCGCTCCCGTACGCCACCTCGTAATAACCCAGGGGTACAGCAACGAGACACCCTGTCAACTCAATCGGGCAGTTCTCTACGGGATTCTACCGATCTAGTTATTCTCTTTTTCTTCTAGCAATTCTAGCTGCCCTTTTGCCCGTCTCTTCTCACTATTCTCTCCCATATCAGCTATGTGCTACAGGTAAATCAGGTTGGCCAGTAGCATTCCCAGAGACAATTATTTGTTCAGATAACTCTAATATTTCGGAAAGAAATTTTTCAAGACCGAACCGCACCTGACAGTAGCATTCCATTGTTTTATTAAAACTCGACGTATATGTACTTCTTCTTATCTCCATATATCTTTCTCAGTCAATAACGACGAAGAGTCTATGACTCTGGTCGATTCCCAGGTTTGTTGAGGTATTTCTCAAAATAAGAAATATTTGGGCACTCCACTGGAAAAAATTTCTGAAAACCTGTATGGCTCCTAAAATAAAATACAGTAATCTTATCCCCGATTTTTCGGGGAAAATGTACCGAATCCTCCAATGTGTTTATTGAACAGGCACAAATAGCCACATATAACGGCAAAGATGTTGTCGGTCAGTTCGGAGACATGGCACATTGTCAGTTTTCCAATGAGCAATGCATTCTATCACACGGAACCGTCATTTGGATGACAGCTTCAAATGAAGGTCCAATTTGCAAATTTGTTAAGGCCACGGAGGGAATAGCATATGTCACACCGTCTCATGTAGTAATCAAAGATACCCAATCGGCTTTTACTTATAAAAACATAGTAATCCCCAAACAGCAGCTAATTGCTTGGTGTTTGGATGAGCATGCCTTAGCGATGGATAAAGGAGTATTTTTAGTACTTCCTGAAATAAAGGAATATCACCCTCCTACAATATTTGCACAAAATTCCTAATTAATTAATAATTTAAACCAAAACATTATAACAATTCAATTTGTTTACTGCGAGGAGAAACTTATCCAGTAGACAAACAATTTCATATTCCTAAAAAGGGCAGGTTTGGAAACAACCACGTGACACTCGCCGATATATTACAAAAAGGACAAAATCCTAAGGACCGCGCTCTCAGGATGGATAGAGCGACAAATTTAGCACGCCATATCGCAACGCACACGTCCGAAGAATTTACCGAATTAAGCGAGGATAAGCTACGTTATCATGAGCGGCGGCAAGACCAAAGACAAGCGGAATTCAACACTAAACTCCAGTTTTTAAAAACCAGATTAGAGGAACTAATCAGTCACGACTTCAATGCGCTGCTTAACCAAATTTGCACCATGACTAACTTTAAAATTCAGGCCATAAAGACTATTGCACAAATCAATCCTACAGGTGCAGCACGTATTTTACTGAATCGCAACGATATTGCCGCCATATCAGCTGGGAATGTTTTAATGATAAGCAAGTGCAAACGATTACAAGTAGGCGAAATTATTCTAAACCACAACATAAACGGGAACTGTTTTTTGTACACACCTGTCCGTTCAGGAAAATTTATATATTTTGTAGAACCAGGTACACGTGACCTAATTACGTCTAGCCCTAAGGCAGATTGTGGACACTTACCTTTTAGAATTTACAACGACGGATATAATAATTTCAAATCTCCGGCTGGGGTTAAGCAAGTCTCTCAAATACATATAAATTTAACAACCAGCCTGGCAAGCCAAGACTTTGTATTTAATGCCTCTCCTATTTTTCATTCGGATTTAGCTAGGATTTCCACGAACGTCTCAATGATTAAAAATAAAATGAATTCGATCAACAACTTCTATGGCGTTAACAAGAACCCTTCCATGGATTCGGCTGCAGGGAAACCCTCCGATTTCTTCAGAGAAGAAAGGGTGTCGACCCTGACTTTTATTGAATTCTAGGCTATGGAAGTTCTCCAAACCCAGAAAGAAGAAATCTTGCAGTCATCAGGATTCCATCAAGCGGTAAGAATCACAGTAGTTGTGGTCATCATTCTCATTCTTTTTCATCTCAGTAGTGGTCTTTTACTATTTTCAAGCAATCAAAACTTTATTCAATGGAATGATCTACTTGATGACTCTCTGCTTCACCAGAAAATCCAGTTCTCCTCTTCCAACGGTTGATGCAACAGCTACAACTTCCCACTCGTTGAATTCCTCGTGGAAAAAGCAACGCATTGAAAATATACGTCAGTTTCGCTTAAACCTATCATTGAGACAGAGGAAGAAAATGCCTCTACTAGTCAAACCGATGTCAATCTCACCCAAAATCGAATCCAATACCCATTTTTGTCGGAACTTCAACAAAACATAAGCCCCATAAACATAAACACAAAGCAAGCCACTAGCAAAAAGCAAACCACCCAAGCCAGCACCTCAACCTTTTTTAAACTTTCTTCCTCTAACATCTATTACAAAACACGGTTCAACGTCAGTAATTCACATTCCCATATTGCTCAATAATCTACCTGTTAATGCACTTTTTGACACTGGCTCATCTTTAACCATTATATCTCGCTGTGTTGCTGCCAAGATCGGAAAGGATATTTATCCAAAAACGATTCCTTGGGGAGTTACAGCTAATGGCTCACACATTGATTTCATAGGAGAGATGACAGACTACCTCACCGTAGCACAGACGCACACACAAGTTGTCTGCTTAGTCGCAGAGGACAAGAATTTATTGTCCAATGTCATTTTAGGCAATGACGTGATTATTTCTATTTCTAATAAAATCTCGATCGATTATTCCACAAGACAAATTTTTTTAAATCAAACACCGGTCGACATGATTGACCCATCCCACCCGGAAACCCATCTTTCGTCAATACCAGTGTTTCTACGCACATCTATAAAACTGCCGCCTAATTCAGATAACATCGTTATAGCATACATAAGGCAAAACCTTCCCCCATGTTGGGAGTTTTTTGTTTGTGACGAAAATCTTTCTTTTCCGCTAGGCATATGCGTGGGAAAAACTCTCTGTTGCCCAGGAATAGAAGGTACCATTCTACTTTGCACGTTTAACTCCAACGCTGCTGCGATTTCTTTGCCAAGTACAGAGCCCATCGCTACAGCTACTTTTGTGGGTTCCAACATGGAATGGCCCCCTGTTTTTGCAACATTTCCGAGAGATCTAGAAACACCGACAGATTTCCACAAAAAATAAGGGAATATGTCCCACCAGAAGCGGATGTCACAGCGAGCCTTCCGTGTTTTCCAATTCACGACAGGGTTCCTCCGCTGAGCGAGCAAGTAACAATTAACCGCGACCTACTTTACTCATCACAAATTAAAAAAATGCACGGATCTGCTCAGTAAATTCTCGTCATGTTTCGTAGGAAAAGATGGGCGTTTAAGCAGATATAACGGTCCAATCACTCATAAAATCAAATTCATTCCTCGCTATAAAATCCCTAATCAGAAACCCTATCGCGTCCCGCTAGAGAAACGTAACGAAATTGAGAAACAAATTAAGGAGATGCTTAGAACACGTCTTATAGAACCCAGTACAAGTAAGTTTGCCTCGCCTATTGTCTTAGTAAAGAAAGGCTTGAAAAAAGAGCAGTGGCGTTTTACAGTAGACTATTGAAAAGTAAACACAATTACAGAAAGTGAGACCTATTGCATGCCACACATACAGGACATAATAGATTTGATAAGTGGTAATGAAATTTATTCCAAACTCGACGTTAAGAGCGGGTTTTCTCAAATTCCATTAGACCCTAGACATAAAGAAAGGACAGCATTCTCATCCTTTCTGTGGCTTTATCAATTCACTGTTATGGCGCAAGGATTAAAAGTGGCGCCTGCTACCTTTTAGCAGGTAGCCAATAATCTAATACGTGATTAAAATCCTGTTGTTTTGCGTACATAGACGACATTATCATAGCCAGCGCAACAATTAACGACCATATGCGCGATTTGGAAGAGGTATTTCGCCGTATTCAAGACTTTGGTATGAAACTGACGCCGGATAAATACTCTTTTTTCGAAACCGAAATCCAATATCTGGGAGTCCTAATAAGTAAATGTGGATCCAGACCAAACCCAGACAAGGTATCGAGTATTTCACAGATACCCCAACCTACGAATCAAATCATCGCGAAACCATTGAACACCCTTCTAGGTAAGAACGTACCCTTTGTGTGGACCAAGTTCAGGAAACTTTTCCGACCTAAAAAAGGCACTTATCCAGGCTCCAGTTCTCGTATCCCCATCTTTTGGTCGTCCGTATATGATACACACCGATGCATCTATCACGGGGATTGGTGCATGTCTGCTTCAAAAGAATCTGCAAACTAATGCTGAGCATCCAGTTGTCTGCAGTCACTCAGTGAATATCCACGAGAAAAATTACGCAGTCATCGAACTGGAGGCTCTAGCGATAGTTTTTGCTCTCAAGCAATTTTACCCTTATGTAGTAAGCGCAAAAATCACATTAGTAACTGACCATGCACCTCTCAAATCTCTGATGCGCAGGTCAGATCTGGTAGGCCGTCTGGTCAAATACCAGATTTCCATACAAGGGAAAACCGTGCGGGAAAACACAATACTTTATGTGATTTTCTTAGTCGCTACCCCATTAACAAAGTTTCGGCCATCTATCAACGCTTATTACCCACTCTGGAAGATATTCGAAAAGCACAGGGTGATTCTGAATATGGAGAGTTATTAAGATTTTTTCAGAGAAACGTCAACTTCGTAAGAAATTTCAGAACACAATCGGCAAATATCTTCTATTGCGTGTACTATACAACGCATGGTACAACTGCACTGTTGATTCCTGACCCAATTATGCAAAATGTGGTGATTTCTGCACACCACGATAATCCATTAATGGGATCTCATTTAGAAATACAAAAACTTATGCAGCGGTAAATGTTAAGTATTACTGGCCAACTTTGTATCAAGATGTCATCACATATGTGAACACTTGTCCATTATGCCAAAAAGTCAAAACCCCCTCAGGCAACATCATTCGCGAGGAGTTGGGAAGTTTTCCTATTCCTCAAAGACCTTTTGAACGCATTCATACGGACATTATCGGACCTCTGCCAAATGTGTAAACGGAAATAGGTTTATTTCCATATCGGTATGCGCTTTTAGCAAGTTTGTGGTCTGTACCCCTCTCGTCAATCAAACGACAGAGTTGGTCGTTAAAGCTATAATAAACGATGTTATATCTAAACACGGCATGCCGAATGAATTAGTTTCGGATAGGGGCTCTAATTACACCAGCGATATTTTTGGAAAAATCAACCACACTCTGGGAATTTTAAATAAGTTCACCACAAGCTACAACCATAAAGTTAACGGTCTGGTGGAGCGAACAGTGAAGGTAGTGCATGATTCCCTAACCTCATACTGCTAAGAAGCCAGAGACCTCTGGTCCGACTTTCTTCAACCCATTGTGTTTGCTTACAATTGCAGTAAAAGTTCTGCTACAGGATGCAGCCCATTCTTCGTCATACATGGACGAAACCCGATCACATGGTGTGACATCGTCCACAACTTGCCGTTGCCACTTGTATTCGCCACAGACAACTTCGCAGACCAATTCTCTGCTGGTCTGAAAGACCGAATCATAGCAGTTGGACATCAAATTGCTGAAAAGACGAAACTATACAAGGCGAGATATGATCAACTTCATAAGGTATGCCCAACGGAGCTTTCTACTGGTGATCTGGTACTTTTGCGTGACGACACTGTGCGTCCCAAAATGACCAATCAGTGGAAAGGCCCGTTCAGTATCGAAGTAATAGATCGACCCAATGTGACGATTCAAGCTCTTGTGGGTCGCCAAAAGCGACAGACAGTGAATATGAACCGGCTAAAGTTAAACTCACCACGTTCTGAGGTAGTCAGTGCTTCTGCTCCGGCACCAGCACCTTGTTTGGAGAGCCCTAAAGAAGCACCGAACACCGCAGAACAACCATTGCGGCGATCACCGCGATTACAGAGTAAATATAATTTAGCAGGACAACATATGGACTATGGACGCTGATCTATACCTTAAAAGGTAACTAAATCAGTGTGTTGTGAGTTTAGTTTAACTCATTACGGCTGCTTCGCGCACAAATATATAAAAAATTCTTTGAATGGACACCACAGAATTTCCAATTCGCGTTAATAATCAAATTATTTCTCTCTTTCAAAATCATGCCCCTGTGTCAACCGAACGAGTTTTAAAAAACTAAGGACGACACTTGACAAAAACTGTTGTATATGCGTAGTGAATAAGATAATTCCATAACGTGTACAACCATTTCTCTCTCAAATATAGTAAATTACAACAGTATCACAATACAACGTAGTTTATTCTCAATTGTATATTCACGACACTTTATCTTCCAAAATTTTCCTTTTTTCTTCTCAAACATGTGTGCAAGATATTGAAGACTTTCTCATTTTTTTCTACTCAAGATCTTGCAACATCTCTGTTTTATCGTTTTCATATACATTCATAACAATTTTGTTTGGCCGTAAAGTAGTGTTTAATCAACGTAACAGTAGATATGTTTAAATTATTAAATTGAATGCTGTACCGAATAAGGGACTAAAATAATAATGTCTTCTTCATCAATCTCACTAAGCAAAGACAAAAGACATAAATCTCTTCATCTTCTTGATCAACGCACCCCATGTTCCTATTCCTGGAGACGAAAGACTTGGACGTCGTCTCTAATTTTCAAATCCCCACGCAAGCATGAGGACGAGCTTGTTCTCAATAATTGCGCGTATCCTATCGACCACCACTCCATCGACCACATCATCGAATCATGCCTTCCTGGTACACCACTCATATCACCACCTGCTCAGTCTTCAATCGATAGCTCTTTATACAATTTTAAATTTATAGCGTAACTGCGTTGTAGTTCCTATATTTTCTTATTGTATATCCGGTCTTACTTCCTCTCGGATGATTATCGACTGTCAACACGATGCTGATGTTCTTAAGCTCGAGGACGAGCTTACTGGAGGAATGGAGATGTCGGGTTGCACCTAATCCGCACCCTTCTATGGCGACGCCCCACTACAGATAGCGAGCTGCCTGATACCGGCAGCCGGCTGTCGGGAGTCTCGTCTATGTCGCCCCGACCGGGAGGTCGTCAGCTCCTGCCAGCATAGCCTGTAGAGGGCATGTCTCCACTCTTTCCCTTCTCCCTCATCACTTACCGTATACCATATAATGTATGTCATTTTATAATAAAGATGACATACTATCCACTGTATAGTAGAACCAAGGAATTGAACTCTAGGATTCATCAGGTAAGGCGTCGCTATTCTTTAACTTGATAACTAAACTACGTACGTCTATCGAAAGCGCCGTTCGAAGCAGCTATCTGGCGTAGCCGATGAGTTGCATCGAAAAGGAAACACTTACGATCCCCCCCCCCAATGGAGTCGAATAGAACACGTAGAAGTGGCCTAGCATGTAAGTGACTCGAAAATCACATGCGGTGGCAAAATGGGCAGGAAAAAGGACACAAACACGACGGAAAAGTGTAACGTGTAAGGATCGAATTACCGTAGCTATAGACTATAGATTGGGAGACGAGTGACCAAATGACATCTGGTGCTTCATGGTGGTTCATCCAATCCGCTCCGCGCATCCCTCTCGATTTTCTCTGTAACAGCTGACTGGCTGCCCCAAACATCACTTAATTCAGACGGCCAGCAAGATGGCGAGCATACCCTACCATCCAGCTCTCAGCTGAGGACCCCGCATCAAGATCGGGATGGATGCATTAGTGGTGACGGTTCTGGGTCGGCAGACTGGTTGGTGCCTCCTATCAAGGATGGCTTTATTCCTGTCATGTATACTTCGTAAATAAACTTATGTGAGGTCTCGAGTCCTATTCTGCAATCGTGAAATAAAAACATAACCACAGCTGTTGTTCACGAACACCCTCACCGCTACACTGAAAAAATCCGCGGGTATTCGAGGATACTATATGAAGTTCCCAGCGAGATCTCTATAGTTTAAAAACATTTTTTCCCGCGTCTCTTCCTCGCCGCTTAGGCCTCGTGCATACTTCCCGTCGCCGCGATGGAATCGCGGCGATGAGCTTTGCAGAGCGACGCGAAAGAATTTGAATTTCTCAGCGCTCGTCGCATCGCTCATCGCTCTGCAAGGAAGCGCGACGGCGATCCGTCCAGGACCAACGCTAAACACCGCGCGCGGCGCGAAAAAGTATGCCATGCCCGCGATGGGCGCGGGCAGCCATCGCGCATGCCGACCGCCACTGTTGCGGCGGCCGCGTCGAAGTTCTCTTTGACTATTCGGCCGCGTGCGGCGAATGGCCATGAACTGAGCGCCGCGATGGCATCGCGGCGATGGAAGTATGCCCCCGGCCTTACAGTGTTGAACACTTCCCACTTTCGCATAAATACCGTCTCTTTCTTTTGAATTTTTGTTTATTTCCGTGGAGGGAAGCACACAGATGTCACACCGGTATAACATTTCAGGAATCTTTTTAAAATGAAAAGTCGGCTCTCACATTTTGTGAGAAAATTCACGTGCACGCAAAGCAAACAAAACTTTAGGCGGTGAATTTTTTATATGGCGAAGAAAAATCACTGCGACAGTCCCTTTTCCTTTTGACGGTCCGTCTTCTCCTCTCTTCTTTTGCCCAAATAATTGTAGTTCATATAAACATTAAAAAGTACGGAAGTACCTGCAAACTTCGTCTGCCACTGACAGTCTTTCAACCACCCACCAACTCACCAACAAACAACGAATGACACGTGACGAAATTTCAATTAAATATTTTCTTTTTCTTCACGTATATAACCGTCGCACAGAAAAGTGGAGTTTGGTACTCGATTCCTGCCGGAAAAAAATACAATTTTTCTCTGAGGGATACCCGCTATCTAATATACTGTAAGACGCTACAAAGCGGTTCCAAGAAACAACCTAGATTTTGCTCACTTTTTCTGCTCTAAATTGGACTGGAATAGTACGACCGAGCAAGCTGCAGACATCGGCCAATGATCCTTCTTCTTCCACCGCTACTAAAGAAGAGGTTGCACCCATAAAGCGCGCAGTATAATCCCTCTCGCCTCGCAGAGGACTTTGTTCGGAGAGAGTCCAAACACATCTATGCAGAAGAAACCATCCCTTCTGAAAACAAAAACTAACGCAGAGAATATCCAAAAACGTAGAAAGCGATCGCTAACTCTTCGGAATTTTCAGCCGAAGACCAGGATAATATCGTCCTCATTGGCAACGACGTTTACTTATCTACCGTAATAAGCACTGTAACCACATACGGACACCTTTCTACAGATCATATGACAAAAAGTGGAGCATCCTTTGCAAATATCATGGATCGTAACCGACCGAACCTTTCATGCAGCCGCAGCCGACAACCGCATAGAGAAATTTTCGGGCAATGGCGACAAACTCTCGAATAATTCCTCGAAGGCTATAGCGAAGTAGTTCGGAACCTGTATATTGCACATGAGCGCGATCGGACACTGCTTTCGCTTTACTTAGCAGGTGGCGCTGAGCCCAAGTATCAGAACCTTACGAACATAGATAACATTCGCGATGAACTTCATAACATACGACAAGGCAACGAATCCTTTGGCGTTTTTGCGAAAAAGTATTGTCGAAAACAAAAATAGCGTTCTAGGGAGCAAAACCATAAAAGTGGCTTCAGATTTCTTCACAAATGGTTGCGACCGGACATTGGAAGCGCAATCGGACGGCTTTCGGAATCTGACGACTTCCAGGTTATTGTTGCGCATGCTGAAAAAGACAGGATACAACACCAGAAACGGCAAGAACAGCATAACGTACTTGAAAGCCAAAAGTCCTTGACAGTTGGTAGCAAAATGGAAGATTTTCAAGCCCGGATTAACAACTAACAGGATCCCGAAACAAACCGTATGCTCCTAAAGGTCCACGGAAAAACTTCCTAATCAAGCATGGAGAAATCCACAGCTCAATTTTCCTAACCCGTTTCGGCGCAGTTACTCGCAAAACAATCAACCGGAATTCATCAACCGCTCCTCTACTTTTGCGCGTCCCATTCAAGATTGCCTCTCATACTTTTGGCTTGGGAATAATCACTTGCAACCACAGTACCAAAATAACCAACAGGTCGCTCCCGCTGGTATTTTCAGCAACCAGCCTTATGGACGCTCCCTTTACATTCCACGTGCGACTCTCGACAAATCTTGGCATTTTTGGCGTTGTAATCGACGAGTGTTTGCTTCAGCGTGATCAAGATTGGTATAACTCTTAATTGCGGCTTACGTTTCGGCGTCGTCGCCTTCTTCAGAGCCTGTAAAAGTCGAAGTCATCTGAGAAACTACCCTCCCAAATGCCATTTCGTTCTGCAGGAACCCATCCAATAGGCTAAGAAGCTACGAAAACGATGCCATAAGTCACTTCTCTTAAGTCCTGCAGAACGAAATGGCAGGGTAGTTTGGGAGGGTAGTTTCTCAGATGACTTCGACTTTTCCAGGCTCTGAAGAAGGCGACGACTCCGAAACGTAAGCTCCCTTTACATAATAATACACCTCACCAAAATCCTAACAGACGTCGATCCAACAATAGGAGATTTCCGTCAATGATAAGCAATCCCAACATCATCTGCATTTTCGCAATCTTATGCATAGGAGTATCTCCGGGTACGTGAGTACGTTGACGGGCCGCTCGTGCGAGCTGGTTGAAGCACTGGAGCGTAGAAGAGTTGATTTCTGTGCGGTGCAGGAGACGAGGTGGTCCTGCCGCAAGTCAAGGGACATAGGACGTGGCTTCAAGGCCGTTCTATGTGGAAGTCCCAGGACCACCAGTGGTGTCGGAATAATCGTCTCCGAACGATTTCGTGACTCGATTGTAAGCGTCGAGCGCTTTGACGATCGATTGATGAAGATCGTTGTCGCCGCGAAGGAGCGACTCTATCACTTCTTCTCTGCGTATGCTCCGCAGACTGGCTGCTCCGATCAAGCCAAGGATGAGTTTTGGAGCCTGCTTGCTGAGAAGACAGCAGAGGTACCGTCGAAAGATATCATCATAGTCGCTGGTGACCTCAACGGGCACGTCGGCGCGACGAAAGACGGGTACGGCTGTCATGGTGGGTTCGGTTACGGATCGCGAAACGTAGATGGTGAGCGTATCCTTGAATATGCGGAATCGCACAACCTCACCATAGTGAACACCGTATTTCGCAAACGCGATTCCCACCTCATCTCGTTCTATAGCGGGAACACCAGGACTCAGATAGACTTTGTCCTTGTGAAGGATCGAGACCGAAGTCTTGTCACAGACGCGAAGGTCGTGCCGTATGAGATGGTCGCCCCACAGCATCGACCGCTGATCTGTACTTTAAAGATCGCCCCTCCGAGGCTGAAGCAGGTCGAGCGATGCGGTGCACCAAGAATCAAGTGGTGGCGAATGAAAGAGAAGGAAGCAGCTGTGATTTCTCGCGTGCGGTTACCGACAGTGACAACTGTCGACGAAACTTGGGAGAAGGCCACCGACGCGATTCGTCACGCTGCACGGTCGGAGCTCGGCATCACGAAGCCTGGGCGACGGAAGGTCGACAAGCAGGCCTGGCTGTGGACAGATGACGTGAAAGCCAAAGTTCGAAAGAAGAAGACGCTATATCACGTGTTTCTCGGCGAAAAGACAGCCGATAACTGGCGGAAGTACCAAGAAGCGAAGAAATCTGCAAAGAAGGCCGTGGCTGTTGCAAAAGCCACTCATTATGGAGATGTCAACGAGAAGCTCGAGTCGCGCGATGGTGAGCGGTATCTGTACCGACTCGCAAAGAATCGCCATCGCCAGACCGAGGACATCGAGAAGTTCTTCGGCATCAATGATGAGAACGGCCGTCTTCTTATGGACCGCAAGAAGGCATTGCAGCGATGGCGCGATTACTTTGAGGAAATCTCTACAGTAGAATTTCCTCATCCAGCCATCCCCTCAACGGCTCCAACCCACGGCCCCGTTCAGAAGATCACCGTGGAGGAGATTGAAGCGTCTTTGAAGAAGATGAGGCCAGGCAAAGCGACTGGGCCCGACGACGTGGCAGCAGAACTGTGGAAGTCGAAGTTTTGGTACCCTGCTGAGTGGTTGGCGAAGTTCTTTAATCAGGTTGTGGCGTAGAAAAAAGTGCCTGAGTGTTGGCGCCAAAGTACGACGATTCCGATTTGGAAGAAGAAGGGCAGTCCTGCAGACTGCTCCAATTACCGTCCGATTCGCTTGCTTTCGCACAGCATGAAGATCTTTGAGCGAGTTGTCGATGGACGAATTCGGGACATCGTCAAGCTTTCTAGCAATCAGTGCGGCTTCGTGGCTGGCTGTGGCACCATTGATGCCATACACGCCGCCCGCCTCCTGATAGAGAAGCATCGCGAAAAACAGAAGGCAGTGCATATCGCCTTCCTCGACTTGGAGAAGGCCTTTGACCGCGTACCGCGTGAAGTGATATGGTACGCCTTGCGACATCATGGAGTTCCCGAAGAGCTCATAGAGTGGGTGCGAATTCTCTACTCTTGTCCAAAGAGTCGAGTGCAAGCTGCAGCTGGAACCTCGATAGAGTTCTCCATCTCTGTCGGGGTACACCAGGGTTCTGCGCTTTCCCCACTCCTCTTTGTTGTCGTCATGGATGCCATCACACGAGATCTTCAGAAGCCCGTCCCTTGGACGTTGCTTTATGCCGATGACGTGATGCTCGCTAGCGAAGATAAAGGTGAACTCGAGCGAGAGGTGCAAGCTTGGTGTGATCGCTTGGAGCGGTTTGGACTCAGATTGAACGTGAAGAAGACCGAGTATTTAACGACGGACGTTACCGAGTCCAGCTCCATCAAGGTTAACGGCATCGAGCTTCCACGCACTGCGGTCTTTAAGTACCTGGGATCAGCAGTCGCGTCTGACGGCAAACTGATGGTCGAAGTGAATTCACGCGTGAGTGCAGCTTGGTCGAAGTGGCGCTCGTTGACTGGGGTGCTCTGCGATAGGAAGATACCAGAGCGCTTGAAGTCAAAGATCTACAGGGCAGTCATCCGGCCAGTAGCGATGTACGGCGCTGAGTGTTGGCCTGCGACCAAGGAAGTTGAAGCACGCCTCAGCGTCATGGAGACGAAGATGCTGCGCTGGACGGCAGGAGTCACGCGCATGGACCGCATCCGAAACGATGCTATTCGGCAGAAGTTCGGTGTCGCGCCGATAACTGACAAGATGCGCGAAGCTCGCTTACGATGGTACGGCCACGTTCTGCGTGGAAAGGAAGATAGCGTCCGCAAGATGGGCCTTAAGTTCGAGGTGGTAGGAAAGCGGCCTAGAGGGCGCCCGAAGCAGCGCTGGGCTGATACGTTACATACGGACTTGAAAGCGGCTGGCGTCCACCCTGATCTAGCGCTGGATCGGGAAAGGTGGCGTCATGACACCAGAATAGCGGACCCCGCTACGAAGCGGGACAGACGCTGAAGAAGAAGAAGAAGAAGAAGATGCATAGGAGTATCTCCATCAGTGCTCGCAGACTATCAAGTATATGGTAACAGCTCCTACGCCATCGTTCTCGTTTTTCTATTGCCACCTCCTATCCAGTGTTCCGTTTCGCAGCACGGCTCCATGATCCGAACTACGTTGTATGCCAACCACAACGATCGCCTGCAGGTAGAAGCGCATAGGTGCTACCGAGACAGTCAAAGTCAAGGTTCTCAATTTACTATACCCTACGCACCACATTATCGGACGCGAACGGCTTAGTATTTCCTCATGGATTGCAGCGAAGAAGCCATGTCCAAAACCATCTTCAGAAAACCCTAACGGAAACATTACCGGGGCTGTTCTACACAGAGGAAATTGAGGAGAAAAACATCACTCTCTCCATATTCAGAAGCAGAAGCACGTATAGAGAAGGGCTCGAAATAGCCACGCGAGACTTTACCGACTTCCGTCCACACCTCAAACTTGGGTAATTAAACGTTTATTCTAAATATATTTTACAATAAAATAAGAACCTAAAGCGAATAAAGCGACAGAGAGAATGTCCCCCAGAAAGAGAGACACAAAGAGGAATAAGAGCAGTCTGAGCCGGAACGCTGTGGTTTTATAGATAGTTCCTTTTATATGAGCTCATATCAGGAGAAACGTCTCTATGAGAAAAGCATTTTACAAAACATTCCTTCCGTCGAACCATCTATCTCATAACATCACAAAGCTAAGCATTCACAACATTTGACTGCATTCGCAACGACTACAATATCAAGAGATTTTTACTAAAGCTTGAAAACAACTAAGTCACTACATAGAAGTAGAAGCCCCCCTAAAAATATAAAATGTAAAAATGTAAAATGTCTTCTCTATAGTCCGCGCCGGCTATGAGACCCGGAGATTGACGCTGCCGCTGCTGACGCTCCCAGCACTCACGAAGTGGATCCTTGAGCTGGTCCAGCTTCTTGCGAAGAGCAGATTTTTCTGCACGGAGACGATACTTCTCTTTCTTCAATTCGTCAATGCGCTTGGAGACGGACGGATCGGAGTTGACCTTCTTCCATGTTTCTTCGATACAGTGAAGGACGGACGAGATTTCGTGACGTGTCTTGTCGAATCTTCTTTGTGGACTGCGATTTCCTGTTGCAGTTTCTTCACTTCAGCCTCTGGTCCACTTTCTTCTTCTCTGGTGACGGTCAGGCCATCTTCAGCCCCCGGTCTGTTGGCTTCAAGTTTCGATTGCATAGTCGCAGAAGCACGTCTCTCGCGCTTTTCCACTTGCTCCTCTGCCGACGTTGTCCCCATCAGCTTGCGAAGTTCAGTCAGCAACTCGAGTTTCTGTCCAATCTCTCCAGCCGTCGATTCATGCCGACTTCCTCGAACGAACGTTTGATCTCGCACTCGAGAAGGATCATTCTGTGCATGAATGCTTTGACATCACCAACCAGATGTGGGAAGTCGAGCTTTCTGAGTTCATCTCACAGACTTCGCACCTCTTGCTCGATTTCGTCGATATGGATCGTGACGACCGTATTGACGTCTTCCAGTTCTTCACCGATCTTCTTGAAGAAGTTGTCGAGTTTGGCGGTCAGGGATTCTTCTGTCACGAGGGAGTCGTCGCTGGCGAAGTCCTGCTTTCTTCTCTTGATCGGGGCAGCAGCTGGAATATCAGAAGATGCTGGAGAAGGAGACTTTTTCTTCTTGGAAGTGGGTGAAGGTGCCGGCTGCTCTCGGGAAGGCATGTTCAGTGAATGCTTAAGCTTGAAGCTGCGCATGAGGTTGGGTTAGCGGAGATCATATGTAGTGATATCTGCATAACTCGGTATTGACCGATTGCGAGAGCGGCCATTTTTGTTTATCACAGCCTTTTCTTCTCTCCGCGCATTCTCAGGGTGCAGAGACGCAGAATAGCTCCTACTGGAATTAGTATGTGCCTTCCTACGCTTGCAGTGACTGCAGAAAACAAGCGGAGAATTGCTGATATCACGCTACATCCACATGAGCATACGCAGAAGTAGCCGAAATATAATAGCAGGTACTCCGTCGAAACGAACACCCTAGCCATAATCGACGAAAGCACCACCACCATCCACCAGAACATGCCTATAGAAGACGCAGTAGTGGCACAGAAACCAACCTCCCAATCCATCCGCCTGTACTGGAGTTATGATAGTAAGCGAAAAACCACTAAACTACGCCGAAACCACGATACAACGCGATCTTCTAACTGGACTGGCGGACATCTTATCTTAACGTTGAATTTGGTCAACTGACGCTGCAAGCGTTATAAGATACTAGCAACATCCCTACCCCACCTTTCTTTCTCGCTGCGTCATCACCCACGTCCACATCGTTCATGCAGTCGGAGAATCAAGCGCTGCCAAAAACAGCCGCAGCCCATGAGCGGGACAAAGCTTACCAGCGCCAACTTTTCTTGTAACCCCCATGCAACAGTGGATTATAAAACAATCGATATCACAATGGAAAATAACTTCCACAACATCTGCCTTCGATAATACCTGGAACAGAAATTCTCGCGTTGATCCCACCTAGACAGCTAGATTACTACTAAATAAGACGGGCGTTACAGCGGTCATCCTCAACCACACCATCTTGGCGACTAAATGTAAAAAGATCATCATTTCCACCACCTACTTCGATCACAAAATCAACAAAAATTGTTATGAACTAACACCGATGCAAATTGAGGACAGTGTGGTTTGTAGTACCAGGATCTAACGAACTGGTCAGCTACTCTTCAACGGTAGTGTACTCGTATTTGAAATTTCGCACAGCTCCAGTTCGCTAAGCGCCTTTCACCACCCAACATGATTGGAAACTCGAACGCGAACCCTTTTCCGTTTAATGCCCTTATCCTTATGACCAACCCACCCCAACGCTTCGCGTTCTCCATCTGCTTGCAACTGCGAGCAGCACGCCAACTCAGTCTTCAGTTAGTTGACAAGTTGTATGAAAGAAAATCATAAATGACGCATTCATATCGACAAGGTTAGAACATCTGCCAATGACGTTGGTACCAGATACAGCTAACGATAAGAAGGTAACGGAGGGAGTTGAGCGTATTACTTGGTCTCCCACCTCATTAGCTCTACGGTTCATAGTAATACCTTTCATCATTGCAGTATTAATCTTCATTTGCTACTGCTCCATTAAACTTCACTGCATTCGCCGCACTACCGCAGCAGCAGAATCTCATTATATTAGCGATCAACTTTACCTCTCATTCCTTACGCGCACTCCATAAGCAGATCAACTCTTTTCTACGGAGCAGCGAATCCTATACAGCCGGGCAACCGCTCTTCATTCCCAGGATTTACGCTTTGCACACCCATAGCAACCCGCAAAAAATTGCGCAAATGATGGAACATGAAATAATTCGCCAATCATCTTCATCCCTTTTCACTCCCATAGTACTAGTGATAAAGAAAGACACTACTAGCCTTCGTTTTGCCATCGATTTCCGCGGACTATATGCCATAACCAAGCTACAACAGTCCATTCTTTCTCGTAATCAAGAGATTCTTGATCCCTGCACAAACAAATTTTTTATACGCCGCTGGACTTCCAGCAGTGATTCCATAGGATCCCTTTAGAACAAACTCAGTGCGAACGCACTGCGCTTGCGTGCTTCCTCAGTGCATTCGAATACATTTGTATGCCAATGTTATTAAAGGTCCCCTGCAACTTTCCAGCGAATCATGGATAACTCCAAAAATATGAGCGCGCTCAAGCCTTTATCTATATCAAGGATTTCATTATTACTTCAGAGACGCCCGATAAACACATCGCCGATATTGGCGAAGTATTAGGTAAAATCGGAAACATAGGAATGAAGTGGAAAACGTCCAAGTGCGAACTCGCTCGGAAAGAGAATAACTTTCTTGGTTTTGTCTTGAACGAAGGCGAATCAAGCCTAACCAGGACAAAATAAGAGCTGTCGATCTCTACCCCACCCCGTTCTATATAACTGAAGTTAAGGCATCGTAGGGATGTGCTCTTTCTTTCACATATTTGTTCACGATTTCGCACAAATCGCTGACCCCTTTTCGCCCTAACCAAAAAGGATACTCCTTTTTGTGGACATCGGATTGTGATACAGCAATGCATTCCCTCCAGAAGGCTTTGACATCAGCGCCAATCCTTGTCGCTCCAAAACTAGGGCCAAATTTTGTGATTGAAACGGATAGCTCAGCGCAAAGAATTGCTGACGACTTACCCTAAAGCAATGCGCTGGGTCTCGTTTTCGCCGTTCTAGAATTCCGATCATATATTGATGGCGCAAAAGTTCTCGCAATAACTAATCACGCACCGTTAAAAGCTCTGCTTCACAGAGGAGATCTGACTTGACGACTAGCTAAATACCAAATTGCCCATTCAGGAATTTGAAATTTCTTATTTCTATCAAGTTGCGCGCCCGCAGTAAAAATATGGTGTACGATGTGTTATGGTCACATCCACCGCCTACTTAATAAATTACGTTCACATCCAAAGGTTCACGCTGAGCAATGTAATAGACGAACTAAAAGGATGCCCTAGTACTTCCCTGATTCAGCTACATACTATACTGAGCGATCCAAATAACCCGGCACATTCCAAATACCTTGTCAACGGCGACATCCTATACTATGCGCCGACTAAAATTAACCAAAACCCCGTCCTGGTTTTGCCGGATGACTCTAAACCTAGATCGGATTTCACTCGCCACGTTCACGCCTCTCAAATGAGTATGGCGCACCTAGGTATTAATAGAACTATAACCGCTTTATTTAAAATGATTGTGTGAATCAAAATGATAGAGGATGTAACTGTAGTACACAAATGCAAAGAGTGTCGAAAACGTGAAAGCCCCGAAGCGTACCGAATCCGCGAGCCTTGATGTAAATAACTGAACTATGGGCATGGGAACGAGTCCATTCAGACGTGATCTGACAGCTACCCAAACCCTCAACTGCAGCAAGTTCATACTTGTCTTCGTAGACGCTTTCTCTAAATATATTGTCGCGGAACACATTCCTGACCAGAAAGCCCCTATAACCACTAACAGATTTATTATCTGCTGCGTATCTACGTAGATTTGGGTCCACCTGCGCTCCTGGTCATCGACCAAGGAACTTACTTTATGAGCGAAACCTTTTGTAAAACCTTGAAAAAATTGAACATCTCCCACAAAACCAGCTCACCCTACCACCATGAAAGCAACGGTGAAGTCGAACGCGCCAGTCGTACAACTGAGGAGTTAATTTCCCTTGCAACAGGCCATCGTAACCTTGAGTGGGTCAACATTATGTTTCTAGCCATTCACGCCTATAACTGCGCGAAAAATTCTTCGACAAAACATTCATCTCACACCATACTCCATGGTTTCGAACCTTCCAGCATTTTTCATAACTGTCTAGAACTACCGCATCGCAATTTTGCTGGAGAAACGGACTGCGCTAACCAACTAACACTTGCTCTAAGTTCTACGACGTTCTACGATCCATTTGGAAACCCACAAAGGAAATTTGGCAAGCGCCCAACGTCACAAAAACATCAATATGATCTAAAAAAGCGCTCAAAAATGACTCATTCTCAATAGGGCAACCAGCACTAATCAGCAAAGAACGTTAAATAAAATCGCACCTCGCTTTAAAGGTCGGTTTCCGATCATCGACATCTATCGTTCAGACACACTAATGAAAGACGGTCAACGCGAACGAACTTCCCATATGGATAGAACTAAATTATTTATTCTTGAATCTCGAGTCTTTTCACTCTTCTCTTGCAATAATCACCCTTTTATAACACATCATTGTGCGTAGCAAGTACGTCATTATACGCAAATCTAACAAAAGCGTAACCGATATGTCATTGAAAAACTAATAAAAACTGTTCAAAAACACAAAAAAAAGAAATCAATCTAGTGCAGAAATAGGCCTAGCACTCTGAACATTCACCAGAATTCACTGGAGGTAGTCACAAAGAAAATATTACGAAATTATTATAAAACTAATGTCTACATACATATATACATTTAATAAATAAAACTGACGCGACGGGACATTGCAGAGGTCGTCGTCGTCCCACTTCTGTGCCAATGACACTGGCGCATCATCAAATTTTATCATTTATGCTTTCCTCGCCGATATAGTCGATTTGATAAGTGGCAATAAGATTCATTCCAACCTCGACTTTAAGAAAGGATTTTTTCAAGTCCCACTGGATCCTAAGCATAAGAACATAACAGCGTTTTCATCCATTTTGGGTCTTTATTAATTCACAGTTATGGCGCAAGGATTAAAATGAACTCATGCTCTCTTTCTGCAGGTAGCTAGCAAACTAATACATGAAATGAAATCCTGTTGTTTCGCACACATAGACCACCGTCGAGCGTAATGCCGTTAATCTTTATACATAGGATTCGTATACTCTAAACGGAGCAGATTTGGTCTTAGCTACAGATAACGGAAGACCCCATTCACTCGAACATGGATATATATTACCAACATATGCCTGTAGATCAATGCTTCTCGTAGTAATTGCTCGATCGACTCCAGCAAAAATTTTGATATCATCCGCAAATAGTCTACAGTGAACTGCATATTTTTCGGTTAAATCCGGCATCTCAAAGGTATAAATATTAAAGAGAGTAGGAGACAAAACTCGTCCTCGCGGAAATCTACTAGGGGCGAATTTTATAGTAGAAAGCGAGTTGTTCACCCACACCTAAAAAGTACGGGGACGAGCCCCTCGTCTCTCTTGTCCGCCTACCTCCCACCCCTGTGCTTGCTCGAGAGCCCAGTGGCTGGCCTCCGCAGACTTCTGCGGCCAGCGGCGGGCGGCGGAAGCCGAAATCGATGAGTCACGCCGCTCAAAGGCGGCTGCCGGCCGGCCAGCGGCGCCGATCAGCGGCAACGGCGAGGTATTGTAGTCTTTCTAGCCGGAACCAACTGGTGACGCGCCCGTTTCCGCTTTGGATCCCCGCCGCAAAGGGGCAGAGCGCAGACAGACTCTCCCGGCGCCGCTGGCGGCGAGCTCTGCGTCCCTGCCCTGATGAGGGATAGGGCAGCGGCAACGCCGCAAAAGTCTGCGGGGGCCTTTACGAAATGTTAGAGACGCAGACATTTGCAACACTGTTTAAAGGGCGGGGGAAGAAGCCTCTCCGCCGAAAAGTACTAGTAGAGAAGCTTGAATTCAATCTATGATTTTGGGGTAAATACCAACAAGTCGCAGCTTATAAAGTAAATTGGACCACTTTACAAAACGCTTTCACAACATTAAAATATATCACATTAACATTGCCAATATCATCTAGATGTTAGCCCATACATTGAGCGTATCGATCATTCATGCAGTCGATTTATTCTTTCTAAAACCATGCTGATAACTTGATAGAATGTGATACTTGTCTATGTGTTCTGTAAGAAAATTGTTAACAGTTTTTCCAAAAACTCTAGCGAAGATGGATGTGATACTACTAGGTCTATAATTAGACCGATCAGAGTCAGGTGGCTTTTTGCGGATGGGAACAGCTAATGAACGCTTCCATCTTTTAGATACTTCGGATTTAAGAAAACCCACGTTGAAAATAAATCCTATTGGCGTCGTAACGTGATAGTCAATTTTTTATTAGAACACAATTGAATTTTCTCCGAGATGATCGCACCCGAACTCGACAACTAAGGAGACCGTAAATAGTACCGGGATCAAGTCAAGGAGAATTTACTATTGAGGGTACTGCAGAAAAAGAGCGATGACTAGTATTGAACGTTCAATTTCTGTACGCTCATAGCAATCATGACCATGACTAGTATAAGCGACCACAAGCACGATTCCGCCATACGGCCACAAAATCAACACCGTAACTTTAGACGTCGGGTGAGGTGTGCTTTGTGCAATCGCTGAACCAGGCCAGGGAAGGGACTCCAGGGCGTGTGCAATCCAAGTTGCCAGTGTTTTGACTGCTTTCGTCGCTCAGGGGGAGTCGGCGGCTGGGTTCTGGGCTCTTCGAGCGCAGAATCAAGCTAGGGAAGGGACTCCAGGGTGGGTGCCATCCAAGCTGCTGGTGTGGAGACTACTTTCGTCGCTCAGGGGAGTCGGCGGCTGGGTTCTGCCCTCTTCGTGCGGCGATGCGCATACGGCTGGAAAATGTGCAAAAAGCGCACCAAGACCACGTGCTAACAAGAACCCTAAATCCCGTGTAGTCACCTGGAATGCAAGCATGCCACAACACAGGAGAACCGAACCCCCGACCTTCCTCGCAAGAAGCGACCGCCTTAGCCACTCCACCACGACCCGCTTGCATGCAGAGAGCCATCGCGTGCACGCAAGACATCGATCGAATTCCAACGCCGACGCCGATGCGCGATCTCTAAGCTAGGAGGCGCAGACAGCAAGGGATTACGGTGTAGAAATTGTGGCCGTATGGCGAAATCATTTCCCTTAAGCGACCTGAGAAGGAGTACCAAACTGTAAGCCAGTTACACCAGGAAGTGAATTATCACTAAGAACACATTTAAAAGGGGTGACATTAGCAAGCAAGCGCAGCCTCGTTTTTCTCGAGGTCTCTCAAAGTTTCTCGCTCTTCTTTAATAGACAATCCAATTTGTCCTTGGAGATAAACAGGGATTCGACGATGGTATTCAAATACGACGGAGCGCCAATGTCAAAGGGGAGGGCATACAGCGGAGTAGATAAGTTGCCTCGTAAATATCAGCCGTTGAAGATCCTTGTTCAATTAGACCTCGCTTTCTTACCCTAAATTCAAAAACAGCAGAAGAGACAATCATCGACATATCAACAATATGTATTGACCCGACGAAGTTGCACTGAACGAACCATTGATCTACCTGCCACCGGCGGACGTAAAACCGCAAAACCAGTCCGAAAAAGACGTTCGGGAGACTACAGATTCCACGAGAAGAGTGCAACCTATAAGTAGAATACGTGGCAGCTGTATTGAGTCGTTATCGATGAAATAATGATCGATCAAATGGAGCGCGGGAAAGACATCTTCGCTCGCGAGTTGCACAGCCATATGGATGACACTAGGTTTTAACGTGTCCCAAAGGTGAACTTCCACTCCATAAACTCACAAATTCCAATGCAGCCGTCATGCACCCACTCGGATTTCAATATCCGTCCCGTAATAAGCATTCGAGGAGTAATAGTTGCAATATTGTAACTGCTAAACAATATTTTACTGCTTCAGTACATCCCAGCTCGCCTCACGAATACATGTTCCTAGACAAACTAAGGGACACCACCTTCAGAAGGAATCATGTGTTGAAGTTGTTCGACGCCACGTCCTTATACACAAGCGTATCGAATGACCGTGCGTTAGGCATTGGATCCGAATGACAGCGATTCGGATGGTTCGAAACCGTTTTCTTAACCCTGGTTAAATAGATTGTGCGAACAATGGTATTCTTGAAAAGCCTAGAAGTTACTATTAGGGCGATTCAGATAGGAGTGGTTCTCATCACGTCGAATTCTCGATTAATCTAGATAACTGATTTTAATCAGCAATCTAATGTCCTATCGAATACCCGATGTGAGATCTAAAATATAAATCAGTTATATGGATTACAAGAAAGGTCTTGTTAAAGCTACTTTTATATGAACCATTCCATGGTCCGGCCCTTTTCAAGCACACCATTATTTGCACAATCCCTTCAACCGGGTTTGAAAAAATGACGGATTCGAATTATTCGAACTGTCTACAATCCAATGTCTACACTGCATTCCATGTCGTGCTGTGGCTCCTTGATGGCCTCCGTTCTGTTACAAACACACACCGCTTTACGGTTTTCCAGGTTCTGAGCCTAGTCAGAAAGTGCCTTTCATCCACAGTTTTCAGGTGGACGGAACATTACTGTAAGCAGGTTCGAGGTTTACAGCAGCGCGATAGGAGGTACACCCGCGCCCTCCTGGAGGGCGTGGCGTGGCGTCAAGAGGTACAGCCGCTGTTCTGAAGACCAGAAACTTTTGTTTTGCGTGTCAAAGGTTTCGTAAGGCAGCCGTTAGACTCTCGGTGAAGCCTAAGGGGTTGGGGCTGGGTGAGCAAAGAGGCTGAGAGGAAGATAGCACGCCCCACAGCAGGGGCGGGTATACCTCCTGACCGTCCCTCGAGGTTTAGCGTTGGGTGAGAAGCTTGCACCAACTCTAACCATAGCTCTTTCGTCGTCTTCAAAGATCTACAGATGGCTCGAAATTTTTAGTTCGTTCGCTACCCCACCAAACAGTTCACCATAGCATTTATGTCATAGGTTGAAAAGCCGGTGCTTGATCGCTAACCTATACTTTACTGTATGTACGTTGATGACTGCTTCATCGTGTGTTTAACTCAGCGAGAAGTCGACTCCTGTTTCGAACTACTGAATAGACAAGCGGACAACACGGTTCACAAGGGAGAAACCAGCGGAAGGCTGGCTAACTTTTCTCCACATGCATACCTACTTTAAAAGAAGGTCCCTAAGTGGTACCCCAAACCTAGCAGTAAAAATGTTTTAACGAACTTTCAGTCGGCTCTTCCTATAAAAACCAGGATGGTTATCTTCACCATTCCAAATAAATCTAACTCGAGGTCTCCCTGATCGGCTATCGCAAAATCTAGACATTTTGATGGCACTATTCAAATCCTTCTGTCCCATACAGGTTTGTTGGAATGTAGATTTATTGTGCCTGACATCTAGACGATTTCGTAGTTATCAAAGGCCTGAAAGAGGTTCGAATTCCTGCAGACAGTGCACACATATCGCCACTGCTCCATTTTTCCCAACCCTGCAAGCACCAACGAGATCCTAAGAGGGTTAAAAAGAAGCAACTCAATTACATGCGCAACTCACCGCTGCGTTACCTGAAACTGAAAGGCTGGCCAACTACACGATAAGCATAGGGCAAGTGGAACACATAGCGAGGCGGACTTACGGGAGAGGGGGGGGGGAGGGGGTCGAGGGATTGATTCCGGGTGGAGCTTCTGCGTCTCCAGGTGTACTGTTGGCGTTTTTACAAATGAAGATTACATTTTGGCTTCGGCAGGGTACTTTTTTCGCGTCCTATCCCCGCTTTCAGCCTGTTGTCAGATGCGGAAGAAGCTTTTTTTTGTATGGAGCGATATCGCGCGATTTGACCCATCATCATTGATTTGACCGATCATCAAGACATGTTCATCGTCTCTCGGATTTCATTGCAGACTGCTTTTTATTTTTCTCGCAACTTCCACTGCTTCAGCTGTTACCAAGCGCAGCACATTTTACCCAACTCGTGCGATTGGTCGCCTTGCTGAGTGTTTCTTCCTGACCACTCTCGTATACACTGACGGGAGACGGGTCGGGGCATTGCAGATAGGAGCACTTGTACTCACTCCCTCAACTCTGGAGATCGAAAAAGATTTTTCGTCCCAAACTCGTCTATAGGGTTATCTGGAATGCAGATCACCAATCTGGCAACCATTTGCGTTAAAACGATTGATCGCAGAAGGTTACGATGGGTATGTGTAAGTAACGGAGTGTACGCAGAATAACCGACACCGCTGCTTTTCACGATTCCAGAGGTCGAGGAGAGGACGAAAGGAAAAATTTCGCCAAACACCGCTCACGGAAGTTATTTGGGGTGCTGATCACGGATATGGTACCTGTTTTTAAAATTTTGGCATACTACGGCAGGTCACGGTAGATATAGTTGAGTAAAGCTGCCCACGTTAGCGGAATCGCTTCCTTCTCCAATATGGTCAGACTTATTTTCCAACCTTCGACTTCAACCTTTGGTGGAAAATGGTGCAAGCAAAGTGATAACTTAGAGTGACAGGTTTGACTTGAATAATTCCCATAGGCGGAGTCTGGGCGGAATCGATATTCATGACTTCATCACCCTTATTCACCACTACCCAATAATACGATACCCTACCGCCACGAAAATGTACTCTTCAGTTGCAAAAATGGGAACAGACCACAGAGAAAATCCCGCAACCATCTCTGAAATCAAACCCTGGGCCCCCTCCCGAAAGTCCGCGTCGTACCCACTCAGCCATCCAGTCGCTACCGCCACCTTTGCAAGTGAATCACTTGAATGTACGCTGCAGCTTCGTCCAGAAACGTCGTAAATTATCATATTACTATAATCAAACTTTAATTTGAGCTCCAAACGTTTTGTAGGTTAAGTTCTGAGCACGGCAGTGCCATTCCAGGTGTTACTTATGCCCTACATATCGGCCCGCTCTGAAGTGATACCATTTTTTGCCATGTTCGCACCACCCAATCGCCCCTAGCAAAAGCGAAACAAAATTCTTGATCCACGTACGATGCACTACAAGACCATATAGGTTTCGTTGAGAATCTTTGGAGGAAGTTCATGGGCTTCCGTTGACAAGGAGACACCTGAAGTACGAACCCGTCAGCCTGGCTGTCACTAATGGGCTATCTCCATTCCTTGACCTCTGTAGGCGTTGATACAAACGTTTTCAAGTCGGAAAGGTACTCGCCGGGCCGTTAGACTTCCCACTGCACGTTACGCGAGGAGGTGCCCTGCCATCAGGTCCATTCTAACTTATTAGGTGAACATTTCTTGTGCGTGTCCCAACGCACTTGGTAGTGATTCGCAGCCTTTTTTCTTATGTTGCAACCGAAAAAGCCAGCCGGAACTGGATGGATCACTTTGGCCTTTGATTATTCAGGCTCTGACGAACGCGAAAAGCCGGAACGTTGACCGAATAAGAAAATAACGCCTTGAATTTGGCTACAACAGCGAGTGTTCAAACATTTCCTAGACAAATGTGGTAGCACTTCAACGACAGCCGAGTGATGCTTGATTGGCATGGACGAAACCCGAACCCGACAGCCGATACCTTCTCCGACAGCACTATCAAGAGCGCAGTGGCGCTGTAGTACACAGTTCCACCCTCCTATTATCAGATTTATAAGGTTGTGATAGAGGTGTGAGGCGTTGTTTCGTTTAATTATGTTCACACCAACGTCTGCGAAGCTCTCTACCATGTCTGGGTACGGCGTCTTGCCTCGTATTTCGGAAGGTCATCTATTAGGGGGGGGGGGGGGCAAAAGTAATGAGACAGCCCATGCCATGTCCATATATCTCGTGGCTGGAGTCTGGTTTCGTGCCTGTCGTATTTGTATGTTTGTATGCTACTTACTGAAGCCCATCTGAGAAGTTACCACTTCGCCCTTTCCAGAAGCATGCCAAAACCCCAGCCTGTCTCATGTCGAAACCCCAGTCTGACGAGTCGACCTGTGTCGCGCAAATCTCGCCCAATTCCCAACCCCGAGCAGCCTGGGCTCAATATTCACGCAAGGTGAGAAGTACGTCTTCTACCTTAACCCTGCTAAGCAGCGAGTCTAGGTGAGGCCTGGTGACCTGTTACCGACCTTCGTTCGGCGAGATGTTCACGGCGAGCATCTTTGGAGCTTTTGGGTCTGCGCCCATAGATCGGTTTACCGGAAGCTGTTTCCCAAGAGCACTACGATAAACTCCAAGGTCATGGTGAACGAAATAGAAGAGATGGGTCGGCGACTCGCTCCTATTCATTCGCAGCGCTTCAAGAAGGTTCTCCTCTTCGACAACGCCGCACCCCCTCGGGAACAAGTAACCACGGATAAGCTTGGCCAGCTGGGCTACGTTCACATGCCTCATCCACCGTATTCGCCGGACATCTCTCCATGCGACTACCACTACTACTTGAGCCTACAGGACTTCCTAATCGGAAGGGACACAAGAACCCAAGCAGTCCTTGACAACCATATCGAGCAGTTGATCAACACCAGGCCCAAGCAGTTCTGAAAGGATGGGATCAGGAAGTTGGCTGAGCGATGGCAGCAAGGTCTTGCCCTTAATGGCAAATACATTCCTCAGCATCGTTGAGTAGTAATTGAGTTATAAAGAGATAAAGATTTTTTTCATTTTGTCTCATTACTTTTGCCCCCCCCCCCCCCTAATAATGATTAAGTCGGTGAAGGTTCGTCTCCTTTCCCCGTAGATGCACTTTCACCTTCCGTTTTAGTACACCTCCCCACAAATTTTGGCTATATCTAGATGTTTACAGCATTTGTCTAGGTCGTCCTCTCCCCCAGCTCTATCGCTGTAGGGTTTGCACGCAGGACAGTCAAGCCTAGCAGTCGTCTGTCTACCATACTTGCTCGAAAAGAGCAAAGCAACGAATTGTTAATTGATTCATCCCTGCAAGCGGAGAGCCCAATAAAGCTACAATTGTGCACAACTAGAAGAGGAAGCGTGTCGCATCACTAAGTTGGCTGACACCGGCTTTCCTACTTCATGATTCAGCGCCAAGGGCCACATTTCTATTTTCGTTAAATATGCGCTGAGGCGTGCACTCTCCTTCTAAATAAGGAAGGAGTAGCACCTTGGTACTTAACCAGGCCGGGTGAGCCTAGTCCTCCGATCATCCCCATAGAATGACTAATCCTCTATGTTCGCTATCACCTCGATCACTATTTTTGAGAGTCTCTTGGCTCAGAAGAGCTTTAATCGCTTAACTTTATAAGGCTGAGCATTTGAAATTCTCCAATGTCTGTTATTGAATACCAGTTAGTACCTTCAACGGCCTCTAGACTCCTGACCTTCTATAGGCATCCAAAATTGGCCATCGTTACCTTCATTGCAGTAAAAACTATTCTTTCATATGAGATAGCATGTGATAGTAGGATATGCTAGGACATGACCTTGAAAACGGTTCCTATGAAGCCTGTCCACCTCCCACAGTGTTCCTTCGATTCATGCTCCGAAGTCAGGCGGAACGAGAGTCATGAACGCAGTTACCCACTCCTCGCTTATTGTATAAGATACTATATGATCTTAGGGACATGAACTCCGGAAGCGGATGCTCGCCGCACGACGTCCGTGACACGTCAACTGCAACGGAGAATCTGCGCTTGATTTCCATCAATACCACAGCTCCATGCTCACCGCCCTGATCGGTTTTCGAGGCTGCAAAGTTGGGGATAATCCCAGGCGATTAAGCTCAAACAAAGGAGCGAATGGCACTTTTCAAGCTAAACCGGACATTCTCAAAGCAAAAGTAGGACTGTCAAAAGTAAAAACAGACCTCCATGATCGACTATGATAAAGCCAGGGCATTTTGGTAGAACACTCACTTCTTCAGTGCCACGCAGGTCTGTTCAAATGTAACTTTATTAAGCTTCGATCGATGTCTTATATGCCGGTGGAGTCCCTTCCCTAGCCTACCGACTCCCACTAGGCGACGAAAACGTGCTCCAATGACAACGGCCTGGATCGGCTTGAGCATGCGCTGGCACTTTGCCACGTCAGCAGGTGGCTAGGTCCAATGGCTATCCAATAAGATCTTATTGAAGTGTACTATTTCGAGCGCACCATTCCGCAAATGGTAGGTTGAATTACCGCTGGGGAAGTAACACATACAGTCTTAGTGTAGAGGACCGAAGATATTTGTTCTATTTATCCACATATTCATGTATCACACCTTGAATGAGTTGCACCACTGTCCCAACATGTGCCGCACCTCCACAGTTTCTGGACAAGCTGTACAGAGCAGAACTGTGCTAACTGCGTATGCGGAGGCAAGTCCTCTTCACACTGCTAGAACTTTCGAACTTCCTATGCATGCACATTGACCGAAGCAATGCCATGTAATAAAACCAATCAGGTCGCTGTTGTGCTGGTGCATTCAGTTTCTAAGCGTGAAGATGACGAACAACACATTTTTACAAAATGTTTATAACAACATTTAACAAAAAACAACTTTAGGCAGCGGCGGTCTTCGACTTAGGTGTAGTTCCCTCACGGAATCCGTTCCTGAAAACGAACAAACTTCAGGAAGCGATCAGCGACAGGCAAAAAACCGTAAGAACATCTTGAACAAATTCCTAAAGCTGAGTTAAACTATATCAATTGTAAAGTACAAGTTGAAGCACTAGCTACTATACTAAATACCTACTATAATAGTAGGTCATTTCATTATAAAAAAAGAGTTAAATTTTCCATCCCCCGCTCAATTTACTCGTCGGTTACAGTTCTTCCAACAATTATAAAGACACGCACTTTAGGATGACTAAGCTATTGTTCTCTACCAGCCACGCGGCATCCTCGATCCAATGAGCGCGGTGATGAAGAATGCACAAGGAAACAAACTCAGTCGCCCACTTGTTGGAGACCACAGCAAAAGAAAGACGACAGTGGGGGACTGATAAAATACATAGCAAGATCGTGCCCATTTGATTGGCCCGTGTCTTGCAGAGGTGGTCCTGTTCATGAGAATGCACGGGAGCATTCCATTAGTGGCACACCCTGAGCGCGTGTGAGTACTTAGGAAACGTTTTTGCAATAATCTTAGGGCTCCTTTAGTTCCAGCAGTTTGTAATAATAACCAACATAGCTGACAGTACTTTATAAAAGGAAAAAATGTGGAAAAAAGTAAAGCTTTATAGTAAAGGCCTAATAATAGTCCTACCAAACGTTGGAAACCATGGTCTTAAGTCCGCGCCATTTCATTCTAAAGTTCGCTGAAATTCTTTTGCACAAAGTTATATACCAATCGGAAGAGAATGATTTGTTCCACCAGAAAGTATGTTTTTCCGTCCTGACCTTTTTTCAATTTTAGGTTGATAAAGTGGATGATGAAAAAGATCTTTGCCGACAGCTCCTTCTCTCCGCGTACGTTTGACATTTTTGGACAAAGTTATACACCACTTGAAAGAGGTTGATTTGCCGTACATGAGCATATATTGGTTGTTCTCGTTCATTTTCATTGTTAACTTTCAGTGTATTAAAGTGGATCCTCCAGAAGACATACCAACATATTATTTTAACCACAGCTCCTACTCTTCGGTTAATTTTTTAACTTGAACCTGATGTGACCTAATAATATGCAAAATTCAGAACGACCAAGAACAAAACATATTTCCTGAAAGAACGAAACATTCTTTTAAATGGCATACGACAATGTCGAAAAGGTTCTAAGGTCACTTTTTCTCTTTTTCAAGATTCCTTTAATAAATGACAAAAATCAGTGTGAGCAAAAAACACAACATAAATTTTCACAAAGCAAAACATTATCCTTCCAAATACATACAACCCTTCAAAAGAATTTAACGAAAGAGCAGGAGCCGTTGGTTAAACAAATTGACACAAATAATGTCAGGAAAACACCATGTAGGACAGCCTCACACACCATACTATGGTGAACTGAGCTAGGCTATTACCTATCCAAATGGCATACATGCGCGTTCCTACCAAGGCGAATACCGACAGAGTACATGGTGACCCCTCCCAAGAGCCTATCCTGCGTCAGCAAATTTACGCCTTATGGAAGCTCTAACGTCCAAATTACTTAAAAATCAAAACGAACAAAAAAGCCAGCACCACTTTTGTAAAATAAATCGACGACTTTTGAGTGGTGTACAACATTGTTCAACGAATCTCAAACGTAAGTAGAGAGAAGCGATGTCGGCAAAGTTCATTCTTTTAACCTTTCACTTCATTCACCAAAAGATGTGCAAAGATCGAAATGGGAAAAGGGAAAATAGTTTCTTATAGAGCAAATAATTTTTTCGAACGGTATATAACGCTCTGCAAAAAACTTTCAGTCAGCTGAATTCAGAAAAAAATGTTTGAAACATGGATGGACTTAGTTTTGAACCTACTACATGCAAATTGAAAGCGAATGTTCAAAAGGGAGAGCACAAACTCGAAAAGAGCAATTGGCGCAAGACTGCACACTTATACGTCCCCACACGAGGAATCTTCTTTCAGTGAAAGTTACCCGAGAAATGGGGACTCCATTCCCTGCTATAAAAGCATTTTGAGGCCTAAATCTTGGCATGAGGCATATCTCAACTAACAAAATATTTAGAACATGGAGTCAATATAACATGTATTTTATCGCTTAAACGTTGACTCCATCTCCGAGTGGAACTAGTTATCAATAATGCTAACTGAAAGCTTCCCTTTAAAAAGTTTGAGCATGAGAAATGCAAAGTTTAGCAGAAAAAGACTTCAAGATCACTGCGGTAGTCACTATAAGCTACAGAGGTCAATTTCAACTGAAAGCTTCAATAACTGTTAGTCGTATTCTCCTCAAATCAAGCGCTCAACATTTCTCCGACAATCCATTGCAAAAAACGCACTAGATGTGCAGTTTTACTCACCGGCTAATGCTCTCTACACATGAAAAAACGTGAAAGGGGGTAGCCAAACTAAATCAATCACCTTCCAAAGCTTCCAATGCTATTTTGACCGTGTCAATCAAAAACTCCGTTTCGCCACCTACTATAAAAAAGTTGACAGGGAGAAAACCCTCGTCTCTGCAACAATCCCCCCCCCCAATAAGAGAAAAGATATGATATCAGGAAGAAAGATGTAGGAATTAGTCTATATACAGATTACTGCTCACGATCCACTATTCAAAATCTCAACATGAATTCTGTCATCTAAAAATTTGCAGCACTCAATAACTACGTAGATCATCAGCTGTTCAAAACCATTTCGTATCTTGTAGATAATGAGACGATAAAGCTTATGTAAAGCAAGACACTTCATCTGGTTATTTCTCTTAACTGGAAATGCATACAAGAGTGGGGCCATCAAATGTCAACATCTAACTTACATGTCGATACAAATACCCCTCCAAATACCATATCACGTAACCCATCATTACGCTCTTTAACAGCTCAACCATCAATGAACGTAAACGACACCAGCAACTGAAGAAAACATATCTTTGAAGAAACCCTTTTACGCCTATGGAGGAAAAGAATTTAGGAAGGAGAATTACTCGTCCATGCCAAACAACAGCTAAAGCGCTCTTCGGATAGCAAATTAACTACATCACTTAAAAGCGGTAAGCTTTGAAGGCAGGAAGGAACACAGCGGCATATACAAGAAAGTTTCTGCTCAATTGAGCGTTATTAGGGGATTTCTTGCGCACTGAACTCACACTCTTAATAATAAACCCTGTGGAAGTCTAGTCTACAAAGGGCACTCCATAACATACTCATCCATTCACATGATTTTCAGAATTTGTCAAAGAGCATAAAAACGGAAGGCTAGTAAGGACATGTAACCATCACAGCGTAAAGTGTTTGGTGAGGTTAGTGTACTGAAAAGAAAGAGCGTCCCGGACAGCACCTTGCACGTCAAAGCTATATGCTACAAATTCTTGGTAAAGCATTCTCTGCCTTGACAATAAACAGTTCTTCCCGTACCCTCACTGCTGATGAGCACGCCGGTTTTTTCGCATACACCACCACTGACTTTCACCTTCACCTGAAACACGACCAAAGGCAGCTGAAATAGGTGGCTGCCACTGCGCTCCTATTCAAGAAACTATCAACGCGAAAGTCGAGTTCTCATGCGAGTTATGTACGCCTTATGGGTGGAACTTCAAAAACTGAACAACTCCTGTTGCCCTAATACAAGGTGTAAACACAGCAGCACCGGGGAAGATATGGCTCACAAGAAATATAAGGTATCCGTCGTGATGGGACGAGGTGGGAGGCAGCTGGAAAACCGAATCGAAAAACAGAATGGCCTCAAACGACTGTGGAATTGTATCGTACTGTTCCTTCATAGGACGACTTTGCCTGTTAACGTTGTACAACAGCTTACATTCAATTCTATCGCCCTTCTCGAACAGAAAGTGAGCTGCCTCATCCCCCCCCCCCTGATGCTACTTTGAGTAGCACACCAAACTAAGCGGTATGCAATCAGCCGGAAAACGCGAGTTAACAAATGGGCTATCGCTGAGTGCCGCGCCGTCACCGCATCGGAGTTCAGTTCTTTTGAACGGCCTGCTTGATTTGTTCAGAGTTCGTGTTCCTCCGGAGTTTGCGAGCAAAGTCAGGTTCCGCATTGCACATTCCCCATGCCCTAAACTCATCTGGCCCTTTTCATCCTTCCACAGATCATGCACATGATTCTTCGCGTATAAGTGTTGGAAGCTTTTTGAACTGTTGAAAAACTGTTACGAAGACATTAGTCCGGTTTCTAGAGCTATGACTGTGCCAGATAAATAGAAATCTCACTTCTTACCTTCACACGCTACCCGATGCTTAAAATGCCGTTGGAAAGCAAAAATGCAATTGTTATTATTTAAAAAAACGTTAAAAAGGAATTGAACAATTACTGGATAAAAAAATCCGAACCTGAAGCGTCTCTGCACGTTCCTGAGATGGCGCATGCGGCCAGTTCCAGTAGTTCTTCTACGGATGGACTTAGCTCCCCAGTTGTAGGTGCGCTTCTTGGCATCAGGGTAACCACATGACGCACACCTCTTCTTCTGAATGTGGAAGCTCGACTTTCCGCAACGTTTGCACAACGTATGCGACTTTACGTGCTTCTTACCGAAGGCCTGTGTACCCTTAGTCATCTGAAAAGCGAAGCAATATGAAAATCAAAAGGAAGACGATAGCAAAGACGAACTGCTATGAAAGCGATTTCGAAAAGAGTAAGTGTTGAGTCCCTTGGCGGTGGTAGACGGCGAATACTGTAGTTTATTAGGAACCAGCGTCGGTCGCCGGCTCCGCCGGCGCCGACGCTGGAGTGTGCGGGCCACGCCAGGCTAGCCGGCTTCGCCGGCATCGCCTCCGCGGGCCACGCCGGGTTAGCCGGCTCCGCCGGCGTCGGGTATGGCGGGCCACGCTAGGGACGCAGCCAAACCTAGCTACGGATGCTTCCTCACCCAGCGTCGGTCGCCGGCTCCGCCGGCGCCGATGCTGGAGTGTGCGGGCCACGCCAGGCTAGCCGGCTTCGCCGGCATCGCATCCGCGGGCCACGCCGGGCTAGCCGGCTCCGCCGGCGTCGGGTATGGCGGGCCACGCTAGGGACGCAGCCAAACCTAGCTACGGATGCTTCCTCACCTAGCGTCGGTCGCCGGCTCCGCCGGCAACCAACGCTGGGTAAGGAAGCATCCGTAGCGTCGAGCACGTTGAAACTTACGCCTACTCCAGACTGATTCCTTGCTTCCTACCACTCACTGAGTATAGAAGGATGTTCTCAGCACTCCTTCTTCATCTAGCGTTGAGTTCACAGCCTATTGCAGCTTGTCAAGCCTAAAGAAATATCTGACACTTCTGTCCAGTCGTCGTGCTTCGAGCCGCTAGGTGTGGCGAATTCCGGAGGTGACTTCATTAGCCACTAATTTTGAGGGAACGTACGGGAAGAATTATTCCGAGAGCCTAGTGTAGTTGAAAACTGGGGGTGGGACGGGAACTTACCACTACAGACAGTGACTTATGCCTCCCTCCTTTATATATATATGGCGAGATTTTCTGTCTCTGATTTCCCTACCTCCAATCTGTCAGATAGAAATCGTGGTCGGTTCGGTTTGAGAGAAAACCGATAGCACCACTCAAACGATCGATAATATCGATCGATATCGACTGCCTGATCAAAACGACCAATCTACTGTGAAACGCTCCCGTCGGCCAACATAATCAGGCAACTCCAATCCCGATCGGTTAGGTCTGAGAGAAAACCAATAGCACCAGTGGTTATTTGATTGATAGCGTAAATGCCTCTTAATTGAATCACCAAAGTGGGGGTATGTGTGCTCCTCACTGTTGTATTTGTTGTTCAACTACTGCTATCAATCGAATAAAAATCGCTCAGCCGAAATAACTTCGAATGGGAGAATCTTACAGCCCGCAGCTAAGAAGCAAACATATAGCGCATTAAAAGATGAGATCGCGCCATGCACTTCAAAAATGCCACGTAATCGATCCACCAAAGTGGGGATATGTGTGTTCCCCACTGTATTATTTGTTGGTAAATTTACGCTATCAATAAATATCGCAACGTCTTAGAAGGGGCCCAAGCGATAAATAGGAATCATGAGTGGGCGGGAGAAACTGTTGCATGCGCTCGACACAACGAACTTCGAATGGGAGAATCTTACTTACAGCCTAGCTAATGAGCAAGCATATAGCGCAGTAAAAGACGAGATCGCACCATGCCTTCGAAAAGTTCACCGCAGCTTTTAATCGACTGATAGTGTATAAGCCACTTAATCACAAAGGTGGGATATGTATGTTCCTCACCGTTGTGTTTGTTGTTGAACTTCTGCTATCACACGAATAAAAATCCGACAGCTTGGAAGGGTGTAGAAAGTAGGAAGTTTATGTGGGCGGGAGAAACTGATGGGCTCAATCCAACCAACTTAGAATGGGAGAATCTTACTTACAGCCTACAGAATCAGGCGCAGAACGGCTTGGGTGGACAGGCTCATCGTGTTAAGTGGTTGTCAGCCCCTTTAAGAAGCACACGAGTGGATAAATGGTACAACTAGTAGTGGGGATCAAATAGGCTGGGGCGGGAGGCCCACGATGTAGGAACGCCCAATCCGTCGTTTTGTGCTGTATGAAAATTCAAAATTATCAGCAGCACTGGTGGGTTCTAGCCCTATGGTGAACCAAGTTAGTTCTCTTCTGCTGTGAACGGGCATACATGTGCCTTCCTACCAAGGGGCATACTCTAACGTGTACAGCGAGGAGCACTAGAATAGGGCCGCAGATCTCACCACAACACTAACATCAACTTAAAAGTCTCTCTAAGAGAAACAAAGTGAAACGGTGGCAAAGGCAGTAACGAAGAGCGGCAGTATGGATTAACACAGCAGGACTGTTCTCAAAAAAGGGAAGGCGGAAGCTCGCACACATCAGAAGGTTATGCACGAACACAGAGAAAGTAGCAAGAACAGGAATGAGCTGTGACCTCGGCCATGCACACAGGCGGCTGAGTTGTACCCTGCGGTAACAGAACTGTAGCAGCACCAAATGGCAAGCACTAATTGACCGGTAGCAAGGACAGGAGCCTCCAAGGGGGTGAGTTCGAAGCAGTAGCCACCCAACACGTGCGCGGGCAGAGCCGCGGCGCCGGCCTATTTCGCAACGCCTCACGTGTCCTCCTCGGCAGCGGCGATCGCTCACCTCCCTGCGCTTCCCTTCGGAGAGAGAAGTCGAGAACCTGCCTCAAACTTGGGTGATTAAACCGCCGAGCCCGCGAAGTTTACGAAGTTTCCCACGGTCACGTTGAGACAAAAAAACCCTCCTCTATTATATATGGTGGGATACTGAAACACAGACGAGAATACTGAATGACTGTTAGAAACATTGGCCGCTTATATACGGACTAGAGGTCAAGGAAGCACTCCACGAGGCAATACCATATATCGATTATGTTTTCATACTATACGTAACAATAAGGAACGCATCGAGATACGCTCAAGCATCACGAGCAGCTTGAAGAGCTCGTTTGGCACTATTCACAACTCCACGGGTCGAGGAGAGGTCGAAAAAAAATTTTTCGCCCAAACTTCGGCTAGGGGGGTTATTTGGGGTGCTGATCACGAATCTGAGATCCGTTTTCAAAATTACGGCGGATTACGGTAGGTTACGGTAGGTACGGGTGACTAAGGCTGCCAAAGTCATGATCATCGATTTCGACCAAACTTCGGCTAGGGGGGTTATTTGAGGTGCTGATCACGAATCTGACATCCGTTATTCGTTTTACGCTGGAGTTTGGGCGCAATCGGTGACCATTACCTTTCTCACCGGTACCCACCGTAATCTACCGTAATCGGCCGCAATTTCAAAAACGGATGTCATATTCGTGATCAGCACCCCAAATAACCCCCCTAGCCGAAGTTTGGGCGAAAAAAAATTTCGACCTCTCCTCGACTCGTGGAGTTGTGAAAGTACAATAGTGCCGCTCGTTTTAATGAAGTGAACAGCATTTAGCTTGCGTAACCCTCTCGCAGGGGTCACCTTCTATCACTTTTAGATATGCAGACATACAGGCAACATACTGCGGTTACAGCACACTACTCGGACGGAAACGAGCGCCAATACGAGTTCTGTAAAAATGTAACATTCCTATGGCTGAGGGGGTGAGGTGTCTTGGCGAACCAATGGGCATTTCCAACCCAAAGTGGGTGTAACCTAGAAACGGAAAAAAATTAGTCGGACAGTGCTCGCGTCGAGATTGCTCATCCTTGTAGAGCAATCACACAACACGGCTTTGTAGTGCTTCGACGAGGAGGATAGCGCAGTACAAGATAGGGGAAGAAACTCCAGGGTCTGGCTGATCTATTCTCCCATTTGAAGGTGCTTCACCAGTGCGACGCCGGCACAAGCCCGCTAAGTCAACAGGAAACATAAAAATAAAAATATCAAGTGTATGCAGGTTGTTGCTTGCAGACCATGCAGCTGACCCGGGCAGAGTCAGTTCGTGACTGTATCTCTGTCGTTTCCGCCCTGGGCTGCATTCTTGTGACGAAAATGTAGATTGTCGAGGATCTATCCTAGTGGTGGGTGGAAAGTACTTCTCGCTATCTGTTGTAGAAGGGTGTCAAAATTGAAGGTTAACTAGTTTACAATGACACACCGAATTGGTTCATGAGAGGACGGTGCAATCCTAAAGGGGGGGGGGGGGGTCCACCTTATAGCGAAATTTGCGTTCTACCCCTCATCCTCTTGGCGTATTCACCCTCCTCCCAACTCCTGGGCTTCCTCGAGGGTCTATTGGCTGTCTTACTATATTATGTTGCATGTGATACAATTTCAACTAGTGCTTAAATGTGTGGGTGCAATCCCAATAGAGGTCCACGTCATAAACACCTTTAAATAATAGTTGAAATGAAAACACACGCAACATAAAGTACAACGTAAGGCAGCCACTAGATTCTCGAGGAAGCCCAGGGGGAGTGGGGAAGGGGGGGGGATGGAAACACGCCAAGAACCAAGGCGACGAGAGGAAGAACGCACGTTCTGTTATAAGGTAGAACACCGTTGGGATTGCACCGACTTCCCATTGCAATCCTGGCAGGACAGGCCACACTGTTCCTGTTTGTTCCGCTTTCCTGGCATTGCCTCTGTCCGACTAGGATAGATCAATTTGCTTGTAGTACGCATGCATGATTGGAAGCGGAAATAAAGAACCTCCTCTGAGAACGACAGTGTCACTTATTGATAGGTAATAACTCTTAAAACAACATGCCAACAAGGGCCATCACCTTATTCAGTATATTTAGCGGGTTCAACAAGGTTTTCTGCTGCTTACACGGAACTGTTCCCTGCGCAATTTCAAGAAGGGCATGGTGTAATGGTCACGTCTGAGAGTTTCTGGAACACACGCAGGTCCCTGCTAACTACCGCTGCTTCCTCATCAATCTCTGATATTTCGAAGTTTTATCGATGTGCTCTGATCCAATCCTGATTGGGGGAGACCACCCAGAGCACCGGATTTTTAGGGTATGGGTGGCGGGGAAGAACATCATGGTTAGTCCCCTAAACTAGCACTGTAACTTTCTATACAGTGGCGGTGTCTTATCGATTTCAGCAAAAATCTACTAGGAAATATCCACAGCAGACAAACACGCATCAACGATGGTAGCAAAAACTCCTACAAAATAGGACTGCAAATGACGGCCAATAAAATCCACGACACCATGGGCTTATCGCGTTTAAACGACGGCACAATCCAGCAGCAATGGAGCAGGGCTGAAAATGGAACAATGAGGGCCTCGCCACCGAAAACTGCAAGTTGGGGCAGTATCTAAGCAGAAGCCTACATCTGCTAAGCTCGTGCTCTCAAGAGAGTGTGAATAAACCGAAATTGAAGCTAAAACCACGCAATTTTAGGATGGAAAAGAAATCGCAAAATTGCTCCGCTCGCCAGCGAGCTATCGCGCTGCGACTCGTCGCGACGGGACCTCCGCGCGCGGAGTCTTTTCGTCCTTTAATAGTTCGATGGCTCTGGCTGCGGGACGTTATGTGTGAATGGTCGCCGCGGGGGCGGCGAATAGCCAAACCTCTCATTTCCACCGTCACAACACTGCTTTCTGGGTTAGACCAGGGTATTGTTTGCTGAGCGATGTGCGACAATCCTTTCCAAGAAAGCAAAACGTATAGGACAGCAGAAAAGGGGAGGGGTAACGGAGGGAACCGGAGTAAGGAACACCGAGACGGAAACAAAAGTAAACCAAAATTTGTCTGAAAACGACCGAAGTGTGGAATGTCTGTTACCACTTCTTCTCTACCTAAATAAAGCCCTCATAATAGGTATCAATTCTCAACGAGACACATATAATCGAGTAAAACATGCCTGATTATCATCAGTAAATTATCCTCTACAATAACAAGAACTTGGATGCAAGTTTAGAGCGAGAGGTCCACCCTTTTTTTGCTCTCTAAACATCCGGAGAATGTTCTTGAAAGCTTCTTAATGAAAGCGTCAAGCACGATTACAGAAGTATTATTACGGTAGAAATTTACTTATGGTTAGAGTTGTTACGCCTAAGAAAAGCTGCCAGTTTAGAAGGAGATACAGGATGGGCTCCTATCTAGATTTGCATCAGAACGTCATCTGTTAGGGAGTGTATACGAAATCATTTAACTGCAATTGTGTGTCACTTTTTCAGCTTTTCCTGAAGAAGTATCGTCTAAAACTAGATTGAGCATTAGAATGTTGGGTACTATTGTACTTTTGGTACCCCACTTAATCTTGTTCAAAATGGGTCTACTAGGGGTAACCTGCCATGGGAAGAACGAATATCATAGTCGTTTTCTGCGGAAATGCCTTATAAGCGCGTTATATTGCGTTAGAATCGCTCAAGGCCTTGCGAAATAGCGCGCGCTGGTAAGAGACGCAGAGACTACGCCTCCTAACGGTGCGCACTATTTCGCCGCCCCTAGCCTGCAGCAGAGGTTAGCCAGGGCATAAGCCTTGAAATCTCGAAAAGCCTTGAAAGCTCTATTCTGTGCTCTCCTCCGCTGGGGCGGAGGAGAGCACAGAATTGGGCAGGGGAAGGGACTCCGGGGTGTGGGCTCACTAGCGCACCCGTGTTAAAATTTCTTTCATCCTGGAGTTCCCTCCCTTGCCCAGTACGGAAGCAAATAAGACGCGGATCTTTAATCGAAACGAGGAGGTAAGACTGCATTCACATTCGCGCTGTGTAGCTAGTCGCCACGACGTGCCCACTCCCCCCTCGGAGACGGCCGCGAGTGCGTGCTGGTAGGGGCGGAGTCTCTGCGTCTCTTACCAGCGCGCGCTATTTCGCAAGGCCTTGAGCGATTCTAACTTAATATAACGCGCTTATAAGGCATTTCCGCAGAAAACGACTATGATATTCGTTCTTCCCATGGCAGATTACCCCTAGTAGACCCATTTTGAACAAGATTAAGTGGGGTACCAAAAGTACAATAGTACCGAATGTTGTTTAGTTTGGTGTCTCGAACTCAATTCATGAACAAGAGCATGTTTTCCCACAGCACCTGCAACAGCGGAAGGGTTATCATCAACTCAAACCAGTCTGCATCACGTAATGAGCGACAACTTGCACGACCGCGGTGGAGCTCGTCGCGCACGCGACCTTCGCCATCGCGCGCGAGGCGACCATCATACATAGAGACCGCCCCTCGGTGGCTCGACGGCCGTTTGGTTGTGATTTCTAGACGGTCGCTGTTGTCGTGGTGGCTAAGGATGTGTTGGTCTTTCATATTGGGTCGGGTCCTGTTTGTTCAGAATTAAATCAGGCGAGATCACAAGGCAGAACTCTTTAAGAAACTCGTTTGGGAGGATCGCGGTGGTTACGGTGTTCTTGCCCGTTACGAGATCCTTCGTTTCAACAGGCTTAGTAGAATTTGTGCGAACAGAACTTGTTGTATCCCTGAGGATACACTTTGCTGGACCTCTGAGGTCACTTCTTATTACTCTCTGCGTCAACAGAGAGCTCCACGTCCTCATTGAACGAGGGAACGGAATATTACAGATTTATTAGTAAAATACAACGGCCACACGAACGACGATGGCTGAAGGCAGAGAGGTAGGCTGGCGGCGGCTGGAACTCCTCGGTGACGGTCCTCGGTGACCTTCGGCGACGACCTGCCACGACGACCCTTGGGGTCTCGGCAGCTGCCTTATATGCGCCCGTTTCCCGCCGGTCGTTACGTTGACCTGCCTTTGCGAGTTACCACCGCGCCTACGTGGGTGGTCATCGGCTTTCTACTAGCCGGCTACGGTCGCGCTACACTAGATCACCTCTATGATCACCCAGCCATAACAGAACTGGTCGCTATTATTCAAGAGGCTTAAGGCTGGACAGATAAGTCAGGATCAAGGATGTGTGTAAATGGAATTCGAAATTTCGTAAATTGTAATCGTGAAAAGAACTGTCGTAAACCGTAAACCGTAAATCGTAACAAGTATCTAGCGTGTATTGGCAGCAAATCTCCAGATGTTTTTTGTGCCCACGGTAAAAGGTAAAGAAGATATGTGTTTATAACGCTGTTTTCAATTTTAACTGAATAGTTTTTTAGCCAAATGGATAATTAAAACTAATCGAAAACCTTTGGAACCAAATCTCGTACGTTGCAGGAAAGCCTAAACGAATTGATGATTTTAAAAAATATCTTAAATGGAAGAGCGCGTGAACCGCAATTGGAAAGTGTGCCTACTGCTGCGGGCACCCGATAGCATCTTCTTGGTTCGGATTTCCCGCCTTAGCCAACCAATCCTTCCATCCCTCCGGGGCGGTGAACTGCTACCAGACTTGTCTGAGAATGATAAGGCACTGACTTGTTCATCGGCTGCCCGCCAAACTCACCGTATAGGGTAAGTACGTATTCAAGCTGCCTTCACAACATCCCTAGAAATCGAATGCGCGGCGAATCCCGAAGGGGTTGAGTAGCGCCATGCTTTATCATTTATCTTAAAAGGTGACCAAATGGAAGCACAACCATAAAATTCCCACTCTTTCGCTAGCTTTTAGATTGTGTGAAAATCCACTTTAGCACAAACAATCGCAACAATTCACTGTTGAAACTAAAGAATAAATAAAACTTATTTAACCGCCGCCAAACTCACCAGGGAACTGTCTCAGGCGTATGCCTGAACGGCGAAAATGAATACCACTGTGAGAATTTCCACCTTTCATATTGTAGAAAAGTAGGTTCCTTTTTTGCTGAGTCCTTGAATCCAAGAAGTTAGGGACCCTCAAAGTTTACTATGGGATCGCATTCGCATGTGCTAAACTACCGTAATCGGCCGAAATGTAAAAAATGGATACCATATTCGCGATCACCGCCCAAGATAAGCCCTTAGGCAAAGTTTTTGGTGAATTTTTTTCTACCTCATCTGGACCTCGACCAAGGAGCTAGGGGTTGTGAAAGCTCAATAGTGCCGATTCAGATTTATCCATGACAATCCTATAGTCAGGAGAGCGTACACTAATGTCACGGCGAACCATCGCGATCAACTTTTTGAAAGATATCTCTACACCTCTATCAACAATAAGAAACCTGTGTATATCTAAAACTTTCTTGATTGGTCGGCTCATCAGACGAGTCTCAAGACCATCATGCCGCCATCTAGCGATACGCTAGAATATGACTGTGACTTGTACTCGCTGACCTGCCGGGACTGCAGTAGCTACTTGCTCGTCATGTGCCTAATTGTACACCTTCAACGGACAGTAGGGTTCAACTGGAAATCTGCATCGATCGGCTTTCCTTCTTGAACATGTGGAGCTCATGCTGGCTGAGGTCGACGGGATACCCATTCTCGATTTGTGGACTGGTGCCATCGTATGCTCTCGGAATTGCTGTGTTTATGCCTAGTTATGAAGGGTCATTCTTCACGTAGTCAAGGGATACATCAAAATTCTGCGGAGAATGCAGTGTCGTATACAGGGAGGGAAGCTGATGAAAAGCTCTTACTGAACACGCACTCGGCAGCCTATAGAGAAACATGTGCATTGGGAAGGTGATAGATACTAAGCTAGGAATGAAGCAGGGAATGCAAAACAACAACAAGACGCTGGAATCGAACACCTAATTCTGCACCTATGAACCACCGCCCTCCCCGCTGAGCCACCGAGCCGCTTGCATCGCTGTTATTCTCCACCTCCCTTATCTCCACGTAGGGCACACAAACGTGTTAGGTGCGAGCTAATAGTTCAATTCAATACTAGACTTTCAGGGGGCCCCTAACTCCTTGGGTTCAAGGACTTTGCAAAAATGAAACATACCTTCCTACTACAGGGTGCGTGGAAAGTATTGACGCAGTAAGTGGCGGTTGTGGAAATACTAATGCGCAGTAAGTTTTAAAATATTCACTTGAGAAATATGGAAAATGTTCCTATAAACACGACAGAATAATTCGTAGCTGACACTGGCTCCTTTACTGTGAATACAGGTCCTGTCAGTTAGATTCAGATCCAAGGAGTGCTGTGGCCATTCCGCAGACATGGCGAAGTCCGGAATAGTGGCCTTGTACCTTGCTTGCGTGCTTTTCACCCTCTGTACAGGGGTTTAGTCTTGTTGAAACGTTCACTAGGCATTGCTGAAGGGCCGTTGGGACTAGAAAGCTGCCGCGGCCTCAAAGATCTCCGTCGGTGCACATCTTGATTTATTTTTACTCCTTCGACCATAAAAACCAGGGATGTTTCCGTTGATTCCTTCTCAAACCCTGAGCGCCTGCGGATTTTGACGGTGTTCGACGATTGCAGAGGTGGCTGGAGCCTCTCCCGATCAGATCCTGCCGTTTTGTTGGTTGTGAGCCTACTCCACGATGAACAGCTTCTCGTCCATGAAAAGTGTTCATTCCTTCCCGCTACCTGCGGCCTGAGCTGTCGGCGTCAATGGAGCCATTTGCGCTTATCCTTATCCATCAAGAGCTGGACTTTATATAGCTTATAGGGCTTTATGTGTATGTGGGCTTTATATGTTTCTTTCTGGCTATTCGGTGCACTTATTTGAGACTGACACAACCGATATTACGGGCGATTTTTCTCGCGAGACCCTTGGATTTGGATTCTTCGCTTCTCGATGACTTTCCGGGTCTGCGGTCTATTGACAGTGCGATTTCTTTGTCCTGGAAGATTACCTTCATGGCAAAGCTCCTTGCATCGTCGAGTTTCTGAGGAGGCAGTTGACAGAGCAGGTTAACGATGTCGCATTGGTGCTTTACTTAACGATGAAGCTCCAAAATCGCAGTGCTATGCTTTGACATCTTGAGAAAAACCGTAAGTTGGACAAAATAGAACTTAAAAATTATAGCGCGGACAGAAGGATCACCTGTCACCTGTCACCTGTCGTCCCGTTGATCATCGAGTTGCTCGAGTGGGTGCCAGCAGCGTCTCCATTCGTCCCTGTCGCGTGCCAGAGTGGTCCAATGAATCCTTCTCGTTCGAGGGACACGAAGAGCGTCATATCGGTTCAGGGCTTTAACGAAGAAGTCCGACCAACGCGTTGGTGGGCGTCCTAGTGTTCTTTAGACATCCCGCGGAATCCAGTCGGTGATGGCTCTCGTCCAGCGGGTGTCTGCGAAGCGCATTACGTGGCCGGCCCACCTAATTTTCGACAACTTGGCCCACGCGACAGCGTCTCTGATCTTCGAACGTCGGCGAGGCTCGGAACTCCGGAGGCCTTCTCTCACTTGCGTGATCGTGTCACTCAGAGCATCGTCCTCTCGATTCCACGCTGCGCGACGCTGATCGCGTGTTCATCCTGCTTTCGTATAGCCCAGGTCTCTGAGGCGTATGTTAGGGCAGGAAGAACAGTGGAGTCGAATAGGTGGGCACGGAGTCGGACGTTCTTCGTCTTCTTTGGACAGAAGTATATGCACAAAAATGGCGTTATTGTCGCAGATCAATATATTCGCTTGGGAGAACGTCAAACCTTCATCGCGTTATTTTGGAACACCCTGTATATGGACAAGATCACCCACACTGGGATAAATTGTATCGTCCAACCCATGAAGTTTTTTGGTTTGGCTAACGTTATGACATTGCAGCAAACAGTTCGTTCGAACCCGTTGTAAACGTTATAAAATTCAAATTTTAGGCAAATAGACTTCCCAATGATAACTGAATGAATTGTAACTGATATTCCGCCCATATCTTCTGTTGAGTACTTGGCCGCTGCGGTATAGACTTGATGGACGATATACGCTTTATTGCCGACGACCGATAAACTGCAAACCATACCAGAGTAGCCTTTATATAGTAGTCCTTTAATCACTGCATGATAATCATCATATCATGCGACTGGTATAGACTGATATGTAACACCTCCCCTTTTTGAAGATGATAAATCAGTTTTACAATCGGATAATACGATGATCTAATTGTTACAACGATCTTAAGGACAAAAATGATATCTCTTCTGAGTTGGATCAATGTGGAGCGTCCTCGTAGGTCTTCGTGTTCGAGTCGATCGTCGTAGCTGCATGCCTTGTTGAACAGTTGGAACTCCTTCAGAAGTTTCAGCCGGCGGAGGGGAAGGTGCTTGGCTCTGGAGCTCAGGTCGCTCCAAGTCGAATGTTTCGAAAAGTGTGTCCATGTCTTCTTAGGCTTCGTTGTTGCTACCACTGTAGCGCCTTCGTAGTTGATTCGCATGTCGTATCCAAGTTTGTGTTCCACAGCGAACTTTATAGAGCACCTCTCCAATACGATTCAATATGGAACCGTTTGTCCACTTATGTTTTCCGTCTTTGTAGTCGCTCACGTAGACAGCGTCGCCTCGCTCGAAAATGTTAGGCTTAGCTCCATGCTTGGCGTTGAACTGACGTTCCATGACTTCATTTCGGCTCCCGCTGTGAGACTGGATGGGCTGAAGTAGAGACGAAGGAGTCCGAAGTTTCCTTCCAACAAGTAGTTCTGCTGGTGATTTGAGCTTTTCGAAGGCTGGATGTGGTGTTGAGCGGTAAGTAAGAAGGAAGGTTTGGAGAATTTGAGAGAGTGTTCCCTCTCCTTTCATTTTAAGCAAGCTCCTTTTGAAGGTATCTACGAACCTTTCTGCTTGACCGTTGGATTGTGGATGATATGGGGGAAAAAACAGGTGCTCGATTCCGTTCTCTTGGCAAAACTCTTTGAATTCTTCTGAGGTGAACTGAGTGCCATTATCTGACACGAGTATTTCGGGAGCTCCATTCCTGGCAAATGTCTGGCGCAGTAATGAGATGGTGGCGCCTGTTGTTGTGCGATCTGTATTGTATATCTCAGGCCACTTGGAAAAAGCGTCCACGATTATGAGGTAATTGGTGCCTTCAAATGGACCAACGTAGTCCACATGTATTCGTTCCCATGGCTTACTTGGTGTTGGCCAAGATGCAAGTGTGGTTTTGGTAGGGAATTTGGCGACTGATGAACATCTTGTGCATCGTTGAACCATCCTTTCGATGTCTCTGTCGAGACCTGGCCAGTATACGTAACTACGAGCTAGCGCTTTCATGCGAACAATTCCGGGATGTCCGGAGTGAAGTTGTCGAAGTATACGTTGTTGAAGTGAAGTTGGTATGACAACTCGTTCAGCGAACATCAGACATCCATTTAAAATTGAAAGGGAGTCATGTCTATTGTGGAAGCACTTAAGTGTGGGATCTTGGATTGACGGTGGCCAGCGTTCTCTGGTGTACTTCATAACAAGTTGAAGTAGCTCATCTTTTTGGGTCGTTTGTTTGATATCCTCTGCTGTGACTGGTAAGGCTCGTACCAGATTTGCCAACACGTGTCTGATATCCGAGTCTACCGATATAGCTGCTATGACCTGATCCTCGTTCGCTGTTTTATGATTTGCGATGAGTCTTGATAGAGCGTCAGCTTGTCCCATATGTGTGGTGGAACGGTACTGGATAGTGAAGTCGTAAGCCAGCAGTGTTATTGCCCAACGTTGAAGTCGGCTAGCGGTATAGATAGGGATTCCTTTCTTTGAGCCAAATATCGCCAGAAGGGGCTTGTGGTCAGTAAGAAGTATGAATTTGCGTCCGTGAAGCATCCTGTGGAACTTTTGGACGGCAAAAATGAGTGCTAGTCCTTCTTTCTCAATCTGGCTGTAGTTCTTTTCAGCTGGAAGTAAGGAGCGTGAAGCATGAGCAATGGCTTTCTCTGATCCATCTGCATAACGATGGGAGATTACTGCTCCAATGCCATAGTTTGAGGCGTCTGCTGCAACTACGATTTCTTGGTTGGGGTCGTAGTGGGCTAAAAGCAGATCGGAGGAAAGAATTTCTTTGGCTCCTTTGAAGCTCTTATCGCATGCCTGTGTCCATTCAAATCGGGTATCCTTCTTGAGTAGGGCGTCAAGTGGAGCTCGGATAATCCTCATTTCCTTAACAAAATTTCCGTAGTAACTGAGAAGTCCAAGAAAGGATCGGAGTTGTGAGAGGTCTTTAGGACCGGCATCTTTTGTATGGCTTCGATTTTACTGGGATCGGGGCGTCGACCATGCTTGTCGACAATGTAGCCGAAGTAGTCGATTCTGGTTTCAGCAAATTTACATTTGCTCAAGCGTACGTGTAGACCATTTTCAACAATACGTTGGAAGAAAGCGTGAAGGTTCTGTGAGTGCTCCTCTGCAGTGCGTCCAACGACGATTATGTCGTCGAGATATGCGACCACTCCTTGAAGGCCGGCTAGGACAGTGTCCATTATTTGTTGGAATATAGCAGGTGCTGATTTGACTCCAAACGGCAATCGGTTATATTGGAAGAGACCACGGTGGGTGTTAATGGTCAACAGCTCCTTGGACTGTGGGTCAACTGGGATTTGGAGATATGCGTCGGCGAAGTCGATGTGGGAGAAGTAGCGGCCACCATTTAAGGTTCTGAATATATCTTCTGGAAGAGGAAGAGGGTACTGATGTAGGTCGAGGGCGTTGTTGAGGCCTGTGGAAAAATCGGCGCATACGCGAAGGGTGCCGTTGGATTTCTTGACAATTACAATAGGGGCTGCCCAGTTGGAATAGTTGACCTTTGAGATGACGCCAATTGATTGTAGTCGGTCGAGCTCCTTCTCCACCGCTTCTTGAGCTGTATAGGGTACTGGGCGTTTTGGGCGGAATACGGGTTTTGCTCCGGGTTTTAACTGCAGGGATGCTTCGGAATGTTTGTATAGGCCGAGATCAGAGCTAAATGCCTCTGGATATCGTCGCTGTAGTTTATCTGCTACGTCGCTGCTTGTCGCAACTGAAGACATGGTGATGGTGGGATCGGTTGGGCATGGGTCTGAAGTGGGCAAGGCGTTCATGATTGAGTACAATCCCATTTTCGATATCCATTCCGCTCCTAGCAGGTTGTGATGCGTGTTGGCCACATAGAACGTTCCTTCGGCTGAAACGTCCTTGAAACTGTATGTGCATTTGCGTTGGCCATGGAATCGGATTTGGTCTCCGGAAGCGCTTTGTGCGATGAGGGAGGGGGTCCGAGTTTCGGCTTGCCCATGAGATTCCATGTCACCTTGTTGATGACGGTGACGTCTGATGCAGTGTCAACTTGAAAGTTGATGGTGTGGGTGTCCACTTTGATTGTGGCGTAACGTCGATATCGATAGCAGTCGATATTCGAGATTTTGAAGATCGCATCTGCTCTTGTCTTCTGCCTTTGGGTAGGGGGTTGTGGCGGGAAGGTCGTTTGGATATTAGGCGACGCTTGGCTGAGGAACAAAAGCCGTCTTTGTGTCCTGTAGTGTGGCATTGTGAGCACACGTGGTTCCGAAAGGTGCATTCTCTGACGAAGTGCATGTTACCGCAGTTCCAGCATGGTGAAGGGGGTGTCTTGTGAAGATTTTTGCGTTGAATAGGATGAGTTTGGTTGCGGCTGTTGTTATCGTTATGATAACGTGATCTGCGAACATCATCTCGAGGCTTCCTTCTTGGGCTTGGTGGTGCATCAATCGAATGAATTGTTGGCCTGCCTTCTTCAATCATTTTGGTGTCGTGACGAACATTTAGCAGTCGTTTGTATTCTTCGGTAAGTGTCTGAATGGTGCAGCTAGGTTCTGCTTCGATTTTGTCGAGCAGTTTCAGTCTGATAAAGGCATCCTCGGGGGCATGGAGTCCACAGACGAAGATTAAACACTTGAATTGGTTGTCGTCGCATTCCGCGAGCTTGAATTTGGCACACTCACGATTAACATTTCCGGCATATGTAGCAAAATCATCTTTTGGATTTTTGACCAGTTTCATGCAAGCGTATCGTGCGCTGAATAGTGATTGTTGCGGTCCGAACAAATCCTTGAGTGTCTTGACTGCTTGATCAAAGGATACTTCCTTTGGTGTTCGGGGAAGAATGTAGTTGGAAAATTTCTCGTAGGAGACAGCATCTAACTTGTGCAGCAAAAGTCGAACTTTTGATGGCTCATCCAGACTGCTTGCGTCCACGGTGAAAATATCCTCATGCCGGCGGTACCAAGCTTCGAACGTAACGTCGGCCTCAGGATCGTATGAGAAGGGGGTTATCCGTCCGGCTAGAGTATCGAAGTGCTTGGTGGGGTTGGCAGCCGATGTCTCCGGGGGATGGGCGACGTTGGTGATTCCTTGGATTGCGGACGCAAGACTACTCAGTAGTTGCTGAAATTGCTGCTCCGAAAAAGTTGCCATCTTACCACCTGGTGGTTCTTGATCCTGATCGCCACTGTTGAGTACTTGGCCGCTGCGGTATAGACTTGATGGACGATATACGCTTTATTGGCGACGACCGATAAACTGCAAACCATACCAGAGTAGCCTTTATATAGTAGTCCTTTAATCACTGCATGATAATCATCATATCATGCGACTGGTATAGACTGATATGTAACATCTTCCAAACTCTTTTGCGCTCAAGTGGCAGTCCCAGAAGCTTGGGGTGCTGTTTTCAGCGTAGAGAATGAAAGAATTCTGCGTTTCTGAGGATAGACAGTAAAACGTGATGCTTCAATGAAAAATGGCCACATCATCATATCTCTCCCATAAATGGCAGCTTCCTCGTTTTCCCTCCTTTTGCTTTTATTTCCTTTATACTGTATATATTCACGTCATGGTGAGCAATTTTGTACCAAACATTGAAGGAATAGCACATCTCGCCTCTCGCCACCCCTCTAATCGTCATTTAAAATTAACGGCCGTTAAGACCTACCAATAATGCACAACCCTTACCGCTTATAATTTCAGATGTGTTGTTAGGTTGGTATCCACATACTGACAAGGGAACTGTCTCAACGGTACGCTGGAACGCAGGAGCGAGTACAATAGGGAGAATCTCCGTCCTCCAAATAGTAACAGAACCTGTTTGTTTTTGCCGAGTCCTTGAAGCAAACAAGTAGGAAGATGTAATGGTTAAGGGTCCGCAGAGCGAGCTTACCAAGGCATCGCAAAATGATGGACTGGGTGGCGCAGTGGTGGAGGGGCTGCCTCATGTTCGTGGGCTCGAAGGTTCCGTCGCCATGCTATGGCGCACTTTTGCACTTTTATCATAGTGTCGGATTTCCATAGGGATTTCCATATCAGAACTTTTTTTTGGCTTCACAGTTCCTGCCCAGTGGTACTCCGCTGCAGCCCAAGCCTGGAATCTCGATACAGTCCACTTCCCCAGTTCTCAAACTTGTATAGGATAACAATTCTAGTATAGCCAAACCTTTTCCTCCGAAACGATCTGTCCTCCCAAAAACGTGATAGTGCCTTCGCTGGTTAGTGGCGTCGTGACTTCGGCACAATCCTCTTCTGATTGAAACTCTTGGTCCTCTTCTTCCACTACCTCCAACTTCGGGACTTCCAGCTGTCGCAGTTCGAAATCCTGTAGGATACTTGCTATCCTTTCCGTCAGCTTCATCTCGTCTCTCGAAGGGACAGCATCCAGCAAAGATCCGCACTTCGGTGTCAGTAGGTGACTACTGCTCGAAGGTCAGCAGACATTGTAGAGTCAATGTTGACGGCAGCAGCTTGTTTTGACCGCGCGACTTTGTAAGCATAACAGAGGCCACAATATTGATCGAGGTGGTAGGTCAAGTTGAAGATCACGTGGACGCTCCTACACTGTGAATACACTGGTGGCACTCACCTCACCGACACTGATAAATTGTATCTGAAGCATTTTTCTAGCTTTCTGCTGCTATTTCATGTTGTTCTTGCTTCAAAACTTCTTAAATTCATTCGTCAAATTTCAATTTTGACATCGAGAACAATTTATTGGAATAAATGTTTTATATAAAATCGCATATGGCATGCTTCGGACATTGCTGGTGAATTACGAGATGTCGACAAATAATAAGTAGTAAAAACATCTTACCGTAACAAACTCCAAAAACGATCTCCGTGGAAATCCGATACTATAGTAAAAGTGCAAAAACGCGACGTATCATGGGAACCGAACCCTCGACCTCACGAAGAAAAATGCAAGCCTTCTGCCGCTGCGCCACCCAGTCCACGACACCGACATTTTGCCGTTGCCGTGGTAAACTCGCTCAACGGACCCTTAACCATTACACCCTCCTACTCGTTTGCCTCACGGATTCGGCAAAAACAAAACATGTTCTCAACATCGTCGTAACAGCTTACATCCTCGGTACCAGCCAATTGAGGCTTAAAAGAAACTGATTTGAAAACATGTTCTGTTACTAATTGGAAGACGGAGATTCTCCATATAGTACTCGTTCTTGCCGTTCCGACGTACCGTTCAGACACTTCCCTTGTGAGTGATGAAGGAAAACCACCCGCAGCTGCCGCCGATGTTGATAGCGTATCTGGGAATTGGAGGTGACGTCTCGCAGAATGAGTTCAGGAGATCCCTTCCACCCCTTCCTTGCATTTTCTTGAGAGTCCAGCGGCGGTTTCATAATGTGACGCATGTCTAATGTTTCGATAAACTTCAACGGTAGGAGGGAAGGGGAAGGTAAGCATGATGAAGAGGAGCAACAGAGTAGGTTCCCTCCAAATAGGACTGTACCGCAAACTTTTTTACAAGAAGTATGACAAGGAACAATTATGAAAGGAGGATAAGCAAAGGTGCGTAGAGTTCACTCTGTTAGAAATGCTGTACTGTGCATTGGGCAAGCGCGCTCCACCGCGAACACCTGACCGAATTCATTGAACGGGGAGGGGGTGTTTTTAAACGTGATCTTAATGTTGGCATTCGATCGATGCCTTGTACGCCCGTGATGGCACTGCCGTCAAGCGGGTTGAGCGGCAGTGGAGAGGCGTTGCTTCATGCGAGAAAGGTCGGGGGTTCGGTTCTCCTGCGTTGCGGAATTTTTGCATTTCAACTGAGTGCTTGAGATTTGAGAGGTCTTTGACGTCTACATGATTCGCTGGCGTTTTCTGCGCATTTTCCGGCTGTATGCGCTCTTCGAGCGCAGAACCCAGCTGCAGGCTTCCCCTGACCGACGAAGGCAGTTTCCACACGAGCAGCTCGGATAGCACACATCCTGGAGTCCCTCTCCTAGCCTGGCGATGAGGGCGCACACTTTTCTGATTAGAGCGTAAATTATTTGCTCGTGGGATGCTTGAAGCAGGAAAGACGGGTTATTTTTTTGATGGATCGCATACTTCGTAGCAATTGAACGTTCGAATGCGAATGTCTCGAGCATTCGAATTCGAATACATCCGAAAATCGCGTTTTTTCGAACGTTCGAATACGAATATTCGAATTCGAATAGAATAATTCGAATTCGAATGCTCTAATATTCATTCGGACACAACTATAATACAGGAGCGAAAAGGACGGAAAAATTCATCTGCCAGCGCCTCAAGTACTCGCTTGCATTTCGTTCCATGCTTTGAACAGGGTAGCCTTTTGCGACTGGTCACTTCTGTTGAAACTAGCACAGACCTCATTCTTCAAAATCGCCTAAAAGAAGTAATCCAGCGGATTCACGTTTAAGCTGTGCTCGTCTGAGAAGCTGTTCACCTGCGCGCGTTATCACAGAGATTGATAATTTTGGATTTGAACGTTATCGTGCTTGGACCTCTTGTAATCATCATCTGTTATGACAGAGCCGTGGCTGACGTTTGGGTTGCTGATCTCTTTCCTCACCGACCGTTTCGAACACCGCCTAATTCTCTTGTTAATGAAGTATTCATTTCCTTTGGTAACAGGCGGGAAGGGTCACCGTTACCACAACGGTACCATGTTTCTTCAGTTTTTACAAGAATATTTTTTGAACACAATATAGACAACAAAAATAATACACAAAATCCTTGAAAAGTAGGGAGAGAAAGTTGGAGCTGAAGCAAAAAGTAGGTGCGTCAATACTTTTTACGCACCCTGTATATCAAGGGCAGAGGTCCTCGTGGTGGCATTCATTTTGACCATTCAGACATACGCCTGAGACAGTTCCCTGGCCAGTATAAGAACAGTTGCTAAGTTATCCAACAAACACCGCGTACTGAGCGAACTTGTGGCACAATCCTCTCGCATAACGCACAGAAAGATCACTTCTTTTCTGCATTTTAAAATAATCTCAAAAAATTTTTATTGCAGGCGGATAGGACTGAAGTAGTACTCTTACATTTTTCCGGACTGTACGGTCAGGTTATGTTTTTAATAAATGGATGTATGCCGTGAAATATTTTTAAGTGATTTGGAAGGTGTTTAGTTTTGATGTGGTGGAGAACAGAGATGGAAAGTCTGCAGTTTGAAATGATAGAGGCTATTTAGTTCAAAAATGTCCATTTGAAACATATTAAGGGAATTGGTATACAAACGGTCAAAGGAAGGCAGTTAGGTATCTATTGCTTAATGAGAAGTTAACCAACAATAAATGCTACCCGTATTCAGAAATTCCGATTGTAGTAGACGTATTGTGAAGTGTGTTGACAATCCAACCGAAACGTCATCTGAGTCGAGTAGGTGTTCCAGACCTCGCTTTCAATCATGAATGCTATTCTTTCATGGTTCCGCCTCAATTCTGTTCGATTGGGTTTTATACCGCGACTATGCATGTCTGTGGGCCGAAATGGAACGATCTTATCTGACATTTGAACACGAGCTGCCTTGCCAGGAAAAAAGCAAGGAACACAATATCGTAAAGAGACGTTTATCTTTCAAGTATTTCTGGTCCTTGCTTCTCCTTAGACACAGGTCTGATGCCAAGCCTTGGCCTTTACAGTGTTAGAAAAATGGTTGACTAGAACTCGAGTTGTGCAGAAGATGGCGCCTTTTGCTTTCAATTCAGTATCAAAATAATTTAGAAAAATCAAACAGGAAATGATACTGCACTGTGAGGGAGACTCTAAAATGTAGCCCGTCGTTATACATCATCATCCGCCACATAATGTGGACTCCTACTGTGTGTGAACCAAAGATCACATTTACGAACATTTACGATTTGCGACCCAAAATGTCGTAAACCGTAAATCGTAATTACGCACACCCTGTTCAGCAATCACTTCAATTTGCGTCCCGATTTGTTGGGAGGAAAGCGTTCAAAGGACAATGTATTCTTTGCCGGTCCAAAGCAGGATTCGATTAATGGAAATAGGAGATTTCTTGAAAAGCTTTCCAGATTTTTATGAAAGCTGGCAGGCAGTACAGAGAGGGTCAGGGGTCTAATGGTAACTGGTGGTAAGCTTCGAACAACCACCGTCGCCATTCTACGTTCAACTGTCATGCTAGCCTAGCCACTTCTGCTTGAAGAAGTTCTCATCAAAGGAAAGCGTGCGCACACGTTCAGCTTATTAGCGAACTCTTCGTTTCAGTTTTCTCTGAGAGTGCGCATACTGCTCTACTTCGGCAACCCTGCGCGCGAAGAGTTGCCTTGACGAAATCCAGCTGTATCACATTCGCTAGCGTTGGCGTGCTATATGAATTCGCAGATCAGGAGCAATCGAACTTGTTTGACGTCGAAGACGATTTTGCCAGCCATATTCGACAACAGTACTCTCACGTCAAATTGGACACTTCTAAACAAGCATAACGCTTTTGAATTCAGACTGAACATCACTCGATTCAAAACGAGCTCCTTCCACATTAAAGTCCACATTAAACTGTTCAACGTTCGATCAAACTGCGCCGGTGGTGTAAAGGCGAAGAGCATTCTCGCCCGGTCAGGGGGAGGTGCTCTTCGCCTTTACACCACCGGCGCAGTTTGACGGGGGCTCGAGTCATGCCTGGCGCTAGAAGTTTTGATCGCAACAAAACATCGTTATTAAACAAGATTTTCCGAAAAGATTAGAGTAGTTTTTTCTTCAAGGGAAATTTCACCATCAATATAACTTTCTTTTAAGTTTTAGATCACTTACTCAATAAGTGAAAACATTGAAATTGTATAGAATTCTTTCTTTTTATGAGAAATAATGGCCTAAAGCGTGTTTTAATTAACAGAAAGGCAGCTAATTTTTAGTGTTAAGAGATTGTGCCGCGCCCTCGTCCAAGACGTCGTGACTTTTATTCGATTAATAGCAAATTTTCTGTTTGCATGGAGTTTAAAACCTGTAAACGATGGAACAATGACAATTGTAAAGAGCACACATCCTCACTTTGATGCTTCATGTAGGCAGCATTTGCGCTATCAATCAAATAAAAACCGCGAAGCTTTTCTAGTGCATGGCGTGATCTCGTTTTTGAGTGCAGTATATGATTGCTGCTTTGTTGCGCTTTCGTCTTTCTCAAAAATAAAAAACTTTATAAAATTGTTACCCTTATTCAGCTGAACTAAAAAATGTCAAAGATGTGTATGCCAATTTTTTTGAACAAAACGTTATTCTAACCATCTTGGAGAGTCTGTAGTTTATCCGATTTAAAGCTCGTTTCGATTTAGAAGGCGTTCACCTTGATTTCAGAAGAATCAAGTTGTTAAGAAGAGTGTCCAATTTGAAGCGATGTGTCCAGTTTTATTCAAAAAGTGTGCAATTAGATTTAAAAAGTGTCCAAATGGACGTAAGAATGGTATGTCATCGATAGAACGTTCTAGAGCACTTTTCAAAATTTTGGCGAAATGCCAAACTGAGGTTCGTGGAATCTTTTGAAGAACCTAATAGCATGAATGAGCTGTAAACGTTTTCATCAAAGAAAGAGTGGATGAATACCGAGCTCGAGCGACGTTATCCAGCTACGCTAACACATTTCTCCTCTCTATGCTCTTCTCCTCATAGCTGGGTCCTGCTCTACATGTGTGGTGTTGTAGTGCTGTCCTTGGAGTTTCCTAAAAACTACGCACTGTATAATGCCAGGCTACGCTTCCGGTTGAATATCGAAGTTGTTTCAGCGTGTTGCGTTGCTGCATTGAATATGATCGACAGACGAATAGCGTTCCTATACGTTCGCCGAGATTAGTTCATCTGATGTTCATTTTGGATAACGGCTTGCAGTGCCCCACCTTCTACCATAGTACCGAGGGATCACTGAAAAAACTTCAGAAATTTAGTCAATTCAGAAAATTTCACTGCAAAATGGGAGCGCTCCAACGCGGACCAGGAAAAGATGGTCGATCCTTTAAAATGAAAGCCCATTACTCTTTAATATGAGGACCCGGAGCATACTAACAATGATGTGCTACATAGCAGTTGCCAAAACAAGGCTGTCAAATTTTGTTACAGTATTTCTATGTCCTTGCTGCCCAAACCACTGCTTAGAGCTGAGCTATAGCGCCAAGCTGATCCAAATATAATGACGAAAAACAGAAAATCGATATGCAAGTGTTTATTCATGGATTGTTCAGAGTAAGTAACGCCAAATTGCGCCACATTTTGGCTCGAAATGCTGCAACGAAAACGTGACTGACCATTGGGGTCATTGCATACATATTCAAAACTCGACTCATTCAGTTTCGAAGCATCGTAAAACTCGGATGCGTTTCCGGGAATGAAATGCTTTCAGCAGCGAACCCAACACATCTTCACTCGTTGTGTGCCCCAAGACCAAGGCGGCAAGGCTCATCAAATGTTCAGATAAGCCTTTGCAATAGCAGTCGATTCATCGAGAGACATCATATCCATGGCAGCTACCTTCTCACGTATATCTTCGTAGAGAGTCGTAGACCTAAAATCGAATAAAGTGGAGCAAAATGTGTCTAAAGTCAATTGTTGATTTAAATAAAATATCAAATCTAAAAAAGCAAAAATGTATATCAAAATCAACTGTTGCATTTTATGCATGCGATGGATGACTAATTCTTAAACGTTAAAGGGCTGAGTATAGCGAAGGGATTTGGCAAGAACAACACCTTGAGCTAATATCTGTAGAAGCTCTTTGAAAGCGAGTTTAGTTGAAACAACGACTTTGACCAACTTGTTCCTAGCTCTAAAAGAAAAGACCTGCAGCAGTCGGAAACCCAGATGAAGAAATGCAGAGATACTGGACGATTCTGCATCTACCTATTCCTTATCCTTGGTAAAAGGTTATCTCCTTATATGTAGCACGAGTAATTTCTACTTGGAAAGCGACCTAAAAAAGCCTTGTTTGGCACGGAAATATAAAACGTCGTGATTGTACGATGAGAGAAATTGGGGATCAGAACTAATGCGTAATAAACCTTCGGTGTTAGGTTCATTCACTGCTCTAGAGTTGAAGCAGAAGGCTGACCTTTAAGGGCGTTACACAACACACGGAGGAAAAAAGATTTAGTAACAAATATGCCACGAAATCATTGCACCGGGAGTGGAAAGGGGCGGAGAGGAGAAGTCCGATGTCAAGGATCAGGCTCTGTCCCTGGGCAGGGAGTCGAAGATGAGGCCAGCTAGAGCTTCTAAAGACCCTTCACTAAGGGAATCCTCGCGTTTTGGGGAGCCGCACTACAAATGTGCCGCAAAAATACATGACAAGTAGTTGCTCCAGATGCGGTGGCTGTAAGGGATGAAGTGTGCCTGCATAACGTCCAGCGTTCTTATTCGGGACATCGTGAGGAAATATGAATGCGGATCTGTGATGCAAAATCACATCCAGTGGGCAGATGAAGGACAAGTCAGTGTTTTAACGTGCTTATACACATTTATGTAGCACCATTTTACTGACCTCGAGGGGTGGAAGCGTGATTGGCCTGTGCGAGAATGGAACCTTGAATCAATTCGAGAAAACCCCAAGGGGAAGCTTCCCATACCTCGCTCGTCAGTTATTTTAACCTCGATTAGATCGTAATTAGAATTGTTCGATAGAAATGGCATCTCGTTGTTACAAATAGTGTTCTATGAAAGACGTTTTGAAGATTTAATTTTAAATCTTCTTCTTCTTCAGCGTTTGTCCCGCTTCGAGGCGGGGTCCGCTATTCTGGTGTTGTGACGCCACTTTACGCGATCAAATGCTTGATCAGATGGATACCAGCAACCTTCAAGTCCACATGCAGCGTATCAAGCCAACGCCGCTTCGGCTGCCCTTTGGGCCGGTTTCCGGGCACATCTATGTTAAGGCCAATCTTACGAACAGCGTCACCTCTAGCGCGAAAAACATGGCCATACCACCGGTGGCGAGCTTCACGTAACCTGACAGCAATTGTAGCGACACGAAACCTCTGACGTCTCTGACGTATTTCATCGTTGCGAATAAGGTCAAGACGCCTGATACCACCCGTCCAGCGCAGCATTTTCGTTTCCATCACGCTGAGGCGAGTCTCAACCTTCCTGGTTGAAGGCCAGCACTCAGATCCGTACAACGCTACTGGTCATACGACGGTTCTACAGATCTTCGACTTTAAGCGCTCCGGTATCTTCCTATCGCATAAAACGCCTGTCATCGAGCGCCATTTGGACCCCACTGTGCTAACCCGTGAGTTAACTTCGAACGTCATATTACCGTCAGACGCGATTGCAGAACCAAGGTACTTAAAGTTTGCGTCCTCATAAGCGCAGTGCCATTGATCTCATTGGACCCGCCCTCGTTTAGGTCTGTCGTCAAATACTCGGACTTTCTGACGTTTGGCTTGAGCCCAACATCGCCCAACGGTCGCACCAAGCTTGTGCTTGTCGCTCGAGTTCGGTCTTCCCTTCGTTTGCAAGCATTACGTCATCTGCATACAGCAGCGTCCAGGGAGTATGCTTCTGGAGATTTCTCGAAATGGCATCCATTACGACAATGAAAGGAGCGGTAATGAGCAGAGCCCTGGTCAACAGCGACGGAGACAGGAAACTCTACCGATGTGCCGGCTGGCACTTGCACTCTACTCTTAGGGCAAAAGTATGCGCACCCACTCCATAAGCTCTTCGGGAACCATGGGTTAATCTTGCGTAACGAATTAATTTTAGAAAGATAATTGATGCTAATATACTTGCTAACAGTTACTAATTTTAGTAATAGCAATTGTAAGTAACTAACTAGTAAAGTAGTAAAGTATTTGTAAATAAATAATGTTAATTTTCGCAAGGCAGTTGTAAATAAATAATTTTAATTAAATAACGACCGTCAGGAACGCCCGTCAATTACGAATGATTTTCTGCCATTTGTGTCGAAGTGCGAGCTGTGAAACGAAAGCGACATGTGCGGGTCATTATCTTTTCGCTTATTCTATCGGCCTTGCTTAAGAAGTCCCAATTACTAACGGAGAGTTTACTAATAAAGAGTTGCGAAGGCACTCCTTAGGTGGATCAAATGTGAGCTTATCCGTCTTTGAATGGGTTTTCAGGGGCGCTTTCTCTACGGAAACGGAACCGCCGCAGTGGAGACAGCGGGGAAAATCGCATGTATGATACTTGCACCATGTTCAGGCCTCTAGGAAAGACAGGGTGTCGAAACGTTAGGCTTAGCAAATAAGAACCGCGAGAGACACGCAATGAAATTACGAACCACAATGAAATTAATTATTTTTAATTTTGACTTTCTAAAATGCTTCTAATTTTAAAATATCGCTTTTTCGAAATCGGGGTAAATGAAAATCAAAATCCTTACAGATATCGCTCTCCGAAACTGTTGATGGTCGTTACTATCAGTTTGCCCTTGTTTTCTGGACGCATCGCAAGCTGAAATTAGGGCTGGGAATCATTCCAGTATAATACAGTATGGCTAGAGATGATCTATTTAAAAAAATGATCACAGTGCTCTGACCGAAAAAATCTCGCACCTGAATTGCAGCGCAAACGTTAGCACCGGAAGACGCTCCGGCAAAAATCGCTTCCTCTGTGGCTAACCGCTTCGCCATAGATATGGCTTCGTCGGAATGCACTCGCAGTGCTTCCTTGTAGAGGGACTGATCGAGCACCTCGGGAATCATGCCCGTTCCCATACCTTCAAGTGAATCTTTGTATTATCTATTGCTAGCTGAAGATCGTGGAACACTTCTGACCTTGGATTTTATGCGAGCTGTGTGGAAAGCCATTTAAGACCGACGACTCGAACGGCTCCACAGGATATACCTAGGACATTGTATCGTCAGCAGCTACGCAACCGAGAGGTCGCAGAGTGAAGTGCAAGGATCACCTCCACATTTGGATTCTTCTCCTTCAGGAACCGCCCAACGCCAGTGCAGGTTCCACCCGATCCAACTCCGAAACATACAATGTCAACCTGAGCGATGGTTTTACGTTTAGAAAAGCGGATGCTAGGTAATGCTAAAATCAGCCTTTATTAGCTTAACTGCAGTGTAAAATTCGGCACAAAAGTTTCAAACGTTCTATTCAGATCTGTAAGATGTTACATGCTTGCTGCGGATCTTGTTGCTTTAACACTAGCTTTACAACACGGCTGAGCGCGGCTTCTTACCCACCTTTCCATCTGTCTGCTTCCAGATCTCTGGGCCAGTGCTCCGATAGTGTGCTTCTGGATTCGCTGCATTTCCAAACTGCAATAAGAAGTTGAAGCCAACGACCGAAACAATAGTGCTGATCGGAGGATTTTGGGAAATTGAAAATGCTTGGATTGCATTTTCGATGTTCCGATTAAGAGGGACTATGGAGCTGGGGAGTAGTTCTGGGGTTTAACACTGGCTTTCTAACTGCGCTCTGCAAGGCCATGGATGCCCTGCTCAATGGAAGAAGCTCATAGCATAGCACTAAGGAATATAAAAATACGCCTATTCATGTCATTTAAGAGCTTTAAGAACAGTAAAGCAATTAATTGCAGTCTACATTTTACGCTCAGCAAAAAGATAAGGTCAAGAGGTGGAGTTAACGAATATGATTGGGATAGCCAAACGCTGAACTATCATGGGGAGAATTTGAGTGCGCATTTATACATATTACGCAGTGACTTTCGGTTGTCGCACGATGGGCACGACAGCGTTTTCTCCTTCCCGAACAAGCGTGTCACCAATTCACCGATCCGAATAAATGGCAGGCTTGGTGTGCCATAGCGGCACCTAAGCCAAGATCTCAAGTCGGCTTACACGTAAGATCCAGAGCCTCCTCCGACGTCGACTGCGACCACATAGGCCATTAATAAAAGATCCATGAAGAAAGGCTCACTTGATTGAGAATGTGCGCGTCAGGCAGAACGTCTGCCAGCTCCTTCGCTCTCTGGATAGTTCCTTGAACTCCATCGACTGGATTAGTAAGTATTACCTAAAGGCAAAAACTTCAGTGAGAAACGAAATAGCTGATAACTGATCTGACTGTTTGGCTTGAGATCTGGCTTCCAAAGCGAGGAGAGGATTAAAACACTTCTAGACAGACAGACTAGACAGTCCATCTCACTTGGGTCTTCATAGTTCTTCTGTGTGCAGGTGATCTTTGATTGCTTCTTGCAGGAAATAAAAAGATAAGGCCAATTTTCGACGCAATGTTTATTTTAAAAGTGCGAGCACTGTTTCTTCTCTTCTATCAACGTTACCTATACAGAAAAGTAAGAGAAAGCTTACATACCTCTGCACCGTAGGCTTTCAAAACTGCTCGACGTTCCATGCTTACCGATGACGGCATCGTTGTGATGAGCTTGTACCTAGGACAGGGGAAGCGGTGCAAACTATTAGGATGATGCAAAAATAATCTCTCTTTAAACGCGCTTTGAAATGACATTTATGACTACATTTATTGACCGGTGTATAAAAAACAAACAAAAAGAAAACCAAGATAATTTATACGGCAACGTTATATGGTCGAATATTCCAAATCAGCTCATCACGTGATAAGAGCCTAATAAGACACTTTTAGCTTTTTTTGCCAAAACAATTCATAGAAGCCTTAAATGCCTTTAGTCGTTCCCTCACATCGTTTGTGTTACTGCAAGCGAACAGATGCGGCATTAGTGCAAAATTCTATCCTTATCTAATTTACTAGCTAAGCTAAGCTAGCTTGTGGATAATCTTATTCATAAAATCAAGCAAATCAACAATGCATAACAAATCTACTCCTTTAAAACATAGCACTCTCGTGTTGTCTGTTGTGATCAACAATTTTGGCAGCGACATTCGTTACGCTGCAGGTTTCTTAAAGGTCCTTAGCGCACGTCCAACTTTATTCGTTTCTGAGAAAAATAAGGTATCGCTGGGTTAACAGGCTTTGCGTGCAGGGCTCTCACTCTATTACCTTGGTTTCTCTTACCTTTACTGCTCCATGTCTTACTATATATAATTCGCTAAATCCGTGGGTCACGTTGTCAGTCACGGGAGGGGACTAAAGCCAAGGGTTGCCTTCGACACGGCGGCATATGCCAGCCGGAGTTCCTTTAAGATTAACCGTGGGAGATTGCTGGCGAACCATACCTTGGCGGCGGATCGTCCAAGTTTACGATATTTTCAACGGGTAGGGTATGAATGGGGATCAAGTGCAGAGCGTAGGGATTCAGAAGACGTGTCGCGGACGTCGTACAACGTGGGTTAGGATTCAGAAGACGTGCTGAAGACGTCGTCCAACGTGTGTCGGGATTCAGAAGACGTGCCCTAGACATTGTTCAAAGTGCATCAGGATTCAGAAAACGTGCGGCAAAGATCGTCCAGCTGCGTAGGAATACAGAAGACGAGCCGAAGGTATCCAACTTGCGTAGGGATTCCGAGTAAGTGAGACCAGTAGGAGGAGGAACAGTTAAGAGGGATCAGCAAAGGGGACCCCTCGAGAGGGGAGGGAGGGAATAAGGGAAACCAGTATTTTCCCTCAATATCGCCCAATATGTGCGTCGGGTTTTCAAAGACGGGTCCCAGAAGACGTGGCACGTGTGTCGGTGTGAAGAAGTGTCATAGACGTGGCGGCAACGTGGTGACACGTGAGTAGGACTCAGTATCACAAGCGCGTGCTTCACTCTCATTCTGTTTCCAGCACATTGGTAAGGTAGTAAATATTAGCGAGAAGGGGAAAGGGGTGGAAGAGGTAGGGAGAGTGGCTATGGGATTCGGAGGAGTATTATTGCCGCCTGAAGAACGGATGGGTTTCTGATGCCCCATTCTCGCTCAACGGAACGAACATCTCCGAATGCTCCAGCTATGTGTATCTGGGTCGCGAAGTCAACATGACCAACGACCTAGCACCAGAGCTGAGCAGAAGGAAACGAGCGGCTTGGGGAGCTTTTAAGAGCGTCGAAGAAGTCGTGAAGAAAACGAAGAACGTCCGACTCCGTGCCCACCTATTCGACTCCACTGTTCTTCCTGCCCTAACATACGCCTCAGAGACCTGGGCTATACGAAAGCAGGATGAACACGCGATCAGCGTCGCGCAGCGTGGAATCGAGAGGACGATGCTCGGAGTGAGAGAAGGTCTCCGGAGTTCCGAGCTTCGCCGACGTTCGAAGATCAGAGACGCTGTCGCATGGGCCAAGTCGTCGAAAATTAGGTGGGCCGGCCACGTAATGCGATTCGCAGACACCCGCTGGACGAGAGCCGTCACAGATTGGATTCCGCGGGATGTCAAAAGAACACCAGGACGCCCACCAACGCGTTGGTCGGACTTCTTCGTGAAAGCCCTGAACGACCGATATGACGCTCTTCGTGTCCCTCGAGCGAGGAGGATCCATTGGACCACTCTGGCACGCGACAGGGACGAATGGAGACGCTGCTGGCGCCCGCTCGAGCAAGTCGATGATCAACGGGACGACAGGTGATACAGGTGATTATTGCCGCCGGACAGTAAACGGTGTCGAGCAGTCGACCAATACCGACTAACTTTATATATGCTTCTGCAGATTGGGCACTTCCGATTGGGACTCTCATGATCTGTTGTTCCCCACGTAGAGAAAGGGCCCCACGGACAATAGATCGCGTACATGCGATAAACGGTGGATGGGCCTTATAGGAACGGTGAAGATTCTGCACTACCTTATCCCACTGCACTAATCTATATAGTAAAACCGTTTTTTGACTTAATAAAGGTAAGGAGGCCTAAAGGAGATTGGAGAAAGGTTGGGGTTGTTCTAGTCTCGGGGTTTTGGAGCGAAGCCCCCAACCAGACGTTTGGCGGCCGCTAGGTCGCCTCGTTGAACTATAAATCGGAGGGGTACTCTCTCAGATTTAAAAACAAAATAAAAATAGAATACTAGAAAAATGGCGCCTTCTACGCACAAGCAATATTGGAAGGTAGAGGTCATATGCCTTAGCATGACTACATCAAATGTCTGTGCAGAACTGGTTATGTTGAAAGAGTGCAGAACAACATAGCTCTATTGAGAGACGTGGGTAGGGCCTGCTACATAATCAGGATTCTAGAAGTGCCTTCAAAAAAGCAGTAATTTGTTGAATTCAAAGAAGATTGAGAAAAGTTCCTCTTCTCAGTTAAGTGAACGATTCAGTAAATTATACACATCTTTCATGAATGGCTTGAGAGCGAGCTTGGGCTAAGTGATGGGAAATTTCACTTACCCTTTTAGAGCAGCGCAGTAGGCCAGGGCTATTCCCAGGTTCCCACTGGTGGCCTCCACGAGCACGGTCTTGCCAGGAACAATTGACCCTGCGAGTTCGGCTTTCTCGATCATATTCAACGCTATTCGATCCTTCACCGATCCGGATGGGTTCATATACTCCAGCTTCACGGCTTAAATGAAATCTGTAAGATACATCGCTATTTCGAGCACCACTGACAAGAGCTTCCTAGGCAGCTTCTTTCAGTTTTTGTCCTGGAAACGGTAATTGCCTTATGATACTCGGCTTTGAGAGAAAATTGAACTTGTGGTCATTAGATAAGAGCTTATGAGAATCGCGATGCTTCCGGACATAGATCGTGTGTATGTGATGTGTTTGTGGAGCTAATGGACTATAGTGCATCTTACAAGAACGGAAATTATGTGGAGCAAAAGAGTTTCTTATGCTTCATTCAGGCCGTACCAAAATCTTCGAACAGTCCAGCTAGGCACATCTTGATAAGGAAATCAACAACAGCCTAGTGTAGAAACTGAGCGGGAGGGAGCACGAGTTAGGAACTTTTCACTGGTCAAAAAGAAGTGAGGAGGATTTTCTACTCTACCATTGTAGGGATGGTGTGTGCCCAACCTTGAAACTAACCAAACTTCCGAAGAGACACTTTGGAGGAAGTGATTTTGATACAATTTCGACTTTCAGAGTTTTACTTTTCCGTTCTTATCACTGTATCAGCAAGTGAGCTGAGCAGTGCTTTCTAGAAGACCGCTAGAAAGGCCCATCAGAGTGCAGCACTCCCCGGTTATTCAGAAAATAAGACAAGCCCTTCGTTTGTAATCCTCACATGTGTTTTGGCAGTTCCGAATCTGACGGGATTGCATAAATATGTCGTGCCTAAACAGTGGCATTTTTTCAAAACAGATGGTTTACGACAATTCCTCTATGTTGTAGACGAGGAGACCGCGACATTTTTACGTAATTGAACCTACATAATGGTGCTTAAGTGCACGTAATTAAAAACGATATTAAAACAGGGGGCGGAAACGTGCTATCGAAGCCGAATCTCAAATTTGCTCTAAAACGGCTGCTTTGGAGAATTTTAAGAAGTGAAATGTGTTACATGTGCACCTCTTCGCTTGTCCACAAATAATTTATTGAAGGTGGTATAAGTATGAAGGATAAAAGAATAAATACGCCCAATCCCTTTAAGGATGCGCTACTCATTTATTGTGGCAATTCCAATACTTTTTGTCTTTACAATGACTCGCGGCGCTCAGCCGATGGAGAAGTCAGTGATTTATAATTCTCAGGTAACTCTCCTACCTACAGACCCCGAAAGGATGGAAGCTAGCATAGGCAGAGAATCCGATCGAGAAACTAGGCACTGGCTTCACACAACAGCCGGCACCACTTCCGACTGCGCTCCCTGCGTCACAGTCTCGACATAACTATTGCTAAGGAAAGCTTTCAAAGGATGTCGAGGAAGATGTGTGGGCGGCTAAAGGAAAACGGAAAGTCGAGAAATAACCGAAATTCCCTACTGAAATTGTGAGCGGGATCCAACGAATCCGTTTCGACGCCTGGCTTGCGGTCCTTTACTTACCATTAGGAAGGTCATCATGTTATCATATTCTTTTGTTAAGAGAGACTAGGTGGGACTCGAGAGGTCAGTACTGCATCACGAACCCATAGGAATAAAAAATCCAATTTGTGTGCGTATGACTCATACAACCACTAGCGGAAGCTATCTCCATAAACAAGTCAGTATTTTACCCTTCCCAGATAAGTCTATCATCAACTCTTCATGAACACTACCGCAGATGCATGCTGTTTCGCTCACGCCGAAACATCGTTGCCTGTGCGCTCTATTCAAGCCATCTAAGCCTTCCATCCTTCTGGAATCGGTGAATTGTAGCAGAGCTGTTTTGGAATGAAACAAAAACTGACTTATATACAATCCCCTCCTCGCTCGCCTACGGTCAACTTGGTCAAATGTGCATTAAAATTTCCTCTATGATATCTCGTAGAGGCAGAATGCGTGGCATGTCCTAGAAAGGGATTGAAAACAACACCATTTATCACTTATTCCTTAGTTTCCTGGATGCCTAATGAATGCCACTTTTCATGGTGAGCTTCCAAAATAGTACTCCTACGTAAAAGCTCACGAGTTGGGCAAATAGGAAAGCAAGGTGTTTCATCAACATTGGTTACGACCCGACATACAGGAATTACTTGAACTTCAAAATTCTGATTGCAGTAAGATATCGAAAGCTCTACGTACTCCGATGTGTTAATGTTATGTTATTGACTGCCTTTATAATCTGGATGTAGCAATAAATGAATAATAGCAATTAGTTTTAGGGCATACCAATCGTCGCCTCAAGCCCTTGTGTGACCTTGTTCAATCGAACCAACGGTGTGTTGCCGATCACGTCGCATCCGGATGCCGCCATCGTTTCGCGAGCCATTATCTGTGCAAAACTGGAAAAACGATTTCACATCAACATGAGTTCATCCAGAGCAAGTATTTGACAGATTTACCAACCCATGTTGGAAAGGAAGGAGGAGGCAATTCTACGTTAAGAGAACGTCTGAAACGTGTTTGCATTTACGGTCAACTGTATCTGTTAGTCACACCTTACCTTGTTAGGAGAATGCTTAGGCGCAAACCCCTTGGGTGGGGTATCAGTTCTCCTAGGTTTGATACTTTCGATGTGCAGCATTTTCATGTCAAATCGGACCTTTTTCTAATTGCACCCGCTTCTAAGAAAGCTTCACGCTTTTGAAATCAACCTGAACATCTTACATGTCAAAATGAGCGTCTTCCAGATTAAGCTCGAGACTCTGCGAGAAGGATAGAACAATTTCTATACAAAAAGATAGCATGCCTTCGAAATTTCCCTGTGACCTGTGACCTGTGCCAATAAGTGTTTGAAATTTTATGCAAAATTTTTGCAATTTTTTGTGTTAAAGAAGGGATTGCGCCACGCACTCCTCCAGGATGACGCGATTTTCATTTGCTTGATAGCGAAAATTCTGACTGTGAAGCTACACATTTGTCACTGGTATAATAAAAAAATAATGTGAAGCACGAACATCTTTGCTTTGCTGCTTCACGTGAGCAACATTTACACTATCAATCAAACAAAAATGCCAAGAGTTTGACGAGTGCAGGGCGCGATCCTTTTTTGATAAGCAAAAAATGCCACCGTAGTCCACTCTGAAGTAAGCATTGAACTGGAAGTTTTTCTTAAAGGTTAACATTTCAAAGAAAGTCATACAAAACTTTTCTTGGACAAAAAACCATTCTAACCGTGTTAGAGAGTCTATAGTTCTGGATAACGCTCGATTTTATGATCTAGAAGACGTTTAATTGAATTTCAAAAGCGTTAAGCTTGCTTAGAATAATGTTCATTTACTATTAGGTTTGATTTGAACAGTATCCAATTTGATTCGAAAAGTATCCAATTTGGTTTGAAAAGTGCCCATTTTGATTTCGAAAGCTTCCAATTTGATTCAAAATGTATCTAATTTGACGTAAAAATGGCAACACTCTACGATAGGATAGAATATTTCGCTATCCTAGCTGTCGCCCAGCCCTGTGGTAGAATTGCGCCAGAAAGCAAAAAGAAAAAGAAAAAAGTCGTGTTCTAAGAATGACTCCCCAAACTGTAGTAAAACCGAATTTCTGATTATCAGTAAGGAACAAGAAATGTGGTAGAGAAAACCACATCCGAAAAGCAAACAATGCTACGGGAGGAGGCGGGTTCACCTAATCGGCGCGATCGCCTGTTATCGGGTGCGAAGTATTTAGTTGACCTTTGATTGCAATGTTGGAGTGCCAATGGTGGTTGATCCTAGGCTGGACTGACACTCACGCTGCTTGATTTCCCTTGGCTGGCATTCATCACGTTATCAACAGCTCTTAATCTGTAGTTTTCGGAGGATAGCACTCGCAGCCAGAAATTGTCTTCAATTCTCTTCGCAAAGGAAAGATCGAGTTCCGATGGAATTTGAAGTACCTATGTTTGGTGTGGAGGATCAACTTTGTGGGCATCTAACTAGGTGGTGGCAAAGTGGCCAACCAAAATGCTGTGGAAAATTATGCATCAGTTGGGGATCGGTCTTCCGTGTTAATGGTGCTCGGTACCCTGAAGACGCTGATGTTGGCCTCTTTTCTTCTGAAGCACGAGTGAAAGTTATCAAGTGGATATTATTTTTTCCGTGGTCAATTCAAAGCTGTTGAAGACCACTTTGTTAAGCTCACGGGCTCACGCGACTAGATTGGAGTTCTCTTCCTTTAAAAGAGGAAGGTCGGCGTTTTCGTAAACAGCTCGGTAATGGTCAGAGCCGTATTCAGGTAGATAACTATATTTCTATATATATGTCACCTCGACTGCCGCGTGCACCCGATACCAGGTTTCTGGTTCGGATTTTCCGCCCAGGCCAACCAAGCCTTCCATCCCTTCGGGGTCGGTGAATTGGTACCAGACTTGTCTGGGAAGGATAAAGCGCTGACTTGTTCATCGGCTGGCCACCGCAAGCCATTGTATGGCCAAATACGCTTCATGTCGCCTCCACGACATCCCGCGCTGGGGCATCCCAGAAGGGATTGAGTAACGCCGTCCTTTATCCTTTATTTCTATTTTTATATGTCACCGCTGGATCGTTCGTCCCCAGGATGTCAAACAATCGCTCGATGACCGATAAGGTTTGTACGGTCCTGAAACGTGGATGACACTAACTTGCTGGATCTAATCCAGTGGAGTCCGAAAGTTAACTCTCTTGAGATGGAAGTTGAACTGCCGGCTGACAACTAAGAGCATGTGACCTGTTTACTTTAAGGGTCAACAATTCTTTCGCATCACGCAACAATAGCACAGTATTAGCAAGATGCTGTTCAGGTCTTCGTCGAAGGCAAAATGGAGGCAAAGGTCAGTGATCAACAGTTCCTCCTCCAGCGCTTCTAATACAGCACTCGGAAACAACCATTACAGAAATTGACAGCTAAGGGATTATGGCTTCAACACTGATGGTATTATCTCTCTATCGCAAGGAATTAAAAAACCAAACAGGCAAAATGCCACCCTTATTTTAGGAAAGTTTTAATGCTACATACGAGGTTGTAAACGAATGCTGCAGAAGTAGTTATTAGAGCTAGAGAGCCACTTTGTCCCAATGTGCACTGTGTAAGCTCATCAAGCTGTCTGTCATTCCACAGCAAAAAGACCCGAAGTTCCTCGAATTCATCGCTTCGTGAGAACGCTGAACCCACGCAAAACTCAGTCATTCATGAAGTGAGGACTGGGGTGGGAGGGGACTTTCATCTCTCCCTCATGGCACTTCAAACTGTGAGTTGTTCGGCTCGTCCAATGTATAGCTGTGGCATTGTTCCTAAACCACTATGGAGTCGCCGCAGAACTTCACTTTTCAGTCGACAGGGCTCAGTGCACTGCTAAGGAGGAGCATGGACTTATTAAACGTTTGGTCATAACGTGGCCTTTTAGTGATGAATGAGCAGTTCAAGTGATTAGAATAGTGATTATCTATTAGTGTGTGTAAAAACCGAAAGGCAAGAAAAAGGAGAAAAATTTTCTTTCTAGGGGGTAAAATGAGTGGCTCAACCTGCGTAGTATTTTATGAAAGTCAGGCGCTATCATTCCTCTTTGAACCTTTTGAGGCAGTGCTTTTGAGGCACTACTACCTGTCGCTCGCAAATTTGTCAATGACAAATATTTTTGTGGGCGCGTGGTAGCGAAGTCGGGGGAGGCGCGTGCAGTACCGCGCATCCGATTCAATGGTTCAGGTCCGTCTGGGGTAATCAATCAAGCATCCTATGCAGAAGTCCAAACGATTGGCCAGCACAAGTAATTTTACGCCATATATACATTCAAGTTGCTTCCACAATAGCATATAGAATGCGGGGCGGACCTCGCAAAAGGTTTGATTAGCGCCGCATTTTACTCATCAGTATATAGTAGTAAGGCGTATGAAGCGCAGTCGGAGGAGGTGCCGGCACCGTGTGCACCCGATTCCAGGGATCAGTCTTCGCACAGGATCTTCGTTCGCTTCCTGCAGGGTCGATGATTCGACACCAGACTCGGCTGCGATGGATAAAACACTGACTTCCATTGACTGGCCACTACTGTCATTGTAGGCATTAAAATTCCGTCCACAACATTCAGATTTTCTGAAGCGCTCTTCGAATCGTTCTTGCAGTCGCAACTGCAAGACTGACCTCTCAGGGAAATCTTTTTTCCTTCAGAATGAGAGAAGCTCAGAAAACGAAAATCAAACACATAAAACCTCGTGCACTTACTATTATACAGTAAAAAACCGAGCTTCTCTACTCCGATCTTCGATATAATTAAGGACGCCGTATTCGAAAGTGTCGATTTTCATTAAAATAAATTTATTGTAATTGCTATCTAAAACAGACGACCTATGTAGGTGAAGTTTTTGCGCAAAATTTCAAGCGTTGCTTTAGACGCAGTGAAAAAGTCATGTTTTTCCGTAACGATCATCTATATGATCTTGGGCCTCAATTTTACATCTCTGCCCAAGAAAATCATAAAGAAAAAAAAACGATCCCCAGTCTAACCATACCGAAGACCGCTTTAGGAAGACTTGACTTGTTACTGTTTAACAGCCAAAGTTCACTAAAGTTCAAAGGGTATATTTCCATCTCTGGGTTTTGGCCGATTTTTGCCGAAATTCGACCAAATATCGAACCTCCACAATCATGTCGAAGATCGCAGCAGAACAGCTTGGTCTTTTGCTGTATAAAAAGCAGGGGTCGAAGTTTTGTTCGATACAATTTCATTTTCTGCTGTTGTTTCCTTCAGATGGGAGAAAATTATTTCGTGACAGGTCCATCCTTCGGTTACGACTCCGTCATCTCTTCAAATAATCTTTGTTGGGAAAGCACGTAAGGCACCAAGACAACTAACACTGGAAATTTTATTGAGTACAATTTCAGACGCAGATCTCGCTACTTCACTTAGAAAAAGTGTCGTATACATGACATCATAGAAAAATCGGCAGAACTTGAACTCGTCGTCACTAAATCGAAATCTTCCCGCAGATCTTTATTTCTAACTGCAGAGCAATCAGTTTTTGAAACAGTAATCGATTCAATTTCATGCCCATAGCAAGTCTTTTTAAATAAACAAAGCAGCGCGAAACCTGGAATTATCAACCTATTAAGGAGTACACAAATAACATAAAAATAAGAAAAAATCTAGAAAGACATATGAAATAAAACAGTGTTTGTTGCAGTTGCGTTCGTTGTGTTAGTGTTGCAAGACCTTTCGATCGGCCCAAAGATACGGTTTTATTAAATCTTCAAGATTTAGGTCACTTTGAAACAAGACAACGTAACAATAATATTATATTAGAAGCCTTCAAATCCCTAGATATGCTTTTGCGCTCGCAATCGACTCTTCGAGGGTTATCTGGTCCATGGCAGCTACCTTCTCTCGTATTTCCGAGTATAAAGCTGTAGATCTGAAATTACATAATGCTGTGCTCATGGCGCGTGACAGTGACTCGCTTAAGAAAGAATAACAAAAAAAATCATGCTTAAGTGTAAATCTAACAACAGGACAATAAACTCCAGAAAATCAGTTCGTAAACCGAGGTTTAAGACCACTAGAAAAGTATTCACTTTACCAAAATCGGGGTGAAAACGTACTCCCTATTCAATGACCACCACTAAACTCTCGAGGGTTAAAAATTCTAGCCAGCTAAACTAAGCAAACAATAAGAAACTAAAAAAATGGTAAGAAATACTCACAGATAACGCTCTCCAAAGCTGTTGACAGTGGTCACTATCAGTTTCCCTCTGTTCTCTGGACGCTTCGCAAGCTGAAGTTTTAGTTGATGGGTGTAACACAAAGCAAAGCACATAAGTAGACAAACTCTGCGATAAAAAAAATCAGTTATACACCTCATACCTGAATTGCTGCACAGACGTTCGCGCCGGAGGAGATTCCTCCCAGAATTGCCTCCTCAATGGCCAGCCGCTTTGCCATTGCTATAGCATCATCGGAATGCACTCGCAGCGCTTCCGTGTAGAGAGACTGATCGAGCACCTCAGGAATCATACCAATTCCCATTCCTTAATTCGGCAGTTATTGGAGGGTGGGGAAGGGAAATCCATAAACCACCAAAACCTTGGATTTTGTGCGGGCTGTGTGAGAAACCATTGATGACCGACGACTCGAAAGGCTCTACCGGATACACCTGAATACCGACTTTGACTGAGCATCCAACCACATCAAAAATCAATTTCGCGACTTAGTATTGCCGAGTTCTCGGTTCCTCTGGGGTTGAGCTCATAGCGCCGCGGGTGGTGAACATTATAAGTGGCCTTCGGTGGCGCCGAAACAGAGTCCATTCTTTTCCATTCCCGTGTGGAGCACGCATACGCACTACTGTGGCTTGCCCAGGAGCGGGGTCCTCCGAGGACACAGCGAGCACATCCCGGAAGGTGCCGAAAGTTTCAATGGATGCGGTAGAAAAGGCCAAACGAATAAAAAGGATAAGGACATGTTCGATCCCTGTTTGGAATAGGAAATGCATTCTTCATGCTCTTCCAAAGACGTGGATAAGCTCCTTCTATCAGCCTAATTTCACTCTGCGAAAGGTCGCGCCCACTCGATTGATTCTGTCAAGGTTGTCGGACTAACTAGGTCAAGAAAAAACAAAAAGTAAAAATTGAAAAGATTAAGGATAAAGGAAGGAAAGTACTCAATCCCCTTCAGGATGCGCGACGTGTTCTAGATTTACGCGATGCCTTGGAAGTGGTTTAGATGCGAATTTGGTCATACAATGACTTGCGGTGGCCAGTCGATGAAGAAGTCAGTGCTACATCCTTACCAGACAAGCTTGGTACGAATTCACCGAACCCGGAGGAATGGGAAGCTTAGCTGGCCTGAGCGCCAAATCTGAACCAAGAAGCTGGTATCGGGTGTATGCGACAGCTGGCACTTCTCCGACAGCGCTAACGTGCTCCAAAAATTGAAAAGACTGAACACAACCTTCGACTCACAATGAAGTGTCTCAAGGTTACCAGAAGTAGAAGATCCTGATGTTTAAGAGCAACCGGTAAGATCGAAAACCAAATGGAAACGCATTTACTGCGCCGATAAATTAATATGCATGTATTCACATACATAGCTTTGTAATATGAAAATGCCTTAGCAACGGATGTGTCTCGATTAAAAAAATCATCAATATGAAGGTTTCGCAAAATTATTAGTCCTGTATTACGAAGTGGCGCAGAAAGGAGAGTTGTGATAAATAATGTCTGTGAAGAAATAGAGCTGAAAAGGGCGTGGTCGGATTTCCTGCCTCATCGACCCATACATATGTAGTGTCCTCACCACGGCCAAATTCTGACTGGCAGATACAGACTCACCGGTACCGACTCAATGAAGCAAACAGCACAGAAATAGGACTGATGCGCCACAAAAAAATTGAAGTTCGGTGAATTTTTCAGTATTGTTTCAGGAAAGTAGCAAACTTCATTTGAAATCCAGAGTACAATTTAGTTCCAACGTCATGCACCTTAAACCCTTAATAGTTTGTGGCTTGAATAACAGTGTTAATAGTTGGGCGAAAAAGAAGGAAAGCAGACACTAATAGAAGGAATAATTTCTGGAAACGGTTGCTTGTAGGATACCTTTATATTCGGATTTTTTTCTTTCAGAAATCGTCCAACGCCAGTGCACGTTCCGCCTGATCCTACGCCGAAGCACACGATGTCTACCTAAAAACAGCTTCCAAAATGAATATGCTCGGTAGTTGTTGGCACTGATTCTGAAAACTTGAAGAGACCGAAGAACTTTTATAGGCGGGGAATACGTAATCCTACTTTCTAGACTTTCAGAGATCTACAAGGCAGCCACAAATGCAGTTTTTCCGCTTAACAACTACTCACAACAAAAATGTGGCTGCGAGCAACGATACTCCTTGTGCGAGAGATGGAAGACTATGGAACTCGATGCAAACACAGTTTTAGCTAATTAAATGTGAGAAACCACTATCAGAGAGAAAAAGGGACGTAGTGTCGTTCCAAGAGACCATATGATGCTCGCAATACCATATGATGTTTTGTTAACAGGTAGTGCAACATTCGTCCGTAAAGTTTCGGAAGGGGACATTGCCTACTGGTATTAGAGATATTTTCATCAGGTTCAATTTATTTTCATACAATACGAAGAGCCTTTCGTGTTCCTTTGGTGAGGTTCCAAAGTCTCTGATTCTATTCTGATACCTGTCCTGTAATAAGACTGGTTTATTGGCGGGAATAGTTAAATCGTGGATCTTCTGCCATGCTCCGAGCTATTGATTGATAGCGTTGAATGAATATTTCACGCACCTTATGACTTTGAACCAATGAGGAGAAAAGAGTGGAGGCGATTCACATAAACCTGGAAACTTTCGTAGGCAATATCAACCATTCCAATTTTTATAGGTTGGCTAATTTTATGCATTCGGTCTTAGAAAACACAGTATACTTTTCCCAGTGCGTAACTACTAGTAAAGGTTTGTCCCTCTTAAACCCGTCTAACAAGCCCATTACTTACCGTTAGTTTTTGTTTCTGGATATTCCTCATCATCTGTCCTTCACCTGCTCCACCTTAGCCACACTCAGTTGACTTAATACCACTTGATTGATTAGCACAAACTTCATTACTCCACTCTTACAAGACAAGCTTAGACATTCTTCCATCCTCCCAACCACGTTTATGCCCACCAATGAGTCCGCCACACACACACACACACACACACACACACACACACACACACACACACACACACACACACACACACACACACACACACACACACACACACACACACACACACACACACACACACACACACACACACACACACACACACACACACACACACACACACACACACACACACACACACACACACACACACACACACACACACACACACACACACACACACACGCACACACACACACACACACACACACACATACACACACACACACACACACCGTCTGGGCGAGCGACCGCACGCGTGCGGTCGCACGCGTAGATTTGAGTATCGCTGCCGCCCCTCCACCAATTTTTTTTTTGAAACTGCAATCACGCTTTCTTCAATGAATTCCTCCACTCTCATTATGGTATGATTGCGAATCAGTGGAGATCCATGCGTGGTATTCTATTGGGTAGCAGCGTGTGATAGATTCACTGCTGCTTCTATAAGTCCTTCATAATGGGAGTTCTCCTCAATTAATCGTGATTCATAGCGATTAACGCAGACAATTGACTTTCTGTAAAGAGCAACTGAGATTGTGAAGAGCATTTACTCACCTTCCCATCGGTTTGCTTCCAAATTTCAGGACCAGTTGTCAAATAATGAGCCTCGGGATTTGCTGGATTCGCAAACTGAAATTGAACGATTTGAATGCACCAAGTATGGATCACCAATATCACGGATGCCGGCCTCAGGGCCTCGATATTCAACGCCTCTGTACTACCTGCGATGTGTTACGCGTCGGAAACCTGGCCCGACAGCAAGGCAATCGCCAGAGCAATGCAAACTACGCATCGTGCACTGGAGAGATGTCTTCTGAGGACAAGCCTTCGTCAGCAATGGCAAGAAGGCCTACGAAGCTCGGAGCCAAGGGAGAAGTCGCAATTAGCAGACTCGCTGCAGTACATGAAGAAGTCCAAATGTCGCTGTGCCGGACACCTCTTTGACGAAAGGACGATAGATGGAGTCTCCGTGTCACAGAATGGCTCCCGAGAGACCATAAGAGACCACTGGAACGACCGCCAACGCGATGGGCAGACTCATTCCCAAGATCTTTCAGAGAGCGGAGTCTGCCTCAGTGGATGCAAGCAGCCAGAGATCGAGCGGTCTGGAAGAGTTGTGGTCCACGCTGAGAAGACCTCCAGTGGACAAAAGGGCCATCAAAGCATCAAAGTAAAGTAAGTGATGTGCATATTTCAAAGGTCCGGTAGTTTATGTAGTGCCAACAGAAGAGTTGCAGCAGAAGAGTTACAAATGCAGGACAAAACCCAATCAAAGAGCATAAAGCTTCTACGGTGACATATAAAACGTATATATGATAGAATTTGTTGGTCGTGAGACCCTAGTTGTGGGTATACATATACATATAGATATGCAGTAAGTTTAGTGTCCTCAGATATCAAAACTTGCAAATAGAATTATCCTACATTAAATGAATAGGGATAAAGGATTAAAGACGGTGCTAATCCAACCCTGTTTGGGAAGCGCAACGCATTCTGATCGGAATATCATAGAGGCTATTTGGGTGCGTATGGTCTACCCAATGACTTAACGTGACGAGCTGATGAGCCAGTAAGTGTTTCACCCATCTCAGCCAACTCTGGTATCAGTTCACTAAACCCATAAAGGGGCTTAAGGGCTTCGTTGACATGGGCGGTGTCCGAACAAGGAACCTTTGCCCACGTCCACATTTAATAAACACGTAAACATAAAAATACAATAACATAATTATATAGAATATAGGTATGAAATAATTGTATGAGATGCACCAAACATTCTACTTCTGTAAGATATCGTATAGATGCTTGAAATCGTACTTGCTACATGCAATGATATGCGGTGCCCAGCCAATTCATAAGTCAGTGTTTTGACCTTACCGAACAAGGAAAATTTGGTACCAAGTCATTGACCCCGAAGCGGTGGCAGGACTTGGCTGGCCTGGGAGGGATAGAACGAAGAACCACTCGATTCGGGGTGAAAACAACATTCCGACTCTGACTCCGACTGCGCTATCGCGCACTCTTACGTTCAGCAACAAATATCATATATCTGACATGCAGCATTTAATAATTAAAAGTTCAGAGAAATTTCGACAACTTTGAGCCAAATTTACAATATTACTTATTACTGCTACCACTATTACTTCGTCATTTTCCTTAAGTTCGTTCCATTTCGCACTCAAGGGCACAGCCTGCTGTAAGCATAGCCTTAGGTACGTAGAAGTCATCAGTTGCAATTCAGCTGCAGGCGTTTGGTATGGAGTGCTAGGGTTACCATACATTTGGACATGATTACCCTTGCGGTACAATTTGGCCGCGCTCTTTTTTTTCTCGTGAATCACTATTGCTAGCGAGGAGTCAACTACTCCCTTTTTGAAGACTCTAACAAATAAGACTTGTGCGTGAAGCATCATTTAGAGGCAAAAACTTAAAACCACTCCATTAGACCACGACAAAAGCTCTTTGCGGCAACTCGCTAGTAGCGTAGTTTAATAATAATCTCTCGCAACCCGTTCCACGACATGAACCATTTGCACGGACATGCCATACTGCCACATCGTACAAAAGGGAAGAAAGAACTGCCCAAGATGTTCATCGCATATAGTTCTTACACCTAGAAATGCACAATAAATCATTAAGAAATAAATTGACATTTTGATGCCGGAACGAACCCGAGTCCCGGGCCGCCTGGGTGGTATACATTGGATCCGATCGAAAATCTTCGGATAGTTGGATGATTCGGATAAGGGCGATTTTGCGGACCTCGGATTTTTGGATGATTCGGATAAGAGCGATTTTGCATACCCCGGATCTTTAGACGATTCGGATAAGGGCGATTTTGAGAACACCGGATTTTTGGATGATTCGGATAACGGCAATTTGGAGGACCCCGGATTTCGGACATCCGAATCGGATATCCGGGATATTGTTATACGTTGCTGAAAAAAGAGTCGCATGGCGCATTGCCCGCAATCCAAATTCGTTAACGGCAACTCAGTTATTACTCCCATTATGGATATATGTATATTTATGAAAAATTAGAAGTAATGAGTTCTGAGTCAATTCTGTTTCGGTGTTTCATAAATCGGTTGCTGCGCATTTTTGACATCTTCCTCTCCGTGTTCCGTTTTCAGCTTTTCTTAAAAAAAAAATTCCTCACATCCGTGACATAAATGGTCTAGCACAGTTCAGTAAATGGTAGACACGCAAGTGTTGAATAACATTTTTAATTTCATGCAGCACAAAGTGTGGTATGGGATTGTTTTATATGGTGACCCCCCTCGACCCAATTTGTGTAATGCTATACAATGCTACACAATGTGAAAAAGCGAAGTGCCGATCCGAGGGCGTGCGTAATCCATTCTCTCCCTCAGTCCCTGTTCTTGCTGTTCCCCGGCAGCGCAACATGGTATTTAAAGGAAAAGATGCCAAGATCGACGTAACGCTCAGCAGCGTGCTCAGCAGCGTGCTAAATGTATTCAACGTCATTACGACACCACTTGACAGCAGGGTCAAGCATGAGGTGCGATTTTTGAAGAAAATTTACGACCCCCCCCCTTGTCTCTATCTCTGGTTTATTTCTTATCTGTCATAATTTTTCAATTGTTTATGTGATTTTTGTACCCATTATCAGGTTCTTCCTTCCAGGTGTGGCTTCAACACTGTAGAGATTCGGTCGCAGCGTCGTTCACTGAGGAATACATGTTTGTATTGACTGCTCGAATGATTTGATTATTAAAGCAAAGAATTGAATAAATCTTCTAATTCCTATTACTGTGCGGTAAAAAATAAAGATTTTCTGTCGGCAGATTTCGAATGGATGAGAGGTGTTGATTTTTTTCAATTTTATTTATGATGTTATGGAAACGACGGCATTCTACCTGGAGAAGTGACATCTACGTCCAAAATTGTATTGTATAAAATTTGAAGTGTTACTTACTAATGGCGACTTAAGTGCTTTCCTTATGAGATTTTTTGAAGGGCTCTTCGAATCACTGACGGAGTCGCAGCACAAGGATGGACTTCTCGCTGAAAATTTTTTCTACCCTCTAAAGGAAAGTACATCAGAGACTGAAATTGTACCATATAAAATTCTAAGCGGTGACTAGTGTACAATAAAAAAAAAAACCAACCTTCTTCGCTGCGATCTTCGATATGTTAGGGCGAATCGTTTTCAAAATTTTCGGTTTTCATGAAAAATTAATTATTTTCTTCCTAAAACAGACTACCTATGCAGTTAAAAATCTGGCGCAGAAAGTTTCCAGCTTTGACCAACGCAAAGTAAAAAAATCATGGTTTTCTGAATCGAACAAGTTGGATCGACCTGTGGTCAATACTGTACCGACGTCACTGGACCGACAAAATTTGACGTTCACAAAAATGACTATAACTCGGTAAGTTTTGCAAACGTTAAAAAAGCCAACGGCTTTCTAGAAACTAGAAAAAAATTGCTTTCTAGCCATGTAGGAAACGTTTTCATAAGAGAGGTCTTCATACGCGGCGGGAGCCTTCGATCTTTGTGTGAAAAAATTGAGGTGATTTTGCATAAATAATCCTAACTCGGTAAGTTTTTCGAGTTTTTAAAAAGCCAAGAGCTTTTTGAAAACTGGAGAAAATGCGCTTTCTTACCGTATATGAATCGGTTTCAAAAAAGGGAATCTTCATGTGCGGCGGAGGGGTGCAATTTTTGGCCGATTTTTGCAGAAATACTTGCCAAAAATCGCACCCCCACCCCGCCGCGCATGAAGATCCCTTTTTTTAAAACTCATTCATATATGATGGGAAAGCACGTTTTCTCTAGTTTTCTAAAAGCTTTTGGCTTTTTTCAATTTCAAAAAACTAAGCGAGTTATGATCGTTTTTGTGAAATCGTTCCAACGACGTCGGTGCGAGATCGACCATAGAAACTGGGAACGACTTCACAAAAACGATCATAACTCGCTAGGTTTTTTGAAATTGAAAAAAGCCAAGAACTTTTTGAAAACTAAAGAAAATGCGCTTTCTTACCGTATATGAATCGGTTTCAAAAAAGGGGTTCTTCATGCGCGGCGGGGGGGTGCGATTTTTGGCAAGTATTTCTGCAAAAATCGGCCAAAAATTGCACCCCTCCGCCGCGCATGAAGATTCGGGGTGCCACCGAAGCCATGCTAGATGCTGCACGCTCCGAACTTGGCACTACAAAACCGGGACGACGTAAGGTCGCCAGGCAGTCACGGCTTTGGACTAACGAGGTTAAAGAAAAAGTCTGTGAGAAGAAGAGGTTATACCATGCATTCCTCAGCGACAAGACAACCGAGAAATAGCGCCTGTATCAGAAAGCGAGGAAATCGGCTGAGAGGGCACTGGCCGTTGCAAGAGCCACCCATTACGATGATGTCAACGATAGACTTGAGTCGCGCGACGGTGAGCGTTTTCTTTATCGACTCGCAAGTTCCGTCATCACCAGACCGAGGATATTGAAAAGTTCTTCGGCATTAACAATGAGAATGGTCATCTCCTAACGGACCGCAAAATGGCCTTGAATCGATGGCGCACCTACTTCGAGGAAATCTCGACGGTAGACTTTGCCCATCCAGCTATTCCCTCTGCTCCTCCCATATCGGTCCCGTTCAGAAAATCACTGTTGAGGAGACAGAAGCGGCTATAAGGAAGATGAAGCCAGACAAGGCAACGGGCCCTGATGATCTGGCGGCTGATGTGTAGAATTCGAAATCCTGGTGCCCAGCTGAGTGGCTGACGATGTTCTTCAACCAGGTGATTGCGTAGAAGAAAGTGCCTGATAGTTGGCAAGTACGACGATTCCGATTGGAAAGAAGAAGGGCAGTCCAGCGGACTGCACAAGCTACCGTCCAATTCGTTTGCCTTCGAATAGCATGAAGATCTTTGAGCGAATTGTTGATGGACGCATTCGTAACGCCGTCCAACTTTCTACCAACCAGTGTAGCTTTGTACCTGGGTATGGCATAATCGATGCCATACACGCCGTTCGTCTACATATAGAAAGGCGCCGCGAGAAACAGAAGCCGTTGCATCTTGCCTTCCTGGATTTGGAGAAGGCCTTTGATCTTGTTTCGAGGATGTGATATACTATGCCTTATGAGAACACGGAGTCCCCGAAGAGCTCATAGAGTGGGTGCGAACACTGTACTTTTGTCCAAAGAGTTGAGTGCAAGCTGCAGGAAGTACGTCGATGGAGATTCCCATCCCTGTTGAAGTACATCAAGGGTCTGCGTTCTCCTCACTATTCGTCGTCGTTATGGACACCATATCGCGTGATCTTCAGCAGCCTACTCCTTGGACGTTGCTTTATGCTGATGATGTAGTGCTTGCTTACGACAACAGGATTGGACTCCCGAGGCAGGTACAAGCGTGGTGCAATCGCTTGGGAAGATTTGGGCTTAAGTGTAGCGTGGAAAAGACCGAGTACCTGACCACTGACGAAAATGAGTCTTGCTCCATTAAGGTGAACGGCACTGAACTACCACATACATCGGGTTTCAGGTTCTTGGCATTAGCAGTCGCGTCCGATGGTAGTGCACTTGTTGAAGTGAACTCACGAATGAATGCAGCTTGCTCCAAACGGCGCTCTCTGACAGGAGTGCTCTACGACAAGAAAATACCAGAGCGCCTAAAGTCGAAGATCTACAAAGCAGTCTTTCGACCAGTAGCCATTTACGAAGCTGAGTGCTGGCCCGTTACTAAAGATATTGAAAGGCGCCTCAGCGTAATGGAAACAAAGATGCTGCGGTGGACGGCCGGAGTTAAGCGTTTGGACCGAGTACGCAAGGACTACATTCGTTAATGATTTGGTGTCACCTCGATAGCTGAGAATCTGCGCGAAGCTCGTCTAAGATGGTCCGGCCACGTTCTTCGCGCAGAATGTGACACTGTTCGAAAGACTGGCCCTAACCTCGAGGTGCCCGGAAAGCGGCCACGAGAAAGACCAAAGCAGGCTTGATACTCTGTATCTGGACTTGAAATTGGCTAGGTTGCAGCTAGTCAAGCAATTGATCGGGAAAGGTGGCGGCAGCATTTCAGGAAAGCGGACCCAGCAGCGAAGCTGGACAAATGCCAGAGAAGAAGAAGAAGAAGAAGAAAAAGAAGAAGAAGAAGAATGTGGAGGTGAGTATTCAAGTTTTTGCTCTGTCCCCTTCCCCAATAGAAACTTACAACCACTTCCTTCAGAGACTTATAGTTACTAACCACCGCAATTCTTGCTTCGAATTTCCTCACGTCCTTACCTTCACTCACCTGAAAACATTGAGTCTCAATCCACCCGCACTTTGTTAACATACGCTCCCGCTTCCCTACTAGGGCCCGGATCCAACGACTTACAGCAATTTAAGGAGAAAATACGGCCGAAATTCCTAATAGCGCGGCTTATCAACAAGCGATATGGGGAAATGTTTTACAATATCGCTTGACAAGCCACGCTACCAGGGATTTCGGCAGTATTTTCACTGTTAAGTTGTTGTAAATCGTTGATGAACCCGGCCGCAGGAGACATCATACGTGTCTCATTCAACTATCTTCCTTCTTCCAGGCTAGCCGAAAAACGCGGTCGACAGTCGCCGGCACACATTTCCATGCTCTAGTGGCGTGACCGCCGCGTATGGCCTCGTGCATACTTCCCGTCGCCGTGATGGAATCCGTCGATGAGTCTTGCAGAGCGACGAGAAAGAATTTGAACTTCTCAGTGCTCGTCGCATCGCTCATCGCTCTGCAAGGGAACGCGATGCCGATCCGCCCAGGACCAACGCTAAACACCGCGCGCGGCGCGAAAAAGTATGCCATACCAGCGATGGGTGCGGGAAGCCATCGCGCACGCCGACCGCCACTGTTGCGGCGGCCGCGGTCCTTTGACTACTCGACCGCATGCGGCGAAATGGCCATGAATTGAGCGCCAGCGAGGCGATGGAAGTACGGCCTATGACATCACTAGCTCTCCCTGATGGCGGCAGTCGGTCCGCGACAACTCGTCCAATTTCGTCGCGCACCGTGAGACATCTTGGAAGGTTCGCTCCTCGTTGGAGTAATGTCTCCTGCTCCCCCCTGCCGACACGCTGTAATCGCCTGTCCACATCGACGGTACCTCATCTACAGAAAGAGGTTCTATATATTCAAGTTATTTTCTGTCAGCTTCAAGTGGCGGTTACTGGGGTTATTAGGCGCGTTCACACTTTGCAGCGGGCAGCGGGCAGTGGAATGTGGGTGGAGCTGGTCGGTAGCACTGCGGCAGCGGAAGTGTACACACCCCCTCACTGCGGGCTTCACTGCCGCAGTGTGACTCCGCCCCCTCGCGCTATGCTTCAACGTGGCTGTCGCACTGCCGCTGCGGAGAGAACACGCGGCTATATGCTGTAACGACAACGTTTTGTTTCTACCAATACTCTGGTTCCAGGCGGGACTCGAACCCGCGCCTTCTGCTGACCGGGAGAGCATCTCTATGGCATTACACCACCGGCGCTGTTTGATCGAACGTAACATCCACACCTTGAGGGACCCATCAGCACTCACTTGTATAGCGGGATGAGCCGGCCGCCGATATCAGATATGCTGATGGTTCTCTATACTGTCTTGTTTTGTATCACGACGTATATTCATTTTGTGGAGGCAGCAGTGTCACATCGCTCGCGACCATTCCATGCCTAGCGTTGTTTTGCACAGCCATGCCTACTCCCTTATATTAGGAGGTAAGAGAGGACTCTTAAGGAGGTTGAACAAAACTGTTTGCCGCAAATTCTTTCTCGTACACAGTAGTACTCAATGGAGCAACAGCAATAATAATGATAACAGCTAGAGCTTAATCGGCAGCAGGTTTCGTCGAACATTCGTACGTCGACAGATAGGAATCACATTCTGCATGTTTTGAGTTTGCTACTTTTGCTTATCGCGGCTAAAGTAAACTTTCACTTCTGCATAAACATGATCGGCGAAGCCTTTGCTTTTTCGGCCATCCTCTTTTTGTAAATCAAAATGATATTCCTTTTGCGCGCGAGTGGCAGCGCAACCGGAGGTGGCGTCAACTGTCGCATGAACCCGAGCTCTTGGTTTGGGTTCCCATCTAGGCCAACTACCCTTTCATATCTTCGGAGTCGGTGAATAGGTACCAGACTCGTCTGCGAAGGACAAAACTTTGCCTTATCGTTTGGATAACCACCGCAAGCCATTGCATAGGTCGAATACGCAGTGAATTTGCCTCCATGCCATTCCGTAGAAGTAGATTGCAGAGTGCACCTCACAAAGTGATTGACTTAAGCTGTCACTATTTCTATGCGATTATTTTTTAGAAGATATAAATAAGTGAAGCAAACAAGTGGATATAGCAGACAGAGAAAAAAGGCGTCAACGAGGGTGTTCACGAGAATGATCTTAGGAACCTTGCGATGTACCTACTTGAAGTGCTTTCTGGTCACTAGACGTCTTATAGGAGCCCTGTCGGAGAGCTTAGGAGTCCACTGTACCTCTAGTTTACAAGCTTACCTGGTTGAGAATGTGGGAATTCGGTATGACCGCGGCTAATTCCTGTGCTCTCTCGATAGCCCCTCGAACAGCAATTGCAGGATCAGTAAGCACCACCTGCAATAAATAGCAAGCTTTAAATAGTAAAAAGAACCAAAAATGGATTGCCCCGTAGGAAAGCTTAACAGCTCACTTTACCCAAAAAAAATAAAGCGAAAAACTAAGCAGACGCCTCTCGTCGTAGGTAACAACCCTCAACTTGCAGCTTTGATGACCTAATAAACTTTGATCCGGAGTGTATGAGTTGAAGTGATTCAAAACGTTGTATCGTTATCTCTTCTCTAAAAGGTTTTATGTGACAAGGTCTCCAAGTTTTTGTCACAGTTGGTACTCACAAACTACGCTAGAATAGAGTACATAGCAATAGATTGGTGCTTAGCGCTTGGACATTTATAGGTGCTTTTATTCAATAAATTTTTCCGCCGTTGTGATCAATGATCCGAACGCAGAAAAAACACTTTGATAGAAGAAACAAAGCTCTGCCATATCATCTTCAACTTTCACGTCAGCTTAATTCCAAGCTGACATCCTTTTCAAGCGTCTAAGTCCCCTAACGCCCAGATCGTGCTTTTCGCACTCACATCTTTCCTCAAAAAAAGTCAAGTCAGAAATGTTGGCTTATCCAGACAACTGTAGTTGCAAGGATGGAGTCGATCAACAAGGGTAAAGAAGGCGGTCGATTCGTACCTCACGCAGTGATATAACCCGAAAGGATCGCTCGGCCAACACAGCCTTGACTCTCCTCATACTTAAACGCACTCATGGCTGCTCTGCTGATCTAATCTACAGATGCTAAGAAATGGGTGCTCTGCTCTAACGTCAGTCATTTTTCCAAGTGAATCCACCAAATATACGAGGGGAAGGCGTATTAAAAGCCGACGCTCTCGTAAAAAGGCGATTCCGTGATTTGAAGAGCGCAGAGAGAATATAAGGCACTAGGAGTGGAAGGTGTGGCGGTAAAGCCAGACGTCTAACGTACTTGACTACAACATTTGGAAGTCCAACCTTGAATTACAAATGAACAGCAACCGAATGTGTTCTTCCAAAAGGCAGAGCTACAGCGCCCTCTGCGACGTTAAGCCGGCGGAGTACAATTGGACCATCAATCCACCACTTATTCTCCATTGTATCCGTCTGAGCTATGCCTCTGATTGACGTCTTTTCTCTACCATTAAGCGCTAGAGAAATGTCACGGTGACACAATTTTTATTTCACCTCCAAGCAATGTTTCCGACTTAGAGATTCACGATTCTCCTGAACAACCCAAGTGAACGACAAATAGGATATCAATCAGATAAGCATTTTAAACGGCTGGAAGGTTTATCACTTTGGAGACCTAAAATTTTTCTTTATCAATCTTTAAAATAGGCTATAAGACCTTAGGTACAGACTGAAATTTTATTTGTTTATTTATTTTCAGTACGATGCATGAGCTAAACGTGCCGTAAAGATGCCAGTACAGCAACTAATGATTACCAGCTCAATAACACGAAGAAAAATATTCCTGTAAGGAAATCTAGAAATGAAAAAGCCATGTGGCTGAACAGCCGGCAATCCGCCGATAATTATGAAACAGCATGCCCTTTTCAACTGTCCATACATTTTCGAGACATTCAGTATGCTGCTTGTTAGTATGTATGTATTTTAAAATCTGGGGCATTCTACCTAGAGCTTTACAGAATGACCGCCACTTCGACTTTTTCGTCGTCAGATGCGTGAACGTTGTGCATTAGTTCCAGTTCCTAGGCGCGTTGCGTTTACTTCTATCAAACCCTTAATTATGTGCACTGCCTTCTTCGAAGTACAACTAGGAATAGTGAAGACAACATTTGGTACTCTGACAGAGCGGGAGTTGTTGGGCCGTGTCCCGGAGCCGCGATCTGCCCAGCTACGGCCCAAGAATCTCGGTCATCCTTTTTGAGGGCAGCACGTGCTGTCCGAGCTCAGCAGCACATCCTCCCTTCGAAATGAGCAGGATGTGCTGCCGAGCTCGGGGTGACCAAGTGCTGCGAGCTGGGCAGGTGGTTCCTCCCACTTTTGCATTCTTGGGCCGTAGCTGGACAGATCTTGAGCCGTAGCTTGGCAGATCGCGGCTCCGGGACACGGCCCAACTTCTCCCGTCCGACCAGAGTATTAGTTTTGACTGAGATCACCTTTTCACAATTTCAACTTATTGGATCACTTTCACTGCGCTAACAACGTGTTCAAAGCTAAAAAGCTTACTGGAATCATCGACGCGCTATTGTCGCGCTATTTTCTTGACATACTGACCCACCAATCATCCAATTTCACTCTTCGTCAAAGAATTCTAGAGAAATGTGGGACAAGAGGTGCTTAGAGAATTCCGATCAATGTTCACCCTTCGTAACGCCTTTTGTGGGAATTAAACGTTTTATGACTGGATTAAAAAGTAGTCGTCAAGAAAATAAGGGCACTGCGCAATGATTTTAGGCGTTTCTTCGAGAATGCTGGCGTCCTGTCTAAGGTCATCTTTTTTGAACGTGAAGCTTAGTGAGGAGATCACATAATAAAGTAACACTTCTGAATCGATCAAACAGCAATGAATACCCTTTGCTGATCTTTAGTAGAATCCAACTCAACTGGACCTTACATTGAACGCGACATTTTACATTCTTCTCTTTTTAACGCATAAGGTAACTGGAAGTGAAGTAGGAATAGGTTTAGCACAGGTTTAGCACTGCATGTATAGACGCTCCTTTACGTGCCTGTGGAAGCGATGACAGCACACATTTGTCGATTTTACCATCACGTGTTTTCTCAGAAAAAAAGAGGCAATAAGGGCAGATTTTACTAGCATGGACAAAAAGCGTCGTCCCTTTGTTGTCGCCGAACTGAAGCGAGTGTGTAGCGAGCTAACCACCAAAGTTTAGATCTTCTCGAAGAATTGTATAGGCAGACATGTAGACTTTCCAAGAGACCAGGATTTAGTTGCCAATAGCCATGAAAAATGAATGATTCCGTGATAACACTTGGGACAGTAGGTATCTGTGTCTCAACAAAACATCGCCTCAAGCCCCACAATTCACAAGGAAAGAGAGACGGAGACCGCTTGCAATGACAAAGGTGAGCCGTGATCAAGCGTTCAGCTTTATGATACGCCTGTGTCGTGACCAAGGATGTGCGGAATTTCCGTTTCCGTGTTCCGTATTCCGGTGTCCAACCATTTTGGGCTCTTCCATTACGAGTTCCGCCTGTTTTTGGGCCGGAAGGCGGAAACGGAAATGGGTACTGTTCCACACTACAGCACCGGACGCGTCTTTTGAATAGACGCCGAAAAAAGCCGCACTTTTGCGATTTTTGCGTCTTTTTGCTATAACTCGCCCAAAATTCATCCTTTTGAAAAACAAAGAGTGTATTTGAGCTCGGGAGATCGAGCTCTATCGTTTGGTATATACATTCCATGCGAAAGATCAAAAATGGCCAAAATTGAAAACTTGCGCTTGATTGAGAAGGCCGGCTGCGGACGAGTTGTCGGCCGCAAGGCGTCGAAAAGGTTGCAGGGTCACAATTTCTCTAATTTGAGGTTTTTTGAGAAAGTTGGTACCGTTCGATTCGTCTTTTGGAGATCTATACAATCATGTATACAACTTGGCCAAACCACCGCATTTTCGCAGTGGGTGGTCAAAGATGACTGGAGCAGACTTTTGCCATTGGAGAAGCTTATCTTCCAGGGCCTGCATGTTCTCGGAGCATCTCAAGCATGGCGTAAAGTGTTTTGTCATACCAGAACTCCTCTGAGAGTGCGCCGTGCACGATGCATATAGGGTCGAACCTATCAATCGAGGGGGGGGGGGGACAGTTTGTAGAGTGAGCATTTAGGGAGTGCTATGAGAAATTCTCAGCCGCCTTACTCAGGAATGGCTGTACTCTGTTCCGGCGAGACTTTGGAGTGCGCTGTGCACAATGTATATAGGATCGAACCTATCAATCGACTGGGGGCGACAGCTCGCAAATTGCACCGCGGGCGTGTTCTGAGCGCAATAACTCTGTCAAGTTCGAGTCTTTGAGGCTGCAAATTGGTGATTTTGAAGGCTGTAGAAAGTTCAAGAAGCGCTTTGAGACACAGCGACGTAGCTTAAGACTGGACAAAGTTACAGCGGTGCGAAAATGCAGACAAACCTTGTGTGACACAATTTTTTCCGATTTCAGTCGACTACTGCGGGAAGACGAGGCAAGCTAATATCATCCAAATGCACGGGCGTGCACAATACTGAAAGCACCTTACGATGACATGCTCGTAGCTGTGGCGAGAACTGTTATCTGAGCGAGTAAGAGCACGGAGAACATAGACCGTTGTTGTGCTAGATTGCACGCGCCGGCGTGTTCGGAGCGCGATCGCTCTGTCAGCTTCCAATTTTCTGGCTCGGACGTGTGGATTCCGTAGGCAGTAAAATGCTCTAGCAAAGCGCAAAGTTCAACAGGTACACTGAAACACAGCGACGTAGCTTATGACTGGACAAAGTTACAGCGGTGCGAAAATGCAGACAAACCTTGTGTGACACAATTTTTTCCGATTTCAGTCGACCACTGCGGGAAGACAAGGAGAGCTAACGGCATACAAATGCGTAGGCTAGCCAACCAGTTAAGGTAATTTACGGTGAATTGCCTGTAACTCTCCAGCTGCCTAGCCTGCCTTAGCCCCAGCTGCCATTTTAGAGCTGCTGAGGGCAGCGGTGAAGTTTCTTCCGCCCTTACTCACCCAAATTTGAGTTTTGGCACACGTGATGGTACCGTTCTGTTCAGCTCGAAAAGCTCTATCGAACGGTATCAATCTCGCCCTATTCCGGGAAAATTGATTTTTTGACAATTCCTCACTCGAGGACGAGGGCGCTCTTCGCCGAGCCTTCCCGGACGACGACGTCATCGAAAGTCGACGATTTCGAAATTTGCATGATTTTCTTGTCCAAACTTCGTCCAAAACCGTCTAGGGGGTTATTTGGAGTGCTGATTACGAATCCGACGTTCGTTTTTGAAAATTCCAGCGATTTTTGCATGTTACAGCCATTTGGGATTGGTAGGGTACTACAGGAAGACGAGGCGAGCCAATGGCATCCAAATGCACGGGCGAGCACAAGACTGAAAGCACTTTACGATGACATGCTCGCAGCTGTGGCGAGAACTGTCATCTGGGCGAGTAATAGCTCGGACAACATAGACCGTTGTTGAGCTAAATTGCACGCGCGGGCGTGTTCGGAGCACGATAACTCTGTCAGCCTCCAATCTTTCTGGCTGGAACGAATGGATTCCGTAGTCGGTAATATTCCCTAGTAAAGCGTTAAAGCACAGTAAATTATCCTACGAATTGGCAAGGTTACGGAGGTGCGAAAATGCAGGTTGGGCATGTGTGACACGATTTTTTCAGATTTCGGTCGACCGCTGCCGGTACATGAGGCGAGTTAAAGGCATGCAAACTCGCGGACGAGCAAAGCACCGAAGGCACTTTACGATGATCTGCTCCTAACTCTCCAGCTGCCTATGCTGCCTTAGTCCCAGCTGCTATTTTAGAGCTGCGGAGGGCAGCGGTGAAGATTCTTCCGCCCCTACTCGCCCAAATTTTAGTTTTTGACCCACAGGATGATATTGTTCTGTTCAGCTCGAAAAGCTCTATCGAACGGTAATAATCGCGGCCAATTCCGTGAAAATTGATTCTTTGACAATTTCCTTTGAGGACGAGTGCTCTTCGCCGAGCTTGCCCGGACAATGACGTCATCGAAAGTAGACGATTTCGAAAATGGCCAAATGTTCTAGTCCAAAATCATCTAGGGGTTATTTGGGGCGTTGATTACGAATCCGACGTCCGTTTTTAAGAATTCCACCGATTTCGGCATGTTGCAACCATAGGTGGTTTGTAGGGTCAGGATCACTGACCACCCTAAGTTTTCGGTATTGGTCGTCTCCTGGTATAATCGGCCAAATGGACTTCGGCATCGTATTCGGCACCCTGAATAACCCTTGCCCTTAGACGAAGTTTGAGCAAAATCGGTGCCCCTGGTACGACCACCTCAATTATCCAGAAGAAAATCCAAAATCTATCAAAATCCGCGGAATTTTCAAAAACCGACGTCGGATTCGTAATCAGCGCAAGATTTAACCCCCCAGACGTAGTTTGGACAAGAAAATTCGGCAAATTTCGAAATCGTCGACTTTCCATGACGTAATCGTCCGGGCAGGCTCGGCGAAGAGCGTCCTCGCCCTCGAAGGGGGAATTGCCAAAAAATCAATTTTCCCGGAATTGGCCGAAATTGATACCGTTCGATAGAGCTTTTTGAGCTGAACAGATCATAACGATTGTGAGCGTCGAGAACTCAAATATGGGCGAGAAACGGCGGAAGAAGCTTCACCGCTGCCGTCCGCCGCTCTAAAATGGCAGATTGTGCTAAAGCAGTTTAGGCATCTGGAGAGCTGCGAGCACGTCACCGTAAAGTGCCTCCGGTGCTTTGCTCGTCCGCGAATTTGCATGCCGTTATCCCTCCTCGTGTACCTGCAGCGGTCGACCGAAATCAGAAAAATCCTGTCACACATGCCCAACCTGCATATTCGCACCGCTATAACTTTGTCCAATCATAAGCTATGTCGCTGTGTTTCAGCGCACCTGTTGAAATTTCTACTTCTTACAAAACCCAAAAAGTTGCAGCCGGAAAGATCCAAACCTGACAGAGTTATTGCGCTCGGAACACGCCGGGCGTGCAATTTAGCACAACAACGGTCTATGTTCTCCGTGCGCTTACTCGCCCAGATAACAGTTCTCGCCACTCATTGTAACACCGTTTAATTCAGCACGAAAAGCTTTATGAAGCGGTATCAAACTCGACCAATTTCAAAACATCGACTTTCGATGACGTCATCGTCCGTCTGGCACCGTCTAGGGGCCGTCTTCGATGAGAAACTGTCAAAAAATCGATGTTCCCGAAATTGGTCGAAATTGATACCGTTCGATAGGACTTTTCGAACTGAACAGCATGGTTCCCTGGCTGGGGCTCGAAAACTCGAACATGGGCGAGTAAGGGCGGAAGAAGCTTTATCGCTGCCGTCCGCTGCTCTAAAATGTAGATGGGGCTAAGGCAGTTTAGGCATCTGGAGAGCTATGAGCAGATCCCAAAAACCTCAAATTAGAGGAATTGTGAGACTGCAACCTCTTCGACGCCTTGCGGCCGACAACTGGTCCACGGCGGCCTTCTCAATGGAGCGCAAGTTTTCAATTTTGGCCATTTTGATCTTTCATATGAGATGTATATACCACACGATAGAGCTCGATCTCCTGAGTTCAAGTGTACTCATAGTTTTTCAAATGGATGACTTTTGGCGAGTTATAACAAAAAGACGCAAAAACCGCAAAGGTGCGGTTTTTTCCGCGTCTATTCAAAAGACGCGTCCGGTACTGTAGTTATCTATTGAACACATATTGCTTATCAATTAAAAGTAGTCCACCTTCATATAATTGTGGGAGAAATACTGTTTGACAACTCTAGCATTAATATTCTTGAAATTGGTTAGATTATCAAAGAAAGCAGTCAAAAATGACAACGGCTGGGTGCAGGGCAAAATTAATGTGCCACAAAGGCTAGGTATGCACTGTATGCTAAGAAAATGCAGTCAACATTTGAATGATCATAAAATTCTTGATCCATTATTTACAAATAGCTTAGTAAGCATGTAGAAAAAACTAAAAAATTAGTAAGCATATAGCACAGTGTCATGAAACAAAGAATTCAGTGAAGGTTGTGGTATGCGGTTTGTGCTCCAAAATCACATCAGTGTTGCTGATCAAAGATGCAAATTTCATTTTTTAATTTCGCTAGGTGCGATATTCGTTCATATCGAGTTATGCGATTCATTTTCTAATGAAGCATTGCGAATATCTACCATCAGCTGTTATTTTGATTGAATATGGCGGCTTATTGAATTCTGACACAAAACTATTGCTTCGAGAACCACCTAAGAACTGTTTAGCTGTGTCGCCATGGGCGCAAGGTTTCTAGGCTGGCACAGACTGAATATTCCTGTGGAAGTGTGGGCCCACCATAACTAATCACTCATCCAGTTATAATATAGATCCCAGAATGAATTTTGAGTGCTAGCTTTCGTGATTAAAATGTAACTGCTAATGTTGAGTGTGCAGATATCTGTGCAGTCACCACGTCGTCCACGATGCCACAGATTTCCAAAAGTGTTGAGAGGAATCTCGGAAAATGATCTTTGTGGCTACTGCAGTTTTAGACTTCACCCGAGTCAGTTTTTTTAAATGCGGGTCTGTAAGTAACGTCAAGTGGTAAAGTCTGTTAAGTCTACCGCTCAAAAAATATCAGTAAGCAAAAAACCCGTCGCAGGAACTAGATATGGAAAGACTGCATGCTGAAATAGTGAGAAAGTGAGATAAGACCGTGAATTTGTCTTTGTTTATTGCTCAGCCATAGCTAAAAGGTTATCATAGCAATATTATAAACTCATGTTTCGTTGCGTTATGCTATGATGAGGATGAGATTAATCTGTGGAAGATTCTGCGGCTCGCAAAGTTCTGCACAAGAAAAAGTGCAATAGGAGCCGCTTCTTACGCCGTTTCAGATGCACTTTTGAAAAAATGGCTAACATGTGTCATTTCCGTTTCCGCATTTCATATTCCGGTTTCCGGTCATTTTTGAGCGTTTTCGTTCCGTCTTTCGTCTTCTGCTTTTTCCAGAAAAATTTCCGCACATCCCTGGTCGTGACTTTCGCAAAGCTCCTTCACGACTCTTCAAGGACACGCACGCCTGGAGGAGCCCAGGTCCCGACGCGGAGGACGTATGGTCGCGCGCACGCACCGCACGTAGTATAAACGCCTTCCCCCACGCGCCCAGTTGTTCCAGTTGTTCGCATCATCGTCGTCGCAGTGAGCTGTCGGTCCGCACTTCTCTCCGCCGCAGCAAGCGTCCGCCACTCCATCATCAGCGCAGTTCTATCACCATCGGGTCATTGACTAGACCAGCCGCGCAGGACATCCGGACCACCAGGACAGGGGCATCAGATCGGAGTAACAGCAGAGGCCGACGGAGCCACCGCCCTTGTGAGCCCAGGCCATAGGGGAGGAGCGTGGAAGTATCTGCAGGTTGCGCTTGGGGCTGACCCGTAGTTGAGGTGGCGGGGCTCAGCCTTGATTCGTAGGATGATGTCTTCCTTCTTATTGAAGCGTATTGTCTGTATTGGGTGCGTGAATCCTGTCACTCCGATCATCGTCCTCTCGATTCCACGCTGCGCGACGCTGATCTCGTGTTCATCCTGCTTTCGTATAGCCCAGGTCTCTGAGGTGCAGTTTAGTGCAGAAAAAAGAGTGGAGAATAGATGGGCACGGAGCCGGACTCTTCGTTTTCTTCCCTACTCCCTCTACGCTCTCGAAAGTTTTCCAAGCCGCTTGTTTCCTTCTGTCCAGCCCTGGCGCTAAGTCGTTGGCCATGTTGACTTCTCGACTCAGATAGACGTAGCTGAAGCATTAGGAGATACTCGTTCTGTTGACCGAGAATGGGACATCAGAAACTTATCCGTTCCTCATGAACATCGTCATCGTAAGATTCAGTTGCAGTCCAAGTTTAGACGACTTGGACTGCAACTGAATCTTACTTGGACGGCCAGCATTCACTCCGCCTAACTAATGCTCGCTGTTATGAGCACGATGTCGTCAACGAAGCGAAGATGATGCAGTTGCCGGCCGCCGACCTTCACTCCCATGTCTTCCCATTCTAGTTCGCGCATGATGTTTTCAAGAATGGAGCTGAAGGGCTTTGGAGATATAGCATCCCCTTGCCGAGCCCCTCTCTTCACGTTGATGGCGACGTCGTTGTAGAACGGTGAAATCTTGGTCATGAATCCACTGTACAGCTCTCGAAGTACTCTGATGTTCTAAGTACGAGCGGCCTGAGTAAGTAGGGTTTTGATAACCGCTTCCGTTTCGACGTAAGTCCGTCTGTGCCTTCAGGCCAGGTGCTGTCTCAAAATAGGGTGTACAACGAGAATCAAAGACCTTTCCGATTAGGATCGTGCTCTTGCAACAAGAATCAAAGGACGTTTCCAATTAGGCTGCTGCTTTGTCTACCAGCTTTTGCAGATATTGTACATATTGAGTCGCTTTAGGCTTTCACCTGTGATCCCTTCAAGGGTGAACATTCGAAAAGGACCTTCAACTAATAAATATTTCCAGAGACGAAAGTGAAGAGTTGGCACAAGACAGGTATCAATGGAGAAGTCTCGTCGCCCGATATGCCAAACAACATGGGAGGAACTAAGTCTAAGTAAGTCCGTTTCGACGGAGTCAAATGCTTTCTTCAAGTTGAAGAACGTAAGGCTTAGCGGCAGCTTGTACTCTCGCGATACTTCGACGGGCTTCGTAATGGTGTATATGTGGACGATCGTGCTGAATTCTCGAGGACGATCCTGCGGAAGACGGTACGGGACAGGTGGACGTAAATATCGATAAAATCGGAAGTAGAAGTCGTGGATGGCCTTCTCCATGGTCCTTCTTGAAAAGATTACGGTTCCGTCGGAGAGCCATCATGTTGGCCTTGAACTTGCAAAGTTCCGGCGGGCTCCACGCTGGTGTATCAGCTCGAGTTTCCGGAGGCAGACGTCTCTTGGCGGTCTTCAAGCTTTCGGCTCCCTTAGCACTATCGCGGAGATGGTGCATAAAGTGGTTGGATTCCTCGTCGATGTTGTCCCTGACTGTATTTGTTCAAAGGCTTGCGAGAGAAATGTAAAGATCTGACTTTCTTTTACCAATGGCATCAACAGAGGCTTGCATAACATTTCACTCTAGTTTGAGTGATCTTTCTTTAAGGGGAGCATTAACGGAGCTTATTGATGGGTCTCACGAGGTGTGGATGTTGCGTTCGATCAGTCGGTGCTGGCGGTGTGAAGGCATAAGGCAGCAGTGCCGGTTCGAGTCCTGTTTGGCGCTAGAGTTTTGATCGCAACAAAACATCATGTAACAAGACCACTTTTTAGTTTAAAACCAGGCAGCCTTAAAAATAGAATGCGCATTTTACAAACCAAATTTTGATGTTCCTAGAGTTAAAATAGATATGGTCAAATAAAGACTATCTTTCCTTATAGAAGATGTTTAACCAAAATTCACACACAGAGTGCCTTAGAAACAATGACTAGGCCCTTTGAATAGCACACAATTTTTATCGTTTGACTTCAAAATTTTAAGTTTATTTTCAAGTACTGGGAAGCAAGGAATTTGCCCGTGCGTTACATGGAGAGGTTGCGCATGCAGTGGAACTCGCGCTTGTCTGAGTGTGCAGTGCCTTGAGAATGGATTTTCTGAGTAGCTTTGTGGACTACGCATCGCTCTTAAATGCTCGTGCATTCTCTTATCAAATGGTCTGGCTGTTTCACCTATATAATTAGAATCGCCATTATTCCTCCGCCCTATGCGTTTAACCTGTCTCAGAGCACGCTCCAGATTGCATGAACCTTCGAAAACTAGCTCTGGGACACGCCAAACGCGAGAAGGTGAGAAGAAGATCCCGCCCTTTAGTTGGTGGGAGTGTTAGCGGAGGGAAGGAAAAAGAAGAGAACAAGGATTTATCCTATTAGCCGGAAGGATGCCCATTCTGACCCTTTTACAACGGCGGCCCATTTAACGGCAATCTAGCTTCGAAAGGCGACACCGTGAAGTGACGAGTGGATCTTTCTTTACAATTTCCAAGCCGAAAGAGGCCACACTGATTACGCTTTTCCAGCGATGCCGCCCTCAGGCTAGGATAGATTCGAGTACGAATTTCTCCTGCACACTGCAAGAATAGAGGGTACGATTTTAGATAGATGTGAAATTGGCACGTGACCCTGACTGCTTGCTAGGTTAGATTTTAGAGTTTTCAAGTTTATAGAATCAGGCTGATTCCATCTCCTCAGAGGTACGCTACGGGAAAATGAAGGCCCTTATAATGAGTCTGATATGAGTTGAAGTGGGGCGGGAAGAGAAACTACCTTATCTTCAATAGGGATAAACATGTCACATGAAGTATGCCTAGAAAGTATGGGATTTTTAACCTCCGGTTGTTCATAACTGCAGCTTTACTGTAGCCGTAAGTCTAGGTGGCATTCCACAATCACAGCAGGTTGACAGTTCCGCTCTAAAAGTTTCTATAGAAATTCTGCAAATTTCAAGAATGCCCTCCACCCGCTCTAGTCTGCCACCAAGTCGTTTTACATGGTGATCCTCTTGCCAATTCCTCGTAGCCTGCAGCGTCTCTCAAATTCAGCGGTATGTCGACCTACCGGCCTACCCCCGTTTCCGACGCGCACACGATGCGATTGCACCCGGACTGGCGACCGAGGATGAGCTTCGACCATCGTCCGCCCGACCGACCCAAGGCGCTCTACTATGCGGACTGACCGTGCTACCGTCGCTCTTGAGGATTGCCGTAGGCGCGACGCACTACGCTTGCGGCGTAGTAGAGGAAGAACAGTGGCGACCTAGAATTCGTCACATGCCATGCACTTTGTGTGCCAAATCTGGTTGTCCTCCTCACAGGATAATCCGACCTTTCACATCGACTCTCGTAAGGACGCGAGCAGGCGTCGCAAAGATAGAGGTGGTCGAGATGTACAGGGCTTATAGAAAACCCCGATCATTTTACCACACGGTTGCTGTCCAAAAACAAGAGTCCGTAATGAAAGCTGTAAACAGAGGAGATCCATAGCCGCATCGTTGAGGTTTCCAGCAGCGACGCAGCCTTGTGCCGTATTTGTTTTGCCGGAGAATTCCCTTGACGTGATCTTCCACTTCTTGAGAATTCGCAGAGATCAAAGCAGTAGATGTGGTTATTGTATAATGAACGATATTCGGTTTCATGTGCATAGGATGGCAATTCCGCGTATGTAGAAGAATGTTGTAGTATGCCGGTCTCCAATACCACATGCCGCTTATTTGACTTCCCAATAATCTCGCCTTCGCATTCACAGTTGGCAGAAATCCGTTTGGAGCCGGAGTCTCTGATGTTAACTCAATCGTGGTAGACGCCGAAGTCGGCCATTTAAGTGCCTGTCGTATGTTGTACGCGACCTGCCCACAATAAAGATATCATCGGACGAAGTGTAGCGCTCTTGGAGACAACGTATTCCGCTGGAGATGATCCATGAAAACAATGGTGTTGAAATGGGAGCAGCGATAGCAACCTGTTTCCCATTTCAAGACCTCTTGTTTGCTTGTAGAACACATTATGAAACGGAATGAGCTCACATCATTCTTCAATTTCTTCTATTCGTAACCCAGACATTTCAACATTTAAATGTTCTGGTGATGCAGCCGCAGAAGCTGAACTCAGGCTTCAACAGCTCCTCGAGGGTGAATCTTCGCGAACAATGCAACTATTTTTATAATTGTTCTTCTCTTCTTAAGCCGTATTCACTTAATTGTTTAAGAAATTGTTGCACATTTCTTAGGTGTGCCCGAATGAAAAACGAAACGAAAGTAAAGGGGACAAAATGTGTTGCGAGAACCAACCAATTCGATCTGTTGGTGCTCCACAGGAAGATACTATAGGCTTTGCCTTGATAGTAGGGTAATCCAGCCGAGCTCCATTCTCTTTTCTTTTTTATATTTTTTATGTTTACTATTCTTGTGTTTTAAGCTGAGACCTTACCTCAGCTCCATAGGCCTTCAAAAGCGCTCGCCGTTCTACACTCATCGATGATGGCATGGTGAGAATCAGCTTATATCTAAAAAATAAGCATCTCACATTCAAATATAAAGGGTAAATGATAGAAACCAAAGCTAATCAAATTCTTTAATCGATGTGCCACGCACTCCACTTTCAAGGGATATCGACAAGGCTTGTTAAATGAGTTTTTGTTTTGTACAATGGCTTTCGGTGACCATCCGATGAACATGTCAGCATTTTGTCCTTCACAAACAAATCTGATACCATTTCGGCGATTCTGGAGGGATGTATGGCTTAGTTAGCATGAGCTGGACCCGAACCAGGAAGCTCAGTTAGGGGAGCATGCGAAATCCTAATTCGACTGCGCACTATGCGTCAAACATCATGGGCGTATGATTCGCAACCCTACCCTAGCAGCTAAGCAGTAACGTACAAAAGTAGCATTTACATTTAGCTATGAATTCCTAAGGCATGAATTAATCTTTATACCTACTGTTATATGAGATTTTTGTCACGCGCAATTTCGGTTGAGTTTCGGACATGCTAAGGGAAGTAATTAAATTTGATTCTAAGCTCTACGGCAGCAGCCATGCGGTTATGCAGCTCGACCTCTGACGCCCTAAAATGTGTAAGACGAATATAACGCTAACAACCACATACCCTTTTAAGGCGGAACAATAGGCGAGCGCTATTCCCATGTTTCCGCTGGTCGGCTCAATAAGCACCGTCTTCCCGGGCGTAATCACTCCTGCAGCTTCAGCCTTTTCGATCATGTTGAATGCGATACGGTCTTTCACAGACCCGGCAGGATTCATGTACTCCAGTTTCACGGCTTAAAATATGGGTGTTGAGAGAAGTGGCACAATTTTGCACTGAAACTTGTCTCTTCTGCTCTGCTAAGAACTGGACTTCTACATCAGTGTCATCAACCCGTAAGCGCTATGTTAGGGCTTCAACCCCGAAGTTTCTAGTAGCAGCTTTGCACATACCAATAGTCGCCTGCAATCCTTCAGTGACCCTGTTCAATCGGAGTAGCGGAGTATTGCCGATCACCTCACAGCCAGACAATGCCATCGTGTCGCGAGACATTTTCTGGAGAAAAAAAGATTTTTTGAAGACTGCAATTTAATTCATACGACGCAAAAGGAGAAAGTGGATAAAGTGACTAAAGTACATGTCACATAGAGGAAATAATACTCGATGGAACTGAAATCGATTTGTTAAAGGACGATCAATGCTTTCCTCGCAAAGATTGGTATCAGAATTTCTTGGGAAATGCTGTTTTTTTGACAAACTAAAAATTGCAAACCTAAGACTCTCTGTTTGGTGGATTTGCAAGGTTTTTCCAAACATATCTTCGAGAGCAGCTAAAGATACCAGTAAGTTTCGGGAAAGTTCAAGAGATATGGGACCTGAAAGCGAAACGTACACCGAGAGCAACGGATTGAGGTTTCAAGGATTACACCTGGAAAGTGATGAGCGCGAGGAAGAAAGGAGGGCCCCGTAAGAGGGTACTTAGTCGGTTCCACCAGTCAAACCTTCTACTTCGCCAAGATGAATAGATTAAATCTAGTACCTTCAAAAAGTAGGCACATGTAGATAAGTATCAGCTCACTGGCAAAGGTTATGCAGCAAGTTTCGATTTCGATGAACTACAACCTAATATCGCATGGTCCTCAACGATCCTTGTTTTGGCCTTTCGTCACTGAGAAGTAGGATAACCGCCAACATTCTCCTAACGTAGGAAATTCTTGCCAATAAGATTTCCATGAAAGCACTAAAATTTCTTGATGGGATGCCAACGAGATCCGTAAGAGAAAGCTCAAACTTCGATTACCGATAGCTAGGAGACGAGTTAGGGGTCAGACTTCCTAACGTACAAGATCCTCAAAGATTTTAATTTGCTGCTAGGGTGCCTATAGGACGTATCTCGCTTTATAAATAGTTTGATACAGGGCTACACGACATGTGTTGAAGACATAGCACAAGAACTGATGTCTAGTTTAGTTGATTACGTATTTGAGACGGTTTTGTTCAGTTCTATTTGTGTTAGTTTGTAACGCGAATAATCATTATCTACGCCTTGACAATTAGACAAAACAAGCAAAATTTGACGGAGGCAGGCTCTGTGAACGATTTAGAGGCCGATATGCACGAAAACTTAAAGGTGGTTCTGGTGGTTCTACTTTAATAAAGGAATAAAGGCAATGTATGCACTACGTAGCAGCAGAGATGAACGGAACTTTTTGCTAGTGAAAAGCGGAAGACGAAAAACAGAGCGGAGGAGTTCGAAAATGACCGAAAATCGGAACACTGGACAAAGAAACCGAAACAATCCATGTCCATAATTTGTTCAAAACCGCAAAAGGCGTATGAACTACTTACAGTACACTTTTACTTTCGCCAAATTTCCACCTGGGGGACGTTCTAATGAAATTTACGAAATAAAAAGAATAAACATCTTCAAAAAAGCCATTTTTAGAGCCTAATTTTGTCTGATTTTAGCAACCTAATGGTAAGGTAGATATAGGAAAATTATCCATAGACGTTATATAATGAGCACATCATCGTAACACTGATGTGTTATCCTTTAAGCTAGGACTAGGGCAGGTAAATGAAACGCATGGAAAGCCTTGTCTGCCTAAAAGAGCGCACAGTCTGCTCACTTTCTTTCTAATTTACGGTGCACCTTCGACACTGAATTTTTACAGAAGAATAGTAGCTTGAATTGCTCAAAATTAGTCACGGCCGCGCTACACCTCTGCAAGAATGTTCAGACTAGATGAGCAGGACGATTTTTGCTGTTAGGGTAAGTAGATCACATGGCTGAACAATTCCAAGATTAGGGAGATGACATGGCTGTTTTATAGATGTTCCTTGAAGTCGTAATTTTGTGTTGGAATTTAATACATGTAGGTGACCTAGAAAGGAGGTGAAAGGGAATAAGATACTGAATCATACGCTGATACTCGATCTCCATTGACTGAAGGCAAAGCTCGAAAAGAGAATCGGCACCATTGCGTTATCTCCTAGAAATAAATCACCCTGTGTTCGCAGCGCGGCAGTGCTTGTGTAAGCTTCGCAGAGTTTTTCAACGAAATGTGCCAAGGTTCCCCAGTTCTATCGATGCCATCACTTTTTCTGCCGCACGATGATTTCCTCGTGCACATTCTGAACAGTGGGTTTCAGAGTTCGTGAACAATCGCCGCGTTCCGCATGATCATTGGAGAGGGGTGAAGTAACAGAAATTCCAAACTAGGAGTATCCACCCATACAGTGCAGGATTCATTGTCCCAACTAGTAAGACCTAGGAAGTACGTAGAACGTGATTCTTTCGTTGAATTAGCTGCTATATACCGTAAAAAGCCTAGCAATCTTTCGTATATTTAACCACTGCATATCGATAAATGCAAGAAAGTTCCTGCGTCTACAAGCAGATTCTATATATAGACCTCAAAATTAATGCAAATTCAACCTAATTTAATTACAGGTTTGTTGTGAAAATATAATTAAACTGTACATTTACAAATGTTGGAAACTCGCCGCTAAATGACAAGAAGAGGATTTCAACCCTCAAAAAATCTCACCTATCTCATGCTCTCCTCCAGCGCCTCCATCCGATGTTTATATAATTGATAGTGTTAATGTAGATTACAAGGCGCTAGGCAATAGGCAATTGCCTTTTTTGCGATTGAAATCGTTGAGTTGCCACACCAAGTAGCAAATCTGATTAACTATTAGAATCAGATGTAGAACTTTGAAAAAAAGGTGTTTCGTAGTGAGAGGGAAGAGTGCGAAGCTGTGTTGTTTCTCGAGCAAATAACAGTTCACAGCGTAGGGTTATAGCCACCATGATTTACATAACCCGATTGCTGCAAATCAGCAACCACGAATCGTAGGTTTGTTTCCATGGTGACGTCTTCGGAACCAGGACTGCGACCGATGGAGGACGTTCGAGTGATTGAACCGATAGAATCATCACGACGTAGTGCGTGTTTGCCTATCGAATTGAATAAAATTTTTATAAGGTTTCATTAAAGAAGCTTGTTGTTTGGAAAAATCATGAATCCGATCTCTAATTTGTATGCTATTCCTAGCCTAGTGAATACCATCTAATCGTAGGTAGTCAAAACTTTTATTTGACATGAAAGGCTAAAAAAAGCTGGCACGGAAGCGAGACCGTAAAGAATCAGTGCCTACAGGGGTTCTTTTAAGTTTTCCTAAAAACTTTACTCGGTTTATTGATTTCAGCCTAGAACTAAAAAATGCATAGGCTAGCGAAGGGATGAACATAGCAGTGCTAAATACAAAAAAACCCTCGACGAAGTCGAGATCAGATCTAACAGACGAGCGGACGACATAGTTCTTGCGTCACATAACCTGAAGCGCTGCAGCAAACGGTAGAGCTATTGCAGAAAGCGCTGACGGAAAATGACCTGGCCGAATGTAGGGAAGTTGCATTTCATCAGCTACGGTCACTTATCTGTGCTGGAGTGTGAACAAAATAAAATGGAGGATGTAAAAGCTGCATCACTTGGGAGTGAACTTTCCCGCCAAGGAGATGTGGGCTAAACTGTCAAGGCTCGAACTTATGCCGACGGCTTCAAGAGGAGGAAAAGCGTTGTGCAGTACTGTGAGGCCAGCAACTTTCAAGCTCTCTCAAGTGACAGTATTTTTTGCTACTTTACACTTTGCGAAGTTTAGCATAATTAGTAAGAACAAAGACAAAATAAACACACCGAGTGCGGGATAAGGGGGGGGGGGGGGGAATAGCAGCGAAGCTATGAAGGTCTGAAGCTTGTGAATCATAATCAGGAGTATGAGTATATTTCTAAACGATGTGATAAGCATCTGTCATGATACAGTAATCCGGAAGGTTTGTGTGAGGTACCGAGAAAGTGACCACTGTTATAGGCGAATAATGTGGAAGAACGTCATGAAGCGAGATATCGACGAATTCAGCGCTTCGGGCGCTAACGCTCTTCGCCGTGGAAATTGGCAACGACTGCCAGAGGATTCTTAGACTGCGTGGGGTAAGATCACATATGCGGGTAGTAACAGTAGGAGACCAAGAAAACAGAGTCGAGTGTCTTGCGTTCGATGTCGTTTGGCTTTAAATTTCATGATGCTGCCTGAACACGTGTTCAAAATGCCCTTGCGAAGTGTCGAAGAATGGAGCGCTTGCTGCATTCGGGACGAAATTTAATCGGGCGGACAAAGATATTCACGGTTCATAAATACTTCCACTCATTTTGAAGAGCTTTATCTACACAAATGGCGGCGCTTTGATAACAACACTACAGCTTTGATCTGTGCTCTTAGCACAGAATTGGGCAAGGGAACTGACTCCGGGATATGGCGTTGCCAATGCATTCATGCTGAGTTCCTTTCTTTGTTCAAACATACAGACGTCTACGGATTGTGTGATCGAAAAGCGGGGACACGAGTGCGTTAGCACTAGCTCAAATGTCATGATTGTAGGATAATGAGGATAGAAAAAAACATGGTGGAAGTCCCAACCAGAAAAGTGATACCCATTTGGTAACACCTTTGACAGCCTTCTGATCTGGTTGAAATAAAGAGATTAAACATCCTCGAGAAAGTTACTTTTTTAAAGCCTACTTTTGTTTTTTTAGTAGCGCAATGTTAAGATAGGATGAACTTTTTGAAACAGAAAGGTTCTGTTCTCGGCCTCGTATTTCAGGCACGACGCTTGGGGAGGGTGGTGCCGTTGGATAGAGGTATAGGTAAGCTGATCTAATCTTCACCGACGGAGAGATGCGTTTTCATTCATACTAATCGCTCTTGCCTATTGTTGAATGTGAAGCACTCAATGAGGTCTAGGTGCTAGAGTCCACCAGCAGCAGGCCCACGTGGCAATTTTCTTGAACCACAAAGGGTTCTTTCAGTCAGAAGTTTCCTATAGACCACCACAGTTTTGCGTAAAGCATCCAGTACGTGTCATAGCTATGGTTTTTAAATTATTACATTTATCCTAAATTTTGTATGTTTCTCTTGAACGTTTTAAACATTTCATTAGAATAATCAGATTTGAAAAACCCGAAACACAAGTTTTGAGAAAATCTAGACATCAGCCTTTTCAAGCTCTTCCGACAAAGTATTTTGACTTCATAATTAAGAGTTTCCCTACAGGAAGTTATCAATTGCCAAGATTCAAAAAGAGGTTCAGAACTAGTGCATTAGTGCAAAAACCTTGAAAATGCCTACGTCGACCAAATTACTCAAGTAGGCGGCAAACTCGTCTACGCATTCATGACGGCCTCTAAATACTCCGACAGTGTTCATTATCAACCTTTGCTTTAGTCGATGAAATCGAATTCCACGGCGGGATTAGTAGGGACGCGAGCAAATGAATCAAATACATTTCACGATCTATGTGGCTGAATTCAGCGTTGTAATAAGTGAATCTCCAATCTGTTTTTTCCTAAAACAGTGCAAAGAGGTCTTTCTCACGGACTCAGCAAGTTAGACATCACTGATCATAGTCATGGAAAGCCCTGTTCGAAGCTATTCCAAGTGTGACTCTCAATGAACCTTGGCATGGTGCTTGTTAAGATGAATGGCTTTGTTAAATTTCGGCCAAGGTTGTTATACACCTATATTCCGGCCTACATTTCGCCATTTTCGCCTTCTCCAGAGCCTGGAAAAATCGGAACGTATTAAAAAACTATCCCCAAGACGCCGTTTAGTTTAACAAATCAGATCCGCAAAGTGAAATAACCTAAAACGAATAAAGGTATATAACAATCTTGGCCATAGCGATATAGTCCATTCGAAGCGTTTCATTTCAACTAGATTTATTTATTTAATAAATAATTGATATATTGATTTCTGAAGTGGATCATGCGATATGTTCAAAATGCGTCGTTAGAAGAGTTTAAGGTGCTAAGAGGGAGTATAAGTTTCCTCAAAGTAGGAGTAGGAGTGTGGAGTATTGGCGATGAATTTTTTATGCCATTTCTCATACTAGAGATACTAGAGTTTCCTATCCTAGCAAAGTCGTAGTGTGGGGGTGGGCCTCCGCTATAAAGCGAAATAAGCTATCTTACCATATACTGTATATCGAAAATATCAAAGCCTACCAGGGTTCACTCATACTCTCCCAACCCGCACTGCGCCGAAGTGTGGCAAAATTCAGGTTGGATCTATAAATATGACAAAGTGACCTGCTCCGGCATTTATCATTGGACCGCCTTGGAAGCAAAAGAAATTTTAATTGGTTAATTAATTAATTTTCAGCATGATGTGCAATGTACAGGCATTCTGGAATGGGTCAGCGACGTTGCAGTTGGAGAAGAGGGCCAACAACAAAATGGGAAAATGCAGCGGCACGTAAAAGCCCACGTAGAACAACGACAGACGGGGCCGTCTAAGTGATCGGAGCGGGCGCTGCTATCGGCCGCGGAATTTCTAACCCTTGATCTGTCCGTCCACCACTTACTGCCGGTCATCAACGATCGGCGCTGTGTCGCGCTTGGCCGACCGAGAGATGGACATTCTGGAACGGAACATGGAATACATTTGAAAGATGGTTTTTCTGTGACGACCTTTAATATGCCTGGAGGGTTCAATTTTGCAAGGTTTGGAACAAAACTCGCAGCGAAAATTGAGTCCTCTGATCGCATCGAAGTTCGTTGCGAAAATCGATATTTTTTCTGTATAACAAACAGTGCTTGAAGCTTTGTGTGAGTGGTGCTTTATCTCCATGTGTTGTTTCCTTCACGTGGAGAAATATATATTTCTGCGACAACTCTGCCTTCGCAGGCAACCGACGAAGTCAGTGGGTTACCCGGAAATGGATGGGCGTTTTCAACTCGAATTTGCAAATTATCATAACTCCTCAGACAGCTCAGAAAAACTTCATCTATCAAAATAATAAACATAAGAATCATCGAGTAGTGTTGTATAGAAATTGAAAATCTCACTACCTCACTATACTGGACAGCAATGAGCGATCTTCAATCTCCTCGCATCAATGAGAGCATCCTCACAGCTAGGCGTGTGAGAAGCAGCTTGCCTGGCAAAATATAGCAGATATTTTCAAATTGTTTATATGTTCAATTGAACCTGTCTTTATATTCAATGCGCTTTCGGCAGAGAAATCATTTTCTATAAGAAGGCGCAGACGTATAAGTATAGCTAAGGTCTTGTATTTTAAGCGGAATCATTGAAACTTGCCATTTCTATGATTTTTTTTCATTTTCATGAAGCAATTTTTATGATTCGTGGTCTACGGATTCTACACAAGTATCGCAAGAACAAAGCCAACATTCATTAGAGTGCTAGAACAATATAAAACAGCATTTTCTCTCTTTTAAAATCTTCCAAAACACAATTGAAGGTGTAAAACACATCGCAGTCTATGCTCAAGCAATTCGAGCGTAGCCAAAAGAAATTCTCACTGAACTTGGACGGTTCAAAGGTCCAAAGAACGCACGACGGCTACGTGACTTTCGGCTAGCAATCCGTCCACGGAAACTTGTTCCAGCAATCAGCAATGTACGCGCCTGAGTGAAGATGACGTGCCCGCCAGACTTGGCTGAAAGGAGGATCAGAAGTTCAAGCAGTAGCCGATTACAGCGAAAAGGATAAAGGATAATTGGGTTGATTATTCCTATAACAGCCGTTCAGCGGCCTGCCGGCCGACTGTGTGCTGTTAGTACTGAGGTCACCACCTAAGGAGGACTGCCACCATCGTAAAACGGTGCCGAGGTCACCAATCCATTCAACTTAAGGGCTTCCCCACATTCCATGTGTGGCCAAACACGCCTGGAGAGCTCTAGTGAAATCAGCTCTAGTGAAACACTCCTCCAGCACCGCATCTCCAGGCGCGTTTGGTGACGTGTTCAGCAGGTCTACTGAATCGCCATGCGCGCTGGACAACGTGTTCGGCACGCCTACTGAGTCGTCAGACACGTTGCACAACTACAACCCCATCCCCACTCCATTTACACTTCGAAAGACCATTTTAAGTTAAACACTTACAACATCACATACAAAACTGCTTACCTGAAGCCCTCCTGTAAATATTGCAGGTCCCTTTCCTGGAGTAATAGAAAAATTAGAGATAAAAGCATGCGAAGTCTCCGGCGGCTAGTCCCCATTTGAATTCCGACTTATTCACCGTGGAGCGATACGTAGAGAAAGCTTGCGGGCTCTACGTATCTCTCCACGGCCTACTGATTATTGCTTTGTATTTATTTGTTCTGTATTTTCTGTATTTCTATTTTTATATCTTGGGGGGGGGGGTGTAGAGTATCTAATGACTGCCTTATGATTTCATAAAGCAGTCATTAGATTCTCGAGGAATCTCAGATGGCAGGATGTGACTATGGAGTGCCCCCTTGGAATTGCGCCGGCGTTTTTTAAATGTCTTCTTGCAAAGCATGCAATGACTTGCAGCCGCCAAGCGACGGAAAAGTCAGCATTTTGCTTACCTAGAAGACTGGAAACTTGGCTGGACAAAAACAATTAACCTTGAGTCATACGATAGTATGTGCGACAGCGCTTCCTCCGATTCTTCATGCGCCCATCAGAATGGAATAAAAACAAAATATGCAGAGCACAAGGACCAGTGTTCAGAATAAATCAACTACATTTTTGCTACTCCAAAGTGTACGGCCGAAGAAAAGGAACTTAGGCTTCCCCTAGTAGAAGTTTCCCACAACGAGGAGTCCTACAAACTCATCGTTGGAGACTGACCTTCTAAGAGCACAGGGTCGGAAAATTTGGATCTGGAGAATGGACGGAAACCGTAATCTTCGTGCTGGGTTTTTACCCCCATCACTTTTCGAACAAAAACTTCTTCCTGAACAAGTGGTATCGTTGGAAACTGGGAACCAACCGACGGCACTACTCATGCGGATTTCAACCGCACAATGACTGGTGGTAGTGTCATCGATCTCGAGTGGATCAGGTCAACGCCTCCTTCCAGCGGAGGTGTGATATGAACACTCAAGATCTAGCTCTACCGTTATTCTCGGATCGACGGCTTTACGTGCCATGCTGACCAAATATTGCACTGGCGTGTCGTTGTAAACGTTCATGTTATACACGTTATGTATGTTATAAACGTTTATGTTTATTGTAGAAACGTTTATGTTTATGACAGCTAACAAACAAAACTCAGTAAAGTAAACAAGGAGGATATCTATGATTGGCCATAAACAGACTGCAGTGCGAGACCTGCTTTGAACTCTCATGCAAAATCCCCAAGCCTCTTTTCGAGAAACGAAAAACGATTCGTTCCGGAAAAGGAAGAGGTTTAGAACAACTCTACGCTGCGAATAACTAGACCTTAATAATGTCAGAAAATACATGCAAATACAAAAAATACAATGACATTTGCTTCGCATAAGAGTAGGCTTGCACTTGTTTCTTATAATAAAGTTTAATAAAGTTAATAATCTGTAAAAAGCGTACGCTTACGTAAACGTAAAATAGATCTTGACCTTGTAAACAGCTAGTTCTTGAAGAAGAGAATGCGACAGATCTTCAACTCGCCAAGTATGCGACAAGCAAAGTCATTCCGGGTCGGGCCCTTTATCTACACAAAATGCTTCTTTAAACTGATACGCACCCAAGACTATGGCGCAGAAAAGAAGCACGCATGTTAAGGTATATGAATATGGAAAATCCAGATCTTCAAAATTAAAAAGTGTTGTAGATTTCTTATACGACACTCAGAGCTTGTGGGGCACAATTTCATTTTTTAACGATGTTTCCTTCAGATGGGAGAAACCTATTTCCACGAGAAGTCCATCGTCTCGTTTCGACCCCGTCATCGATCCGAAGAGCGGTTCGAGAAATGCCTCTATGGAAAGCCCCTAAGTCGTAGTAGTCAGTAATTGACACTCGAAATTTTATGGAATACCATTTCAGAGCACAATTCCAGAGCAAATGTCATTCCTTTAGGTAGAATAGTGTGTCGTTTCCATGACAACCGGAAAAAATCTGTAGAAGTTGTGCCTTGGTGCTTGATTCGAAATATGCAAGCAGATTTTTTTCAATTGTAGAACAATCAGCGTTCAAAGCTTTAAGGAATTTAATTTTCATAACATGACTGTCATAACTGTTTTCAGACAAAAATCACACAAACCGCTAAAAAAAATCAAGACATATAAGAAATGTAACAATTGTAGAAGCAGGGAGGGGGCGTCAAATCCGCTCCGAAAGTAGGGCGGGGGGGGGGAGGTCGTACCCCTGCATATCCCTAGCAATACATTTTGGAAAGCCATACATCACTAACGAACTCCAACGATGCGTCGTTGATCTGGCGGTTGCATGATACCACCTGGGGTGAGATTCATCAACGACTTACAGCAATTTAACAGATATAAAATACAGCCGAAACCCTTGATAGCGCGGCGAAATGATTCATCATATCGCTTAGTTACCCGCACTATCAGGGATTTTGACTGTATTTTCTCTGTTAAGTTGCTGTAAGTCGTTGATAAATCCCCCTCCCCTGACCGGAAGAGTCAATACTTCCGCTTAATATTAGTAAGTGACGGAGGTGGACTATAACCATAAATATGGGTCGAGAGCTGGATTGTTATTGGTGGGGAATGCCTAACATCCAAAAATGATTACGAGAGAAAATGTCCGAGCCGCGCCGCGTCTGTTTCTGTGCGGGAAAATGCCCGCAACCAGGGGAGAAAATGCCCACGGCCAAGGGAGAAAATATCTGCGACCACTGAATGGTTTTCGATAAGGTCAACTACAACAACCACTACAACGAAACACATGATAATCACGTAGACCGGGATACGGTATTTTTCTCATTCCGCGAGGAAATGGAATGAGAAATCGTGGGCGTCACAACTGAAACTGTGGCACCATCTTCATGATGTCGAGGATACGGCAGGGAAACCGAGGGTGTGGCAACTGGAGCCGTCAGAATATCTCATCCATATTCAAAAAGAGCAAAGTGGTAATTTGGATCACATAGAGTTCACGAAATATAGTACGAACCCACACCAGCGAAGTTTAGCACTTCTCGAAAAGGTTGTACGTTAATTGCTATATTTGAACTTTCTGATGATCGAAGACAGTGCTACGAATACACTTTGAAGAGGAAAAACAAGAATGATGTCTCCGTTTATGTATGCAGCGGCTGCCGATCTATGAAAATATCTGATCCTGCAAGATATGGAGCACCTGCCACTGTAAAGATAAGACGATTCTTGTGTATTCTTTTTATAAAATGACGAAAAATGAATAAACATGTTCTTCAGGTAAGAAATGTTTACTTCATAACGGACCCTTTTCTCGGCCACTCCAGCCTAGGAGCTCGGCCAAAGTTTCCATCAAGCGGGAGATAGTTAAGAAATGCCTTCAGGCGCACGATACACCTACGTCTACACCCACCCCTGCTCGGATGGAATTAGTGCAAGCCAATGGAAAATCAGAATACGGTGAGAGACTAAAAAGCGCTCATTAAAACAACGGACTGTGTTTTTAGCGCATTTTGATGAAAGAGCCGTGCCTAACGTCTTGTCCGTTGGCACGGAACGAAGGCATGATAATTTTCGAAGACGGCATCTTTGGATAGGGTGAAGCCTACGGTCTTAGGAGGTGTCAATCTGTTTGTGGCCCTCTGCTTCACTGATGGAGAACAATCCCTTCTCTTCAAAGATGAACATACTGCATACCTTGGAAGTAGAAGTTCATGAGAAAATGTGTTACACTGCTCCAAGATAGATAAAAGTTTTTTGGTAAGTTCCAAAAATAATGATAGATCCAAAATTCTTTGAGCCTTGAGAATGAGTTTTTAGAGCGATGGGCGATTTAAGCAAATACCAGCTCGCTTCGCAGTAAAGGCAATACTGCACAATTCTACACAATTATGGTGGAGCTTCAACGTGGACATACCGTACCATTTTTGTTTTCAAAAAATTTGAGGCCCACTGGTGTAGAATATTCTCGGATGCTCAGGTGATCAAAAATCAATTTAAAAACGAAAATACACTTGTGCTAAAGGGTGTTAAGGTGACTCAAAGATTAACTTGGCACATCTCTCCCACTTCTAATGCGCCCAAGGGGTGAAAATTTTTTATGGATTTCGAGATTGCTGCAATGGATTCTACAGAAGTTGAACTGGGAGCAGATGTCCATGGATACGAGATTTTTTTGCTCGATTTTTTCATTTTCTGCTGAATTATTTACCTTTTTTAGGTGGATGTTTCATTTCGCACAGTGGACCAGGTGCAAAAGAGATGCTCTTGGACTTAGAAGAGCTGCATTCGCTGTGTTCTGTTTTTTCGAAGGCTGTATATGTTGTCGTTTCTACCTCAGCATTTACACCCCAGTTCCGGAGTGTTGCAGCCTCCAGAGCAGCCAGTTGTCACGCCTGCAGAGAAAAGCGCCCTAAGCCAATTCATGATCTATATGCAGCGAACTTGGCTACCACCTAACGTGCAGTTTTACGCACGATGGCATGATGCGCACGTGAGGACAACGCATACGAACAACCTTGTAGAAGGATTCCATACCAGGATTCGTACACAGTACAGTACAGTATACACATGAGTTCAATTACATTGAAAAAATTATTTAATGGATGAAATATAATATATGTTGTTTTGTAGAGCGTGATCCCACATTGAGAGAACTTCTAGCATTTTGTGCAACTGAACTGACCATGGCAAAGGGCATTTTACCCACAATCGAGGACGGAGGCGCACCCGTTTGCTTTGCTATCAGACCAGATTAAAAGGAAAGACAACGCCGCAGCAATTAAGAAATCGAAAGATTCGCGGCAATTCCAGCCGCTAATATAACTCTTAGAGTGTGTATAGAGAGCTTTGGGGAATACGAGGAAAGATTCTCGTTATAACCAGCATGCTCAACGCTTAAATTAGTACCAACGGTGTTTTATGTGAAAAGAACACTTGAAAACACCTCAAGGAGCGAAAGAAACGTTTCCACCCGGATCTCAATTTATAGCACGTAAATCTAGAAAACAAGCACATCAACGGAACCTGGTAATTTAGAATTTCTTCTAGAAGCAATGAGCTGCGAAACTGTAGATCACCTAAATTTTTGAGTTTTTTTTGATCACATGAACGCCACATGGAGTGAACAGTAAGGTATATGCACTTCAAAGTCATGAGAAAATGAAAAATGGCAGGACTTATTTGGGAATTTATTTTCAAATTTGTTTTTACGTTTTCCTGAGGTCTTTCTGATAAAGTCTTCATATTTGACCAATCATTTCCTACTCTACTTAAACAGGATTTAAACATGGATATTTCAACATTCATTGTTCTTCAAGAGTTTTTCATTTGATACACCGTTGGTATTGTAAATACTTGTTGCGCTCTTTTTTATTAAAGTTTTTCTTAGTATAGGATTTTTATTTTGATTTACTTTTTTGTGGTTTTTCCGATATTTCCCCATATCTGAATTAAAGATTTAAATATGTGAATGGTTAGTTGCAACATAGGTTTTACCAAAAACGTTATCAAGATGACCAGAAGCTACGGTGCAGCGCTTTGCCAAAAATCTTTCAAGCCACCTTCTAGAAATATAGTGTTTTTCGTATATGAAATTAGGCGATCAACTTTTTATTAGAGAGTGTTTTGATACAAATGAAAAGTTGCGGAAATAGACCGTTATATAATAATAACGATACATTCGGTTAAGGCTCTCCTAATGAACGGGTTTTTCCACAGTTTCAAACTTCTTCTTTGTTTTCTAAGTGGAGTTTACCGCCCAGTTGTTTTTCTATTACGACGCTTTTGCTAATCACCACATGGTAGTGTGCTACTGGTTCTTCTTGTCAACCTGGGCATTTTCTCCCCTGGTCGCTGGCATTTTCGCCCCTGGTCGCGGGCATTTTCTTCCCTGGTTGCGGGCATTTTCATCGCACGCAACGCGCGTCATGAGATTTGGGCATTTTCTCCGTAGATCTCCAAAAATATTGTTTTCAAATTCCATGCATATCCCCAGACGCTTATAAGGTCCTTAACAATATCTTTTCATCATTCCTCTTATATTATGCGTTTCTTGCACAAAGGTCGTGCTCTTCAATTCATTTCTTCTTCTTGCTTGGAAATTGGCCTCCAATGTGTGTTTTGTTCACCTGTTTCAGTTTTCTTCAAATCATCGCCTATCAAATGCTTAATTGTCAATGTTTTGCTTTAGGCGCACATCTGATGCAGGAATATATGAATAAATAAACAAATAAATGAAGCAGAGACATTTTAAGAAGGTCCAAGAGAACCTGTTGCTACTACGAGGACGGAAGCTGTGAATACTTTCTCATTGGATCCCTCTTCTAAGGTTGCTTAGGGAGCGTTTATTGTGCACGTGACGCGCGACACGATGTAATGATAAGCTCCTATATCAAATGGGCGACGCGAATGTTAGATATGTTGGAATAGAGATTTATCATTATGTCGCCTCGCGCGTCGCGTGCACACCAAGCGATCCCGGTAGCTCGTGGTCCGCCTTGATTGGTGGTAATATAAAAAGCGTAACGCTCACTAACTGCGGTTGCTTTTTTTGAAAGAAAAATCTTTATTACTTAATAATAAAAATAATGCATATTGATATGGGTTTACTATTCATTCAAAGATACTTCTAGTTTCATAGGTCATCTTATTGATCAGTTATCATTGTGACAGCAAATTCCTATCAGTATACCTATATGTGCTCTTTGGCAACGGTACACCGCGTTTGACCCAATTTCTATGGTATATAAACTCTAAACACACCAACCTAACATTGGACTCACTCCATGCCCTACTAATGATCCTCCGGGAGTGAGCTTCTTCTTCTTCCTTCTTAGTAATTATTTCCTGTTTAGGGCTTAAAGGTGAAACAGGATATAATACTGTCTCCTGTTAAACGACTTCTTGCACTCGTAGCAATTCTTCTTCACTCATTAATTAGAACACTCGACTGCATCAATTAGGACTGGGGATTGAATTAATAAATGGCTACCTCTTCCGGCTGTTCCTTTTAGGTTCCTACCTGTCTGCAGAATAGGTTAACGCTTGGGGTGTTGTCCCAAGATCTTCAAAGTTGAGTGCCTTAAAGAAGTTTTCGGTATGTTGTGATGTACAGGACCATCTTTAAAAGGTATCCCTTTTACGGCACCTTAATTCGTCCTTCCTTATTAGCATCCCTTAAGTGTACCTTCAAACCAAGCCCACCTAATAGGCTCTCTGCGACGCATCTATCCCAGACTAATCTTAGTTATGATCTATAGTTTGAAATAATATTTATTCCAGCTCTTAGATTCGATATAAATTCTTCAACTCCTAAACGTCATTACAATTTCGTTCGATGGCGAAACTTTGAACTTGTCAGTTATAATATCGTCGAACTTCCGCTGATTTGTTTTAGTGTAGCGGTGGGGATGTAAGAGAACATTAGCTGTAGATATGTGACTAATTTAAAGCTACAGAACAGAACTTGAGAGATCTTATATAATTTTATTAACAATTATACAAGTCAGAATAAAGCCAGGAGGCGGGAGATATCCACCAGCCTGGCGAGCCTGACCAACACCCACTAGAAGCTTCCCTCTCAAATGCGGAGACGGGGCCCTCACCTAGCCGCTAGATGATCCAGTAGGCTCCCCCTCTGCTTATCGTTTCAGTCAGCAAATGCTTGAGCAGCAGGTAGCAGCCAGCTATTACGCGTAGTCGAAGGAGCTGCGCGGAGCTGATTAGATGAAGCCCCAGCTGTTCTCCGGCCACCTGTCTCCCAATCTAGGATCAACAGTAACGCTGTCATTACATCCCTTACATTAGAGCCCTTACATTCCCGGCCGCGAGAAAGTCCCGGAAAAAAGGTGGCGGAAAGGATCGACATGATGGCGAGGTGTTTTGAGTCGTTGTTGGGCGTGTAGAAGCGCAGTACACGCTGATGGTACGGAGTAGCTGTAAGTAAAGAGAAGGGATCCTTCAGTGGCTGAAAATAAAGAAAATTTTATAGAGGATGGAGGAGCATTTTTTGAAGTTGTGCAGTAAGAGACATTATATAAGCAAATATATAAGGTACGAAGCAATAAGAAGGTGGTATATGAACTATATTGCATCGTTGAAAATTCTATTCACTTCGCGTGCTGTAGTGAATGCTAAGATTAAGTAGAAAGCGGTTTTAAACGCGAAACTAAAGACAAGCGGGTTTGTACACTGCGATTACTCGAGCGAGATAGTTGGTTGTTCGCAATGTGATCAGTGTGTGAGAATGTAGCAATGGAATCCACTAACAGTTATTCGACTACACGTAGTTATAGTCAATTATGAGAGAGAGCAACTCGGGAGTGATTGTTGTATAAAAGTAACCGTATACCCTATTGTAAAAAAGGGTTGACGAACTCATGACAGAGAATCCGAAACACTACTAGTGTTTGCGCAACCTTCCCTGTCCTCAAGCAGACAATCAGTTGGAATTTTGTTCTCCCCCTTGGTGTAGTGATCATGAATTGATGCAGGGGCTAGGTGTTGTTATATTTTAAGACAACTTCCTGGTTGATCTGGAGCCGTTTTCGTCTTTCAGTTGTTTTCCCGTAGTGAGTTTCGGGTTCCCCTGTGTACATAAAGTATCTTTTAAAGTACCGGCTGGGACACGTTTACCTTTACTTAACGAAGAAGAACGATGGTGGTCGCATTGATGTTGTGTTCAACCGTGACGATTTTCTAATAACCTGGTGTAGGTTATTGACGTAGTCCATAAATTTAGGTTTAAGCGTCACATAGATTACAACGTGATAAGAACACCTTGCAAGAGCGCAAGCTCAGGTATTTACGAATCGCTTTGAACAATGAGCCCATCTGCCGTTAGTTGGCAGTTAATTACAGGGTTCTAGTGGAAATGTGGTGATTGGGGCACAATAACAGTACTCGACTTTGTCATATTCTAGAAATCGCGCTCTAATAAAAACTACTTCCACGCACAGAAGGTGCATGGGGCGCGCTGCGGTCGCGGCTGATTTTCGAAAGTGCGTTGAGCGTGTGTGCTGACGGAGTGTCCACCGCATTGCTTGCTTTATGTTCTTTCGTGTGCTAACGTTGCGTGCCTTGTGTGTTCGTTCGTTTTGTGTGCGTGTGGTATGGGTAAGCGAGCGTATTATTTAAAAAACTGTTTAATACGATGTCGTTCTCTATCATGCTTACTGCTTGATAGAAGTAATGAGTACGGGGTGTGCTTCAATATTAGTGGTGTGCATGTGTGCTACTGCGATGATGGACGCATCGCTGGTGATTGTGGGATGATTAGTGAGATCATGCCGGATACGACGTAGTCGCTTCCTCTAATAGTGATATTATTGCTCGGAGGAAATATAACACTGCCTATTTTATCTTTTCATAAAATCATGAATGAAATAATTGTACGAGACATCCTTTCACTGCTACTGCACAGGCTTCTGTTACAGTAGTGTCATCGTCATGGAAGCCGACTCTCCAGCTGCTTCCGTCCTTCCTGTTGCCGAGGATCGCCCCGGCCCACTTGTCAAAACGTCGTGGCAAAAGTGGTAAGCCTTCTGCCCAAAAGCACCTCCGGGCCAGAAAGAACGCCGGTACGCTCTTCGCATTCCGCCAGAAAATTCTTGAGTGCCTGAAAGTCCCTCAGTTCGAGGTCCTCCACCGTCAGGTAAACTGGAACATAAACAAGTTCCATACGTTTGGACTCTTCCCATCACGACGCGCGGGATCGGATTTATGTCGCTCTGTGTTTCCATCATGCCGTTTCCGCTGAGGTCAAGATGAAGGACGTAGACTGCGGCATCAACGTGATGTACCATTTGGGCTTATCTCTACAAGCAGTGCAGCTCGAACTCGCCGTAAGCCAAGTGCGTCATCGCTCAGTCTTCTCCACCACCCTCACTGCCTGTCCATGGACATCACGACTGACTTCGTCAAAGTGTTCGTGACTCACACCCTCCAGTTGAGTACAAGAGCTGCCACCATTCTGCCATTGTCCGCTATTGAAAAAAAGACGTAAAATGCTAAACAAAGACGAGGAGGTAATATACGGTCCTTGCGATTGGATTTTAAGAATTACAGTACAATGTTCCAGCCTTGATGATCTAGCCGAGGCGTTGAGAGGACATAAAAATGGACCGTTTTGAAGTTGCTGTTGCGTTGTACAAGTTTCGTCTATTAAAATTTCGTGTGCGCAGTCACATAGATGTGCCTATATTTCCAGGTGTAGGGTTGGCTGCGAGGATACGCAAATGCTGCTATCTCGATCCAGTCGGTGAACAGTGTGTGCTCATCTTGATTGAGTTTGTGTCAGAACTCTTAAGGGAAATTAACGAAACGAGCGCCAGCAGCGTTCGAGTCCGAAGGCTCTTCACTGTTGCTGTTAACTCTGTTGTTTTGTGTTACATCATTTGTTGCAATAAATGTGATGCAGTGCAGTGTTTAATGTGTTACAAAATCACAACAATCGGGCATTACTTCAGTACATCTCGGCATGCGAAATGCCTCACCATTCGCGTTCGTTGAACCTGAGCATCAGCCCTTGAATCAACCCTGGAGACCGGGTTTTCGCACGATTTCTAGTACTGCTTGTGCATAGCGCCTAAGTCGCTGCTGCGAAGGTATCCGTTCAACTAGTAGGCGTGTAACATCTGGTGTAGTAGAAACAGAAATTGTAGAAACAGAAGTTTGGAAAGCAGCGCTAATGCAGGTGTACACAGTGTTTACAAAATAAGTCACCAAAGCAACAGCAACAGTGAGCCTATAGTTCTCTTATGTACCTATGAGTGCGCGCTGGTATACCCAAAATCGTGCGCATATTATACCGTATACAGTTCTAACGCTGCGCCCGGCATTGAAGCGGAAAGTTGCAGGTAAAATAGTTGTTTTTATGAGACAGATATCGTAAACAACAAACGAGCTGAAGCATTCGTTGAAGTGCGCTTTGAATGCGTTATTGTTCACCTCCGTCCGCCTGTTTAAACGCTCCATCCAGATCTACATGGGAGAAATCTTCAATGGAGGACTCCAAAAGAATCTTCAGTGGAGACTTTAGAAACAACAAAACTGCACACTTAACGAAAAGCAAAAAAACAAAATTAAAAACAGGATAGAGTTGCTTTCCATAGTTTACCTGGGTTGCTCTCGTGTCCTTTTTCTCCGAGATCAAGAGCCAAAATACGATATCCTCCATTCACAACTGACAGCAGAACGAAGAAAAAGCATTCTCGATAGTTATAAAATGCACTTCCACTATTACGTGGATCCTGCAAAAACCACGTTATGAGAAGGGAGGAGGGAGTTGGAGTAAAATAATATGAAACCTACGAAACATCTAAAATGCTTCCCATCTACAGTTCCCACCCATCTAGGAAATCTCCAGACTGCGGAAGAGCTCTGTGCTTCTCTGCCACATCGCTGTAGATTTAGCTAGGAACACTTCGTTCCACAAGTCTTAAAGTACAAAAAGATTGCATAGCTGAAAACATGAACAGGCTCAGTATGCTTGTGTACCCTCTACTTTGTCGGTAATCTTCATATGCTAACCAGGGAATGCCGTCGCCGTCGAACTTCGGATTGTGACCTATATCATGTGAAGGAGCTCAAGACGCTGATCACAGATATGTAGACAAAGTTTGCTAAATGGATCTTCGAAGCGAGTTATGGCCGGCGGAAGCGGTCTGGCTTCAGTGTGCTAGGCGCGCTCAATTAGCGTCGTGCGCCGTATTGCGTAATCAGCGGTTCGGCTATCAGCGATGACAGCAGCCGCGGCAGTGCAGTGGTAAAGTGCTCCCTTCACAGGATTGGGGTCATTGGTTGGGTTCACGTCGCTGATGGCTCTTTTGCATTATGTGACCTATCTTCGACGAGGACCTATAATCTCATCTTTAGCACATTTTTGAGCGAACGGCTGATTGCGACTTGCATTTACGTTTATTTGAAGACGGAAACGTGTTTCAGCTAGCATGTTTTTTTCATGACGCGAAGGAAGTCAAAAATTCGAATCAAAACAAAAATAAAAAGTAAAAATAAAATGAAAAATCAACAAAACTTAAAAAAACATAATAAGGAAAAAGTAAAGGCATTAGTTAAAAGCTCCAACTCCACCGACATGACTTCAGTCGAAAAAAATTCCGCTGAAACTTCGTCTATGGTGGTTATTTGGGGTGCTGATCACGAATCTGACATCGGTTTTTCACGATTCGGTCGTAGGCCACCCTTATCGTTAACAAGGGCGATCCAGGCGGGGTCACGGACTTCGCTGAAACTTTGTCTAGGGGAGTTATTTGGGGCGTTGATCACGAATCTGACATCCGTTTCTTACGATTTAGTCGGTTGATATGTATAGAAGTAGCTCATTTTCAATATATTTAGTTATGTTGATTAAGTTTTGTTGATTTGTTGATTTTATTTTACTTTGGCACCAGTTAAAAGTTCCGACTCCACCGACACGAGTACGGTCGAAAAAATAACCCCCCCCCCTAGACAAAGTTTCAGCGAAATCGGTGGCCCTGCCTATACTGCTCTTGTTAACGGTATGGGTGGTCTCCGACCGAATCGTGAAAACGGATGTCAGATTCATAATCAGCACCCCAAACAACCACCCTAGACGAAGTTTCAGCGGAATTTTTTTTTCGACCGAAGTCTTGTCGGTGGAATCGGAAATTTTAACTAGTGCCTTTACTTTTTCTTTATTATGTTTATTAAGTTTTGTTGTTTTTTGATTTTATTTTTACTTTTATTTTTGTTTTGATTCGAATTTTTGACTTCCTTCTCGTCATGAATAAAACATGCTAGCTGAAACACGTCCCCGTCTTCAAATATCCTATTAGACGTAAATGCAAGTCGCCATCAGCCGTTTGCTCAAAAGTGTGCTAAAAATGAGAGTATAGGTCCTTGTCAAAGAAAGGTCACAAAATGCAAAATAGCCGTCAGCGACGGGAACCCAACCAATGGCACCAATCCTGTGAAGGGAGCACTCTACCTCTGCGCGGCCGCCGCTGTTGTCAGCGCTGATAGCCGAACCGCTGATTACGCAATACGGCGCCCAACGCTGATTGAGCGCGCCTAACACACGGAAGACCTCGCCGCTTCCGCTGCCCATAGCTCGCTTCGGAGATTAATTTAGCAAATTTGGTCTACATATCTGTGATCAGCGTCTCGACCTCTTTCACACGATATAGGTTTCAATGCGAAGTTCCATGGGAATACTGACGGCATTCCCTGGTAAGAATCGTAGTTCTTCCGAGGCTCAATTTTTGAGCCAACGCGAGAAAGAGCTTCCGTGTCCAAGTTATCCGAAAGCACATAGTGAGAAAAGTTCAGAAGACCTTGTAACATTACCCTCACCTAACTTAATGACAAGTCTATTCATCGTTGACACGGGCGCTCCGTGCGTGTACGCCTGCTCCATGCGGCGCGCGACCCCTGACTGCAGCTTCAAGAACTCCGACGTTGTCAACCTTGTGTAGTCATATAAGTGAGTCTTGTCCAGTCTAGCCAGGTAGGAGTCGAACGATTTCAACCTCAACTCCACATTCGTTGCGTCAGTGGGCCTTACGTAAGAGCTCCTAACTCTTCATCTGTCATCGTTTGACGTCACCGCAAAACAAACTATTACAGCTTTAGATGTCAAAAGTGTATTCTGTTGTCGAAAAGTTCACAAACAGTGATTGCAGCCACGTAAAATGCTTCCATTCTTGGCTAAAAGAATTCGTAACTCAGTCCTTGGGGGGGGGGAGAGTGGACTGAAATATTATAGGCGCAGATCTGAGCAGCAGCGTGTACAATCTCCAGCAGGAGATAAATCTATTATTGCGTTGAAGCGAAGGAAAGTATGAATATGGAGGACCTAAAAATGGTTGCCACATCATTTTGCCCAAGTCACGTCATATAGCTACCTGGTAATTATTTCCATAACGTTGAAGGTAACATAACAGATGCCGTGTAAACATCTACGCAAGTGCTGCGGTCGATAAGCGAAGCTAATTTGTTTCACAAACGAACCAGTATAAAGCGGCTTTCACACTGCCGTTGCTGCTGTTGCCAGCAACGAGCAATGAAAAAAGGGCGGAGTTCGATGTTTCTTGCAGCCGCAACGCGGTGAGATAAGATAATGGGATAAGACGTGTGATATCCTCCGTTGACGAGCATTAGCAACAAGGAATGATGGCGATCATTCCACGTTGCTGAGGCCGCGCAACCGTTGTGCAACCGATGCCGGTGTTGCTGATGCAGGGTTCCGGCAACAGAGGTGTGAAAGCCCCCTCGTTGCTGCTGTTGCTCCTCTGCGTCTTTGCGGTATGCTTCATCATAACGGCATCGGTTGCGCAACAGCAACAACGGCAGTGTGAAAGCCGCTTAACAGGATGTTTGCACTCAAAGTAATCGAAGTTGTTCGCCGGATATGTTTGTTATTAGCAGAAGTGGGCAGCTTGATGACCTCTTTTCCGGCGCTATCACTAATAGGTTCATTATAACTCGTTTTTGCTATATAAGATAATGCAATTTCAAAATTGATCAGAACATTCTTGGGGGATCTTGGTTTTAAAAAGTGCTTAAGAACTTGATAATCCGTAGAACATCATGTTTAGAAACAGTTTAATTATTAGTGTAAAGCCGAGGTGTGCAAGGATGTCAAGGCACGTCACCTGGCGGTCAATTTGAAATGTCCAATCTAATACAAGTGCTCCGACACGCCTACCGGCGTGTCTCGCACTTAAGCGCTTCGCGCGACTTTGCAGCATCACTGACCTATGGAAAGTAGTTTTTGTAAAACACAAAATTCGCTAACATCTAAAACCTGGTGCGTACTTCATCGGCATCAAGCCGTTCATCCCTTCCGTGTATTGATCATAGACATTCTCTCCGTACCGGTCCTTAACATCATTGGTTTGTGCTGCGCAGTACTTCTGTCCCTCAGCTTGTTCCTCCGCAACCGTTCTCATGCTCAACAGCTAGCGTTTCCAGATATCCTTGACATGTCTTCCGAAGCTAGGTTCCTCCTTAATCGTTTCTTCTTACTGGATCTAATGGCTGGTCCGCCTTTACTGGCCTTCCCTCTCCCTCTATAGTTCCCACCTTCTTGGTCTCAACTCTTGACCCACTTCTTTTTTCCACTATTGACCCCCTACTGGTCTCTTCTTGCTGGTTTCCTCGTCCTGGTCCCTCCTCCAGGTTGTTCCTCTCCTTCTTGGTCGCTCTCCTGGTCCACCCTAGAGGTCCCCTTACCTCCCTTCTCCACCACCCCCTTAGTGGTGCTCACATGTTCACGGCAGATGTCGGTGACACGTAATCAGAATCAGTATGTTCCGCGACGTAGGGGCCCGTCTTCTGGCTGGACGCAGAAGCTCAGAAGCGCGCACTCGCCGCTGTGTCGAGCACTAAGAAGCTATGCATATGGCAGATTCCTTGTTCTCCGTATGAAGTCCTTTACGGCTCCCTTCTTGTTGGTTCCCCGACCTGGTCCGCGTCCAGGTCCTTTCTACCAGGTAGATTCCTCCCCATCCCCTCGGGATCCTCCTTACTACTCCAGCCCAATTAAGTGGCCCTCCCGTGCTCACGACACGACGACGGCGAGCGAACGCCCATTGCGCGACATCGGTGTCACATCTTCTAAATCCGGTCTCCCTTATTGGTAATGGATCCCTTTGCTGTTCCTGCTTACTGCCCTCCCAACTTATTGGTAACTCCCTACTTGTCCCTCCTTTTTGCCTAAACCATTCTTAGTGCCACTTCCTGGCCTGCTTCATTGTTCCCCGTATCGACCACCTCTCCCCATCCCGATGCCTCGTCCAGGTCGCTCAATCCTGATCGCTGTCGGTTCTCCACCCTCGAAGTCAACTTTCTACTCTTATCCCCTTACTGGCCTTCTCATGCTAATGGCACGAAGTCGACTTTTGAATCTGGACACTCAGAAACGCGCGTAGATGCTGTTGTGTTATGCAGCAAAGGGCTGCGCTTCCCCTGCTGCAGCAACATCCCACGTTCAATAGCAAATGTTGCCCGCGCTGTAGATGATGAGGCGTATCTCACTTAGGTTAGATCACTCGACCGCCCCGCTGTGGATGATGCGGCGTATCTCACTTAGGTTAGATCACTCAAATGTCATCGACCGCTAACTCAATTATATAGTTGTAGATAACAAAAAATTTCAAAGACAATCTATTTTTGCTAGAGATCAAGCTTTTTCCTGTAAAAAGCAATATAGGTATTTCCGACTTCAGGGAATTGAATGCGACAAACGCCGGTTCGTAAAAACAAAGGCGAAGGATAAAACTGTTGAATTCAAGGTGGCTATATACTTTTGAAACGACCTGTATTGCATAGAACCACATAGGACATGCATTTTGAAGGTTCCCACACACTTTACGGCGAGCGGCGGGCTGTGAAAGCGATGAAACATGCCGTTCCGGCAGTCTTGTCAAGGCTACAGTGCAGACCGGCGCCGAAGCGGCGCGAAATCAGCGGCGGCGGCAATAATGATGCCGCCCGCCCCCGTCGCGGCATCATTATTGCCGCCGGGGGCGGGCGGCATCATTATTGCAGCCGGGGGCGGGCGGCATCATTATTGCCCTATAGTTAAGCACAGGGTTGGGGCGTTGCCGCAGAAGTGTGTGGGGGTCTTAAATGACAGCGGAGGTGTTCCCAACACTGCCTTCAGAAAAGGGCGGAGCAAAGGGCGCGCCGAGGACGAGATGTCCGTATTCCCACCACTACATGGAGGCACGGCATTTCTAATAGCTTCCCTTGACCTGACAGCCCTATCCAAAACAAATTTCGTTCTTGAGACAGGAGTCAGAATGTTGTACACCACATTTGGAGAAAAGGACTTGAGCTGCAGCGCTAGTTCCCGCCTCATTGCTCAGTACTAAGGCGTCGTCTACGTTTACCAACAAGCACTGCACCAAAATCTTAATGAGACACGTCATGGAAACAACGCGATCAGAAAAGAAAATAGAAAAAACTCAAATATAAGGAGAATTGTTTGGTCCTTTAAAATAAGTACCCCCATGGGAAACTGCTGAATGGTCGCCGGATTAGCTGCTTAGGCCTATTAACCAACGCGAGGTCGCTGGTAAAGAACTGCAGCGCTTTAGTTACGAATTTACTCGTCTACAAATACGACTTCGTCGTATTGACTGAAACATGGCCAAGCAGCGAAAATGAGCTTAGACCTCTTTTAGGCTTTGTCGGCAACCAGTATACAAGAATAGGATGTGATCGAATTGGGAAAAAAGGAGGCGGAATACTAGTTTTGCTGAAGAAGACTTTTTCGCATAACGTAGTGTTTCAGGAATCTGTAACAAATTGCTACGAAATCCTAGCATGTGACATCAAAGAATACCTTGCAGAGTTCCGTATCATATGCGTATACAGAACCCCTGATTACAATGTCTCAGGGTCGCATCAACTGTGCAAGGCTGTAAGCGATTTTTGTGCCACCTGGCTCACCACGGTTTTGATGGGAAATTTCAATCTCCCTGATCTAAAGTCTTATCAAAGCAGTCATGCAGCTAGGAACTTTTCTCAGGTTTTTGAAACCCACGGTTTTCAGCCGTTAGTATACTCGCCCACAAGGCGGAATTCAGTTCTGGATTTAATTTTATGCAACCAGCAAGGTTTCATCAGCAGAGTTAGACTTGAAGCCTAAGGTTAAGGAGGCTATATGGAAACGAGACTTCAACAAAGCTGATTATTACCAAATTGGTAAGTACCTAATGGATATTGACTGGATCGGTATAATGAACTCCGGAGGCACCGTTGATCAACTCTATGAAATCCTGCTCGCAATTCTCCATCGCACTATTGAATTGTATTAGGTTGGCAACTAATTTCGTGGACTCTCAAGCGCCTTCAACAAAAGTGTTCGTAAACAAATAACAAATACCAGTTTTCAACCAAAGTAAGGTTTGTTGGAATGCGAGACTGCTTCCCATTTATCGGCTACCTGGCCCATTCCACAGCTGTAGAAATCTTGTGCTTTTGAAGCCAAGAATCCTTGGAGGTGCATTTTGACATTGTCCAAATAAATAAATCGTCCTCCAACCAAGAAGTGCTGCAGCGTGCTATAAAGGTGCTAGTCATTTGGCGCATGGACTGTGCTATAAGGTGGGTGAGTTAGACGCTCCCAGCTGAGGTCTTCGATTTTTTGAAGCTTCTGATTCGTGACGTGTGATCTGGCGTTATCTTGCTGAAAGATAATTTCGCTCCTGAAAATCTATCTGAACCGATTCCAGCGAAGTTCAGCCGACCAGGTTGAGAAGAGTAGATTACAGCATTAATGCTGGAACCGTTCTTGACGAGCTCCCAGAAGTTAATACCTTCTTGACACCACCAAACGGAGGGAACGTAGCGAACCTGACGCTTCAAAAATAGAAGAACTTGACTGGGAGCGTCAAACTCATCCACTTTACAGCCCAGTTACTGCCATATTTTTAGTTCGGTGCAGTACTTCTTGGTTGGAAGACGATTTAATAATGCGGACCGGGTCAAAATGCACTTCCAAAGATTCTTGACCTTAAAAGCACAATAATTCTATGGCCGTGGGATAGACCAGCTACCTGATAGATGGAAAGCACTTCTGCGTTCCGAGGGATCTGATTTTGATTAAGGATTGTCATCAGTTATTTGTTAATAAAGACTTTTGCTGAAGATTCTTAAGAGTCCACAAAATTAGTTGCCAACCTAATATATACCTATGAGACAGCTAAATGGCGATGGGGAAAATTACCTTATCCGTCTTAGAAGAATGATTTTCTGCCGTTTTCACTACTGGAATTAGGCATGCTTAACTGATAAACTTGAAGATTGGTCTTCATACGAGTTTTACTCCACAAAACTTAGTAAGGCTTTGCATCGCTACAACGTCTACGTAGAAAAGAAAGTCACCACTTCTGCAGACAAGATAGCCTTTTATAGGCTTATTCGGTCTCGGACTGGGGGAGATAATGTAGTTCCCGGCCTGGTCGACAAATGTGGTGAAACGGTTTCTACAGCTAAATATAAAGCTGACTTAATGGGACGAGTTTCCCAGAAAGTATACACTAAAAATCATTTTGATGAAAATGATTCTGTTTTGAATGATATTGCAGATTTGCCGCGTTTTCCGCGCATGAGTTCCGCGCCATGGTTTCACAGAGACGATATAATTGAGGTGTTGGCTAAATGGCCAAAATCCTCGCCATTATCTCCGGATTACATTCCTCTAAGCTTCATAAAAAATGTTGCTCTTCACATTGCTTACCCATTGGAGCACATATTCAATTTGAGTTACACTAGAGTGGAAGTGCCTGCTAGGTGGAAGCATGCTTTTGTGACTACCATCGTAAAGAAGGCCCACTAAATGATCCCAGGAACTACCGGCCAATAAGCATCACCTCATTCTTTGCAAGAACGTTCGAACAAATACTTAAAAAGCACATCCTGAGTCATCTTGAGGCTCATGGCGTAATATCTGATAATCAATACTTTTTTCTCAAAGGCAGATCTGCAGAAACAGCCGTACTTACCTCCTTGAATGACTGGTCAAGGGCTGTTGAAGAGAAAAGACGCACAGATGTTGTGTATTTTGACTTTTCAAAGGCTTTTGACATAGTGTCAGTCAAAAAATTTATGACCAAATTGGAGGCAGTTGGGGTTCACCCCACAAATGTAAACTGGATCCGAGAATTTCTAACGGGAAGAACTTATCAGGTTAAGCTTAAGGATCAGTTTCTTCTCTTTCTTCATGTCTTCTCAGCTTTAAGTGGTGTTCTTCAAGGAGGTGTTTTATCACCAATCTTATTCTTGTTATATACCTATGAACTCCCGAATTGCATAACTAATTTGGGAGTCACTTGCAAGATGTATGCTGATGATGTAAAAATCTACAGAAGAATAGATGGTGCGCAGGATTCAATGTCCGTCCAGATGGCAATAGACTTTATGTTCTTGGGCAGAAAGATTGGAGTTGCCGCCTGCAGCTGAAAAGATGCACTTTCTAATGATTGGATCTAAGTATCATACCCTAACACCGACGTATCGAATTAATGGTCTGGCTTTGAAAAAGGTGGATGAAGCTCGTGACTTGGGTTATATTATAACGAGTAATTTGTCTTTTTCAAAGCACTGCAAACTTTTGGTGAATAAGACAAGTTTCCGTATCTATAACCTGTTCAGGGCTTTGAAATCCTGTATTCCCGAGATCTACATACGGGCTTTCAAAAGCTATGTTCGACCTATCGTTGAAACTGGAACTACAGTATTCAATCCATCTAGAAATAGGGATATCGATCTTTTGGAAAGCGTCCAAAATAGCTTCACGAGGAGGCTCATGATAAGATGTTTTTCAGTGGATATTAGCTTGATTCCAAATGGTTCCCAACTGTAGGAGTTCTTTGGTCTTCCATCATTGAAGAGCACAAGGAAAACTGCTGATATTGTCATGATGTATAAAATTCTGTCCAGGAAGTTATCAATCAATCCGGAAGATTTCTTTGAAGGGATGCTGATTATATCCGTAAGAGGAAAGCTTAAGCTTCGAGTGTCGATCGCTAAGCCACGGATTAGGTCAGATTTTCTAACCTACAGGGTTCTCAAAGAATTCAACTTGTTGCTTGGCAAGTACGATGATTTGGCGAGACTGTCTGTGCACGTGTGTAGAAGGTCTACTACATGTTGAATTCCGTGAAGTGCTCGAAGATATGCTACTACTCATGCATCGTTTAACAGTGATTGTTAATTGTTATGTTTGTTTGTTTTTGTTTTTTTTGTTTTTTTTGAACTGTTTCAGACCTACTTCTTGCTTTCAAGATCTTCAGAGGGGAGCTTTGCCTGAGTCCGTCGAAATATTGGACATTCCGCCCATCGAATGGCAGGAGAAGTCGTTTCAACGTATATAACTACAAGTTGGGTCCATTTCAGAAAGGCCTACGTATAAACTCGTTCTTTGTTCGTACTACGAAATGGCTCGAAAGTCTGCCCGTGTCAGTTTTGTCTTGTGAAAACTCTTCTCAGTTCAAACAAGCTGTAAAGAAGATTGATATTTTAAGTTCTCTTGGGATCCCAGATGTCTCCTAGTACTCTTGTAGACTTGTTCAGATAACTCGCCCAACTGATCCGAGTCGTATTTATCCTTTATTCTCTAAACTCATGGCTTTTCCGTGAGCGTTTCTTGCTATGTCTCTTTTCGTTCCAGTTGTCTGCCTTTTAACCATAGCTGACTGTTGTACCGTGGCGTTGCCAGGACATCTGAGTGTAGCTTCATAAATGGAGTGTATGTTATCTTGTGGAAACTCTTCTGGGCCATGGAAGACACTATGGTTGCCGTGCGATTCGTACCCAAAAATGGATGCCTTGTTTCCTTTTCTACCTCACATTGTTCAATGAGTCATTAGGCCTGCGTTGGATATTTTTTTACTGAGTATTAGTGGCTGTTCAGAGTTAGGGTCGCTCAAGAGTTGATGTTTTTCTAGCGTTTTCCTTCTTCTCACATGTCTTACAGTGTCATTATGCCTGCTTAAACTTCTTTTTTATCTCGTTCCTTTTCTGATTCTGTTGCGGCTACCAGAGCTTAGGTACAGAGGAGCCTATTAAGACCCAGATGCTTCTACTCTTAGTCACTTATTTTTTATACTGTTCATATACAGATATAATCTAAAGGTTGCTACATTTAGATATGCTTTATTGCAAGTTGGTTAGGCTAACTCAGTTCCTATGGAAGCAGCTTCGAATGGAAGCGTAATGAAGGCCTGGGTATGACCGGAATTAAGACCGGACTCCCAGGTGCTTCCTTCTTATAAGCTGCTCGAAAGTGATTTCCCTATTCAATTGGAGTCATGCCATAGCTATACTGGTTGCCTAACCAACCTCCGCACCGTTATACCAGAACAAAAATTAACAAAAACCAGAACATAATTATAAAACAATTACGTAAACTTTGAGTAATTAAATTACTTATACTATATTCTCACGCTACGACTACCCATTGGTTCAAGCTCCTTGTACTTGAGCTTTTGAATGGCCGGACAACACAGAAAAATTACAGAATGCAGCGCATAGTGATATTACGTTTCTCATCGCTGTTCCGCGTTAGATTGTTGCAGTTGTAAAAGATTACCTGTTCATTATCTCCTTGTTTGAGCGCACTTAAGGTGCAGTTATAAATAAATAAATAAATAAATGTTTTGTACTAGAAATGTTTCTGTTCGTCCTCTTTTTAACATCATTGATGCTAGACTTTGTTCCATGCCATAAATAAATAAATAAATAAATAAATAAATAAGAGGACGGTGGGCCGGTTTTGCACATAACTTTAGACAGGCTTTCAATGTAGAGACCAGCGACTCTCGACCGGAACCACACATAGTCTCTAGTAGTGGTGAAAATTTAAAGACTCCAGGGAGGAGAGCGGCGTTCTCCTTCCCCCACCTGTTTCCACAACCGAACTGACTAAAAAAGACTTCGGAGTTCCCCATGAGATGCGCTTCCTAATCGTCTTCTATCAGCTGTTAGGTTTCTGGGGCCGTATGCTATTCTCCCCCCAACCGTCCCCGGCCGGATATGAAGCGGTCTCCGCCCACATCCCCGGTATGCACATAAGGCCTATGTCATACCATCGCTCTTCGCTAGCGAAGGCGATGGACAACTAATACAATTGGGGAAGGGACGGTATCAGACGTTGTGGAGGGGCAGACGCCTGTAGCAGTTGTCCGATCCACCGCTAGCGAAGCCTCGCTAACGGGGTGTCATACTTTCGAGCGATACGGCATCGCTACGGATGCGACCGCGTCGCTGAGCTGAGCAGAGCGTCGGCCAGTATCGGTAGCGATGCTACGACGCAGCTGCACACAACGCTATTAACTGCGCGCCTATTCGCTAGCTTCACGCTAGCGAAGAGACTTCGCTCATCGCTCTGTTCGTCGCCTTCGCTCGGGGTGAGCGAAGGTATGACATAGGCCTAATGCGCCACCGAGTTTTCGCGCCGGGTATCGTCCCCGAGTCGGGCGAGAATAGCATACGGCCCCTGGACGACGTCTCGCCAATTAACAAACCTGCAAGCTGCGGCGCAGTTTCCCGCGCCAAAACTCGTCCAAATAGGGCGGCGGGGGTAGGGCGGGAAACGAACGTCTCCCCCCTTGAATGACACTTCACCTCGACTTTGAGAGACCGGGTTATGATGTGTAAAAATGTGTAAAAATTCAAATATTTGTGAATATAAGCTTCGTAATTGGGTATTACGTAGAATGTGTGTTTGGAGGCATGTCCTAAACGGTGTGATATACACATTTATGTTTTTTCAAAGAATGACCTCTTCCAGAAGGTATTTCGACGATGCCATCTGGGGCCAGATTCATCAACGATACCGCTGGTGTCATCTCACCGCGGTTTCATCATACCGGCCTACGTAGCATGTGATACAGAGAGATACAGAGATACAGACACGAAAACCGATATATCGTTACCGGCGGGTAAGCGGTTGATGAATTTGGCCCCTGGATCCATTATTAATTCCATACCTCAGGTAAATATATCAGGATAATGCAATTTTCGGAAGGCACAGATGACCCAGGTCTTGCTAGAATAATTCAGATAAGGGAAACTTTCACCACACCCGATTTTGGGAAAATTCAGGTGACTGATTTCGATTAGAAGATCGGCATCCTATTTAATCGGGTGTCCGATGTCCGATCCAAAGAAAAATCATCTATCTGAATCATCCGATATTCCGTTATAGTAAAAATCTCCCTCGTCTTGATTATCGTATGATCTTGGCTTTTCATTATCCGCATGAGCTGTTCATCCAGGGTTTGGAAAGTGCTGGATCCGAATTATCCGAATCGGTGTCCGAGCCATGTCCAAGGAAGGCATTAGCGTCTGTAATAGCCATGTATGGTTATTACAGATGATAATGCCGTTGGTGGACAGCTTTTTGTTGTTTCAAAAAATGATGGCTTATATGCCCTTTCGTTAGCCATGAGCACTGTCCTATTCGTGAACCAAAGCACTTTATGGTGTTTATCAACTCTCCAGTCAGACAAATCGTGGTCCAATGAGACGAAAAGTATCCAACATACGTTTCTCCGCGTGTGTCCACTTTGTGTTTCTCCTCATCACTTCCACATGCTCTTTACTATTTAACATCGGCCACTATATGTGCCTTGTGTACCCTTCGAGGCGCTGGTCTTCTCTAACCAAAGGGCGATATTGTACCAGAGATATACTGTTCGCTCTAATCCATCTGGATATGCGTTGGATCTTCCGATTCGTTCTTGTTCCTCTAGCTCCTATTACATGTTTAACTCGGGAGAGAATGTCATAAACACGTGTTGTGTACATCACAAAAGTTTTGCAAAAATAGATGTCCCTCCAAAGTCTTCTTAGGTAGCATGTACACCTATGTCAGAGTGGGAACCGCGCCCGTTCGCCCGAGAGCAGACGCTGAGCATGAAAACCTGTCATTATTTTTAGGGTCAACTTAGAATGCGCGGTCTCTTCGAGCGAACACCGAAGCAAAGTGCATGGCGCAAGTCGACGCGATGGAATGATCTGAATTTATAGGCACAAAGCCGCTCAAAGGCTACATCTTATATGCAAATACCTGATTCCTCTGAAATGCTCAGTTCAGTTCTTCGCTGGGGTACACCAGGCAGTGTAAAATTTTGAATGTCGTGCAACACCGAATGCTGTAGAAGGCTGCCCAGCATGGTGACCCCCAGTGCCCCGCTTTTTGCCAATTTCTACCCTGTGATTGACTATGCATTCTCCCAAATCTTCCAAGGGTTGCTTCACTTTACACATTCGAGGTTGTAATCGTGGATAGTGGATCGAAAATGGATCGTCCTTTATTTGATCGGTTATTCTGCATGATGGCTATAAGTTATACCAAGAGATCAGCGAGAATACAGTACAGTCAACAAACTAACACTTGAGAAGATAAACCTTCGAATTATTGAAGCACTCTCAATTTCAAGACAGCATTAACTAATTACCAATGCAAGTAATGCAGAGTTAAACTACTTGTGCTTCCAAGAGGACAGCTTGACAAGGGCTGGAGGAATATTAAGAATAGCACACGTTATGTACAAGACAACAGCTGCAAATGGTTGCTGGAAGCTTCGCCTCTAAGGCGGTGCGCTTTCTGTAGAACTAGATTTTGCTGCTAACGATGACAGTTGGCGGCTTCTCAAAATCTCTCGACGACTATGTCGTGTTCGTCGTCGAGGCTGGCTCGACCGCTGTCCGTTGCCCACTCCATCGAAACATCCCCCACCTGCTTCTCGATCATCGCCTTCTCTTCCATCAAACGTTTGAGTATGCTCTCTTGCGCATAGATGTGTAGCTCGTCGTTCAGGGTTCCCTTGAATAAATTGGGATAAGGTGGACAGCTAAAAATAAAGTGCAAAACTTTAGCACAAAACTTTTAACTTTCGCGAGACTGCACAGGATTTAGTTTGGATGGCCTCGCCACCTTCTTTTGCACAACACTTTTCAAATATTACATAACTGCAGCACTTCTGTGATGCATTAGTGGAATAGTGATTAGTGAAATAGATTAGGGAAATAGAAAGATGTTGTACCATTAATGACATCTGCTAATAATGGCTAAATATTAATAATTGCTTACTCCTTACTTATCGGATTCTCAAGGATTTCAATTTGCTACTTGGTAAGTACGAGGACTTGACAAGGTTGTCTGCTCAAGCCTGTAGAAGTTATGCCAAATAGTATATGTTGTTGATGACTTGCAGTCATTATATGCTTAAGTGTTAACAAGAAGATGTGGTTAGTACGCATTTGTTCCTCAACTGTTGTTTTGCTCATTTTTACGCAAGACATCCGTCTATGCCCATAGATAAATAAATATTACTATTCACAATGAATTCTATCCATTGTATCCTTTAATTAAACATTTTTCCAAAAAACAGAAATTAGTGAAACTAAAAATAAATTCAATTTGAGGAGCTGTAGAATAAAAAGGATTACTTCACTTGTAGACTAGCTGCATTCTGCAGCTGCAACTCCATATAGATTCTCTTTTGTGCTACGGTTTTTGATCTATGAGGTAGAATATTTTGATATATTCTCACGATGCACTAACTTTTGCTCTCCAAATTTTAAAATACGCGTCAAATTGGACAACTATCAATGCAAATTTGACACATTCCAAGAGAAGTAAACGTTATTAAACGGAGTAGGACACTTTTAAACAAGGTTTTCCATTTTCAAAGCAATCTCGACGTTCTTTGAAATCAAGGCAAGACTCCTTTTAGTGGAAACGAACGCCTTCTTGAAAATCATAACCTATCCAAATCTAGCCGACTCATTAAAAAAATTGCAATATTGTTTGCCCTAATGCGATCATCAGAGCGTTTATACCTCATGATGAATTAAGGCTTGTTTCGAAGCAGTAACCATGCACTCGGCCGGATTTCCTTTGAATGATAGTGAAAATTCTGTTTGCGCGGAGTTACTAGTCTACGACAGAAATACGAATGGTATGGCAGACATGACTTCTCCTCGCAGTTTCAAGTCAGCACCGTTTCCACTATCAATCCAAGGAAAATCGCTACATCCTTGTCGAGTGCATAACACCACTCTTCTGTTAACAAAGATTCAAAGATTGTTTGCTTCTCTGCCAGAGGTGTCTTTGGAGAATCTCCAATATCACTTGAAGAGTGTCCGATTTGATTTGAAGGCGCTGTAACTGGGTTTATTTCAGCATTTTGGGAAACATTACTACAAAAATCTCACCAACTGTCCAATAGTCCTTAGAAGTTCCTCTAAGAGGAGAAGCTCTTCTAACAAGTTCCATAGAAAACCTTTTTATCAGCAGGGCTTTATGTAAAATAATGAGGAGAAAGCTCATTCCTCGAACGCACAATACAGTTCGTCTCGCACGGTCAAAGAAAACCGCGTTGAGAGGAACGAATACTTCTCTAATCATCACACGCTCGTGTCCCTTCAGAAAAGGTTTGTTGGAAAACGTTGATTCGTTTCTTACTTGGTTAGAGATTCGCGAACTTGCACATGCAACACCAGTATTTCAACGTGTGTGGCCCAAACATAACACCCGCAATTCATTCAAGATTGGAGCAGCTTATTTCACGGGTCATACATGCTTCCGAAAACTTCCACGTATGGCTTCGTTTTCTGGCTCACTGTACGGTCAGGCGCGTGCGATTTGCACAATGCATATTCAATTGAAGGAATCAGTCCAATGGACGAAAGCACTTGCAGTGTGCTCACAGCTTTACTTAGTAGAGGCTACAAGGAATTTAGAGCAACTGAAATCTAAAGAGAATTTCGAGGACTCAGAAGAAACCTTGTGGTGACAGGAACTGCTGTGTTTTATGTGAAACGAGAAATACTGATAGTGCACTGTAGAAACGGAGCTGCTGGACAAAAATCAATTCCAATTCTTTGTACTTCAACTGTTAGGAAGAAAACTATATTTTTGAGCGTTTAAAAGCGCGAAAAAGCTAAAAATAAGACCCTTCTTGACATGGTACACGTCTCTGCCCTACTAACGTGCTCCATTTATGTAAGGCCTATAGTAGTACGTATGCACTTACGCATCGCGCCAGTGACGAGTTCGGGGCAACTGTTAAATGAGCCATCGCTGCGGTGGTGGACAGCGCAGCGGGTGTTGCGATTGTCAGTTGTCGCGCCGTTGCTCCTGCGACGCGTCGCAGAGGGGTGTTATACCTCTCTGTGGCGCAAGGGCAAGAGCATACGATGGCTTGCGAACGATCTTTTTCAGGCCTATGTTATACTTCTGAGACGCGTTGCCGACGCTGCGACCCGTCACGGACAGCCCGTCGCCGACGTCGCCACGGACGGCACAGTGCACTAATAGAGGTACGGAGCAGTGCTGATCATTTAACGACTATTGATTTATCGATCTAACGAATTTGCCAGCATTTTCGCTAATATTATTGTTATTATTCTTTATTGGAGTTTAGCAAAGGCCTTTTTCGTTAAATCGCATTGAAATTAAATTTGCGCGGAATCTTCGAAATTCACTGGAAAATTTACCTCTTAATTAATATAAATTGTACTTCGAAAAAACTCTTCGTAGAGGTTTGCAGTATCATTTCAGAAAGCGAGGAAACACTACTTATTTCAATCAGTTTCTCTACCGCCGTTTCGTATTTTTGTGTTTCAAGGCAGTCTTTCATATTTTGGCTGCTCCGTATCAGTTTTTCGTAATTTTCACCGTTCTCTTCACGTTTTCAGTTTTCTTCACAATTTTATTTTGTGTTACTTGCTGTGCAAAGAAGCGAAAAGGCCTAGAAGACGCGAATAAAACGGGTGAGAACGACAGAAAAGCGAAGAAGGGTGACAAAGCGAAGGGAACATAAGGATTAGGTTCCCACTGCCTCCCTAAACACGAAGCGTTCCAGCAAGCTGAACGGATTTTCGCACACCATTAGGCAATGGTTATAAAACTATGGTCACCATAAAGGAACGTTGAGAGTATTGGCACTATTGGTGTTCGCAAGACGGGCGTTTTTGCACTTCTCGATTTCGTAATTCGAGGTCCGATGGGGATGATGGCAGTCCGGGAACGAAGAACCAACCCACAATCAAAATACTCCATCGGAGCGCATTTTCTGCCACGACGTCGTCTGCACCGCCGGCGACGTCGGCGACGGAAGTATAACACCCTTGCAGATCTTTCGGCGACGCGTCGCCGAAGTATAACAGCCTTACAGTGCGACGCGAGCGGTATAGCTGCATGAATCAGTTCGTCGATTTGGACTACAAAGGGTTTTATGTTGAAGCCGAAGATACTGATATTAAACCTACCAGATAAGAGCATTGTTGTATTCTACATGTTCACTTGGGTTCTGTACAAATTACCAACTAACTAACTCAGATGCCGCCACAGCTTCATGACGAATGAACAAAGTTCGAGAGAATGCAAGTTCCCACTCTGATGTTCCTCCCATCTAAATGCCTTTTTCCCATACTACGCTATCCTGTGCATAAACCCGTGATCTCTTTGTTGTGATTTGCAGTTCATGACAATTTCCTTGCTGTTCTTTTTTTTATGCAGCTACTTGTTTCATTTACTAAGCTTTTGTTCAGTCATCCATGGTGTAACTGTCATGTGTTCGTAATGTTCTTCTGCTGTTTGCTATTGCATATCCTCTCATGTGCTTTAAATGCAAACAAATGGATAAATAAATTCACATACATCTTCAATGGCCGCCTTGTTGTCCTTGTTCTGCACAGTCTTCACCCTGATAATGGTCACGTGCTTCTGGTCGTCGCTGCTTTTTCTGTCATCCTTCGACGCTTCGGCACTTTCTGATTGCGTCGGCTGTTCAGTATTCTGGCTCTGACGAAATCCGAATTTGGACGAGAATCTACGTATTATTGCGAGAGGTCCTGGAAAAATACATGAATATCCAGATTGGGAGCTCGTTTTTGCCTAAGCGGCAGATCACAATCACTCACCAGAGGGTTCTTTGGCCTCAACCTCTTTCACTACACGGGTAGTGACTGCCTTGAAAATTAGAGAACGCCAAAGATCTTCGGGTGTATCTTGAACTTCAGGAATTCCGTTGATAAGCACGCGACCCTCCGGTGTATACCTACAAGAATCCGGTTTTGGTTATGTCGCCTTCATCTACAAGAGAGAGAGATGAACTGGGAACCGTCAGCATACTCACGTTCTGCTGTCCTTCGAAGGTTTGCGAGCATACAATGAGCTTTGACGAGCACTTGCATAGAATTCGACCGATGAATCGGAACCGACATTCATAATACCAATCATTTTTATTCCTGAAAAGACAGACGTTGTAAACCTAATCGGTGTGCGGAAAACGGGCACATAAAAGGCGGAAAAATGCAATTCTTAAAATTGTCCAGACCAGTAGACCTTAGTAAGCAAAAGGAATTAGCCTATTAAGCATAAACTTTTCCAGGAACAGATGAGCGGCAACGACACTGCTTACAAAACACAATCAAATTTACGAGAGATGCGATGTAAAAAAATTGTGAACGGTCAGCCCATACTGTAAGCATCCTCTAGCTTCGACTGGAATCGGATTGACACTAGTTCATGGGAGTGACTGTGATATTTTTTCGAGCAACATATGATTTTTCAAGGGGGTACACAATAGCCACATGATGCATCGGAAGGAAGTTTGTGAAATATGCAGCTAATCTACCAATGTTGTCGACCAAATTACATTGTGGCTGTGAAGTTACGGTAAGTGTGAAGTGGGGCTTAAAGGTCGACTCGAATAAGAAGCGAGGTATGGTCACCAACTGTGGATTACTGTTGCTAGTGAATCACTTCTAATAAATGTTAAACAGTGGACGCGATGTGCCGCCTTATCGCATAAAGTAGCCTCATCCCGATAATTAGGGATTAATTTGCTTGATGTTCACAATTGCGTTTTCTTTTGATGTTACACAGTTTTCATAAAGCGCACGCTAGAGTGCATAAGTAGAAAATGACTAAAGTTTATACAATGATGAGCGGAAAGGCTAAGAATTGTAAGATGTGAGCCACTGAAAAGAAAACTCTGCCCGAACCACTCATTGAGGTGTGCGTTTTTGTATTAATCGGTAAGGAACGTCTAGTCGAGGAACTTTTGTCGGCGATTTGACCCCTACAGAACGGGTACATGCAGCCTCAAAAGGTGGGTCTGACCAGGAGACTATCTCAGCGGTAGGTCGGAACGGCCCAAGTGCCAAATGAGATGTCCGATTTATCATCTTGACTACTTGACCCAAGCTTCACGTGGAAAATGGTGCTCACCGGGGGCCGGATTCATCAACGACTTACAGAGGTTTCAACGGAGAAATTACAGCCGAAATTCCAGATAACGCCAGCATTTCACCATATCGCCTGCTGATAAGCCGCGTTAATTTGCGTTTTTTTTTCTCAGGAATTTCGGCTGTAATTTCTCCTTAAACCTCAGTAAGTCGTTGATGAATCTGGCCACAGGAGACTATCTCAACCGTAGGTCGGAACGGCCCAAGTGTTATATATGGGCAGGAACTCCTTTCTCTGGGAAACAACAAAATGCAAATATCTCGACCCCAATACAACTCTGCGAAAAGTTAAGAACGACGGAAGCTGGGCCGTTGGCGGCGTCAGCCCTATGCCTTCGCGCGGAAGGCGGACTCGAGTTGGCTGGAAACAGCGATCACGAGGATTACGGCTTCCCTTTACCCACTGCGCCACCGCCGCTCGCTCGTCATCGCTGTTTCCAGCCAACTTGAGCCCGCCATTCACGCGCAGGCAGAGGGTTAACGCCGACAACGACCTAGCTTCCGTTGCCCATAACTCTGCGCCGCCGAATAAATCGGATATCTCATTTGGCAAGCGGAGCGCAAAAACTGCTGAAAAGTTCTTCTCACAGTATGCGCTCTGCTTCACAAGTGATGGTTTCCATCTTAAACGAAATCAGGATGTGTGCGAGAGCAAGGCGAAAGCGTCTCTAAGGTAAGCGAATGTTCTTTCGAATATTATTAAGATGCTCCATCAACCACAGCTGTTAAAACAAGGGGTGTTAGGGAGGCATTTGCAGAAAAAATATGGGGACAGCCTCTAACTCAAATTTCGAAATTAACATGTAATACGAATGAAAACAGACGGAATTTTGACGGAAGCCGTTTTCAGAAGTAGTGCTTGCAATGAATGAGAGATAAAATTTTAGGATTTCTCAGTTATAGTGATATGCGAGCCTCATTCTATCCTTACAGGGAATCATGAATATAGGATGCTCCGTACAATGTTCTGCAGAAGCTGGGCAATAATCAGATAAAACTCTATAATATCTGTAAGATTGCCGCAAATGCATCTAAGCAGATGGGGAAGGTATTGTGAAAATGTCACATGCCACAATCAAACTTGGAAAAACCAAATTTAATTAGTTAATTTGAAAATTGAGTAGAAACAAATAATGAGTAACCAACTTGAGAACTGAGGATATATTGTTTCCCGTTCAAGAGCTTTGATTCTGTGGGCCCCACTTTGGGTCAAAAATGGAGACGCTGCATAGGCACACTATCAGCGGGTAGCATGTGAATCTTAGGCCTCATGCTGTTTTTGTCTCCTTATGATGAAGATGGTGACGCGGTCGAAGAATCAAGATTTCAACAGTCCTCGACACGGAAGTCATATGGCAAAGAAACGCAGTTTGAATGCGCGAAAGCGGGAGTCAGGAACGTTTCTGTTACATTCAAAGTCGAAGAACCGCTGGAATGCGGAGAAGGTAGCGAACAAGTTTCTTTTTTCGCATATCGATAAGAGTCGCCCCCAGAACTAGGAGAATGCGTGCAGTCCACTGCCACAGACCTATGGCTGAAGCGGCAGACAGCAGAGGATGATCGTGAGCAATGACGATGCATTGGACGGAAGTGTTGGCTGAACAGAGTCGCACGCTGATCAAGACGCGCGGGTCGCTGAAGATCGTTTGGTCCCCGTCTGCACGACCGACAGTTCGGCGAACAACAAACCCGTCGAGGATTGTGGTCTGTGTAGCCATCAGCGGCGGAATCAGCAGTCGTTGGCGATTGAGGAACACGAGGAACTCAGCGTTGATGAGTGGCTGATAAGTGGTGGAATACAGGCGAGAATTGGGCGAATACTGGTTGTGAATTCGTCAATTTAAGGTTTCCGCCCACAGACAGCCAGCACATTGGCAATAAATCTCAGCCTTTGTGCAAAACCTGAAGGGATGGCCTCAGGTCATCAAATATCGTCATGACTTTTAGAGACCTGGACTTCGACCGCAATTCTGAAATCCGGAACCTATGCTCGTTAGGCTGCCATATTCGTGTTCTTCTATATCTAGCACACAACGGTATTTTCAAAACAGAAAATGACATTCACCACGGGTGTCTGTCTTTCTAAATGGTGCCACGGAGGGTTTTGGAAGGTACGGCCAGACGGTAGAACAACTTGCATTCGGCAGAAAATATGCCCCATTTGCGATGGAGAGAAACAGACTTGATGCATATGTGTTGCTTTTCAGAGTTACTGACCATTTAGAGGGCATTCAAAGGAGAATGTCCACGAAGTCAGTTGAACACTTCGGAAGAATCAGTCAGTGTCGGTACACGTTGACACGTTGGCATGCGTTGTTCAGATGTCCTTGAAACATTTTCGATACACACCGGATATATACCATACTTTGATACATACCATACTCTAACACAAAATGGGAGGAAGACCTTCCTAAGTTAACTGAATTCATACCCTTCATGACAACTGTATAGACATGTGAGTCCTTTCAGAGCAAGGTTATTCTCTTTTCTTTTAGCTGTAAATGTTGAATTCCATCTGAATTCACTTGGGATGACGTGTGAAAGCGCAGCCAAAGGGAGAGCCGGCTGTCACGTGCGATTCCAGGTTCCAGGTCGAATTTTCCGCCCAGGCCAACCAACAGGCCTTCCATGCCGAATGTCAAAATGTCAAATACACAGTTAGATTGCCTCCACGACATCCCTAGAAACAGAATGCGTGGCGCGTAACTGAAGGAATGGTTGAGGCCGTCCTTTCTCCTCTAGATTTGTGCTGCAGCGACATTTCGAATGATTGTGATAGAATGATGTTGTTCTTAAGTTCCTCGAACAGCGCTTCCAAAATGGCTAATTGTGAGGCGGCGTTAAGTTAGGAATAACGAACGGTTTCACAGTCTAAGGCTTAGTGTTAGCGATCGGTGGCATTTCCGCAAATGGGCTGTTTTGGTCACCCACTTTAAATTTCCAGTCGCTGACTGAGCTCGGCCATAGTGACTCCAAAACGTCCGTAAAGATGTTTTGAATTTCCTTAGCAGGAAGTCGGGGACATTTACGACTAGTGGGGTAATTTAGTTAGCGCATGTGAGGTAAACAGCCGCGTGACGTTTCTGTACATTTTATAGCTGTTTCTGTTGAATTAGGCACTTTCCTCTAAAATGCTTCGTTTTTCAAAAACTTGCACATCACTGCTGCATTTAAGAATCAGGTTCTCTTGGACGTCATGCGCGACGGGCACGGTTATTTTCCGAGCGGAGCACCGCGTTGGCGGAGAAAAGACGGAGCCTAAATACTGGGGAGAACAATGAAAACTGTAAGACAAAAAGGAGCGCATACCTCGCCATTTTAGGAAAAGTAACCTGATACACGCGACAAAGTCTCAGCATCAGAGGTGAGGAATTTCTGTTTTCTGATTTTCTGGCCATTTTGCGCACATTTTTTGTGTTTTCTGTTTTATAGGAAAATGACTGACATTAGTCAGAAAGCAGAAAATGTCATTGCATAGAAATTTCACCATCGATATCCAACAACCAGAATTTAGCCTGTACCACAACATCGCCGTAAATACAGTGGAAAACGTTCTTAGGCTATTCCAAAAAAAAAGTTGTTTGCGCGATTCCTTTCATTAGAAGTCGACCATGCGCTCGTCTGATTCGTTAGATTGATGGTGTAAGTGATAGTCTATTCCTCCGTTGCAGATTTCATGTCTTTTGCATCAATGCAGATTGTTCCGAATGAACTTTGTCGGTGTTTGAATAGTCATAAAACTCCTAGCTTTCTAACAAACATTTTAGCTTGTTTTGAATAACAGGGAAGAAAAATTAAAGTGTAAATCTGATGATGAGATTCACTGTCTCGTCGAATGCGTCGCGAGCTTTACAACATTTGTTGTTTGAGTGTTATTCACAAGAAGTTGGTACGATTTCTTAAACTTTTCTACTTGTTGCTTCTTCTGGGCAAGAATTTAATATAACGATTGTTTGAAACCTCGGACCAGAACTAGTGCAGTGCCTGATCCTGAGAGTTGGGCAGCCAAGCCTTAGGTAGCCACGTTGTTTTCGATTAAGAAAGTACTTCTCAACCAAAAGTTGACTGGTCGTTCTACGCTCTGGTGGTGGATCTATGCGTGAGTTTATCTCTCGCTTCCAGTCGTTGATGATTGGTCATAGATTTACGCCAAAACCGCTAGAGCAGACAAAGCACTTGGTGGTGTAAATTGCTTGTCAAAAACCTTGCACCACATTCAGCCTCTAAAGATGACGTCTCCGTCGGAACGCTAGGCCGGATTAAGATCCACCTTTAAAACCTCGTGAAGAAAACTGTCTGATTTTTGTTTTCTAACGAGCTCGATTTTTTGTCTTCGGAGGAAATTTTCAAAATTTCCGCCCATCCCTGATCCGGATCTGCATTTATTTATTTATTTATTCAATACACCGAAGGTGCACCCAAACACTATTATTAAAAGGATCAATTGCAAATGTAAGAATTAACGCAGTGTGGCTAGAAAATCTAACGAGAACAAAAAAATACAAACTCAAAGAACACACAATTTATGCCATAACTTAGCGACATTTCGATACCGTTCTTTATGAAAAGATGTGTTGAATACCGATGCTGGTGATTAAGCATAGGACAAACTTGTCAAGCTGTCTCCTATTTTGCTGTTGTTTTAGCTAAAGCCTTCGTTGTTCAAATAACTATCACAATGTTCAGGAGCGATTTTCCTGCGAAAAGTTTAATAAAGGCTTAGTGGAACTTCTTTGTCCTACAGATGAAGGAGTTAAATCGGCTCGAATAAGCTAGCCAAATTTTGGTTTCTTGCTGGACAAGACAGTAAGCCCATGATATAATTCGACGATAAGATAACGTGACCATTTGCTGCTAATAACATGCTTGCCACCAAGACGTGGCGGAATAGAGAAAAAATTGAATGGACTGCGTCTAGTTTGAAAAGAAGGGTAGCAAGTAGGTAGCGTTAAACCTATGTACCGATGTTTTGTAGGGAGTATGCACAGCATAGGTGCTGAAAGCCTAGCCAGCAACATCAAAAGAAAGATTGATAACGAAGTGTGGAGGGAGAACTCAAAACTGAGCCGGAGTGCATAGCTCCGACCTTGGCCGAACGCTTCTTCTTCGCAACCTAACGGAGAACGTGTAGAATCTGTCTACGAGCGAGCACATTGCGGAGGTGCATGGTAGATGGAGGATGAAGAACACACTTGAGTATAGTTGTGCCCCCACAAAATCTTCGAATATTCGAATGGCCTCGAACGGTGACAATTTTCGAACATTCGAATTCGAATGTATTCAAAAGACGCGACGTTTCGGATTCTTGAAATCGTATGAAAATTACATCAGAAAAACGCAATTTTTGAATATTCGAATTTTAATGCATTCGAAAAATAATTTTTTAAGCATAGAATTTGATCATTTAAATTCGAATGAAAATGATTCCAAGTTAATTAATGAAATATAAAGTAAAATGAAAAAAGTAATAAAATCAAGCATTCCGAATGGGTCACTCGAACATCACTATACTATACATTAGAGAAGATCCTGAGGAGGCAGAGTCTTCGGTGAGGAGACATCAAGCAAGACCTACGTATTGGTTGCATAGTGGGACCAATGGCAATTGCATAGGTGGGACCAATGGCGTACCCTTTAAAACTAGGCACCCTGCCATCACTTTCATATTCGAGTGTGAACAACAAGCTTGAAGATTCTGCTGAGAAAAACAGACGATTAGATACTCTATTCAGGCAGGCTACTACAGTGAATTATCTAATTAATCAAGAGGCCGTTTATCTATTACATACAGGAGTATTGAAAAAGCAACAAGTGATTCTGTTGTGCCAACGCCTACTTTTAAAGGGTAGGAGATAAGAGAGAGAGCGTGAAAAGAACCGCTGAGTCTCGCGCGGTTCTTTCTTGCAGTCTATAGGTGTGACTACTTTTTCTTGAAACGTTTTGCATGTTGGAAGTGGTGGGATGATTGATCAAGTGACCGAGTCCTCTTTTTTGGGATTATTCCTTCACCCTTCGTCACGCACATTATAATAACAAATGATGGCTATGGTTATAAGGAAGAATTACTGGAACGGATGTTGACGGTTTCGATTCTTTGGACCAGAACGTAAAGTGGAAAACGTTACTCACGAATCGTGGTTCGTGGTACAGAATATACTATTCACGTCATCAGCAGCTACATCCAGAAGGCAGAAGAGGAAAAATAGCCTGGTATCGCCCTCCTTACGGTTGCTTCCGAAAGGGTGGTGATCACTGCTCTTGTGTGGGAACCGTGGGGCAAGCAAACTGAATTGTTAGTTGAGAAGAAGGATTCAGATGTTTTAACAGAAAGCATGAATGAGCAAGTGTCCGAGTGTAATACGAGTAGCTTTGTAATTTAGGTGCAGTCTACAAAAATCATGCTATGGTAGGAGTCAAAGCTCCCTTTCTCCACTTACTCTGAAATTATAGAAGCTATTTGGGAAACTACTTATACGCAGCCGCAAGCGTTAACCCAGTCAGGCGGGTTAACATTTTTTCAACATCTATAAAACATTAAGATCAGCTAACTGACTGCACTTTGCAGGTATCTCTAATGCAATTTGCGTCTATCTATGTTTCACCCTTTGATGGTGCGAAGTAAACGTGCACAAGTAAAGGAGTCGAAAACGCAATGGAACGCACCGCATCGAGCTGCCAGTTGCGGTTCTGGTTTTCCTAAGCGAAAGTACTCCCGAGGACTCTGTAAAAGCGGCTTTATGACGCAGCACCTAATAAAAACATTCAGTAAGCAAACGAAACCGGTTGGTCTACACCAAAGTTCTGAAGATGTCCATGAATACTTCGCGTTAGCCACGTTTGTTAACTACAGGGTCAGTTCCAACTGGTTTTACTTTATCATCGGGTTAGAGCCAGCAGGAAAGTCTTAGGGTGAAAAACAAATTTTAAAGGAAAAGAGTTTCTCTTTGATTGTTGCCCTGCCCACTGAGCAGTGCCCTCTTTGGACTTTTAAGGCAAATAGCCAACACCAATTGAGAAGTAAAATAAGAAAACTCCATACTACGTCGGACCGCCCGGAAGTTTCCGCTGTTTACGACTTCTAATTTCAAATGTTCACTAGTTCCAGTGCAGTCAACCTTTTCAACTGAGTTAAAAACTATTACATTCCGCATGTGCTCCTCCTCCAGTAAAATTCAGCAGAGATCTACCTATTATCTATCGTTGTGAATAGTTGGGCAATTAGACCTCGAAAACTGCCGGAAACATTTTTATTTTCCTATCAATATTTTCTTTAAAAAACGGAAACCAGTACTGTTAGGGTCACCTGTTTGTATTAGGTTGGTGCAAGTTAAATGCAGTTTTTTGCTTCAATGGTTTCAACACTTTTTAAAAATAAACTAAGACTTTTAACATAAGGTATTGTACAATGCTGGAAAGCTTATTATATACGCTCTCTATTTTTATTTTCAGGTGTCTAAGCGCGAATCTCGTCAAATTTTCCGGCTTTAGATGATGTCTGGGAGCTTCTTTTTGATTCAACCATTAGGGAGACGTCGGTTACCATAATAGATCAATTTCTCATCGCAGGTCACAATCCGTTCGAGAAACAGATAGTTGGCATTGCGGAAAAGGTGGGCCGACTACATCCTAGAACGACGATTTTTCTGACCTTCTTCTTATTTATATTTTCTTCCTATAGTTTGACTTCTTGGACTTTATTGTGAACGACGTCGAGGTCTACGGCAAGATCTCGCGTGGTTTTGCGCCGAACAGCTTCGACTGACGCATTCAGTGGATCATCATCAACGGCTGCCATGTGGTCCGTCTTCGAGGTTGGTGCTGCCGGCGAAATTTTTGGAACCAACGTTGTACTGTGCATTCCCTGGCCTCATACTTCGTTGGTATTCGGAGCGGTTTGAGCGGAAGTACAGCACGGTTTTGACTCGTAGAACTAAGTTTGACGAAAATCGCGTTTAGACACCTGAAAATGAAAACCAAATTATTTGTTAAATAGGCGATTTGAATTATTTTAAAAACTGTGGAAAACAATGAATCAAAAACGTGCATTTATTGCATTATTTTGCACCAACCTAATAGACTAAGCAGGTATAACTAGAGATTTCAAACCCAAATTGTACAGCTCAGGGATGACGATGCGTTATCTGGAGATGCCACTCGGATGGTAGAAGCATTTTCTTTACTAAGCGGGGGCAGATTTGCAAGGTGTTTTCATTTCTTGTCCTCAGATTTTCATCGGAAACTCTGCTCTAATCTGGTATTTGCCTTCAGTATTCCTTTTGAACTCTACCAACAAAAATTATCAATGGTCCTTTGAGGTAACCTAGAAGTTTCGCGATGGCTTCAATACTTCAACAGGCTGATCCCTCCTTAAATTTTCCTAAATTTTCCTTTTCCTATTTTTTCCTGATTTTATATTGTTGCCCATAACTCGCTACTTGCAATGTTAGCTAGTTTTTTTTTTGTTGCAAAAATTGGCTGCTGTTTTTGCACAGGTTGCTGTTGCACCCGAATTTGTCGAACTTCAGTGCTGAGTCTCTGAACATTTCCTTCCTAACGCAGATACTCAATTTCGATTTAGTTCTGTTATAGCGCTTTCGAGATTTAAGCCACAATGCTCGAGGACACGAAAACCGGGCGTGTTGAATCTCGAGAAAAAGGTTTATCTCCTTAATTCTTATTATATTTTATATTTATAATATATTTATATTTGACATATTTTATTATGTATATATTTTATTTACTTTTGAAACTACATGTCACTCTCTACGTAGTGGCTCGTAATGGCTATTCGTTTAGTGTATTAGTCACTTAAGGAGTCGTAAGATGGCCACGAGAACCGAAGTATACCATGAAGTGGTCATTAAAACGGGGCTGGTAGGGAAGTTGACAGTCGACCAAACTCCAAAGCTTTACATACATAGATCAACGCGCTAGGTAATGTGTTGTTTTCCTTTTCCACAAAAGCAGAAAAAGCACAGCAAGTGGTAAACGAATAGAGGCAATAAAAGTTGGAATGGAAGGAAAAACAGGCAGTCTGTGGATTTGTGGAGTCTGCGCGATAGAAAATGCACAGTTAATTCGAAAAAGAAGTGGACAGAGAAGGCGTACATACATTGGTCGTCGCACCAAGCCACACGATCAACAACAGCTGAATGATTCCAGTAGAAATACGACTCGTGATGGACTATATAGGAGGAATATAGACGGACTTCCCTGTTAGTACTAGGCAGCGCTGGCTCAAAAGCGCCCGCATTTCTTCGTGCGAAAAAGTGCTGAATCGTTCGCGTGAGAGAAAACATCGCAAGCCACTGGAAGATGGCGGACGCTGTAGCGACAAAGAACAGATCTACAGTGAGAAAACTTGATTTAGCCGTCGGAAAGGCACTGGTATCACGCGCTGTATCGATTGCTGATAAAATATAGTGCCTCCCTGCCGAGTAGTGGGGTACTGTCACTTAGCAATTTGGTTACGAAGGTCTAAAGAGTAAATCTTTAGTGTACTAATCCCATTGATTGACGGGACCTAATACGAGCGCCATTGGCCAGAGGAGTGTTCTTCAGTAGAAGGGAACGAGGTTCTACTATTTTTAGAGACTATTCAACTGTAAGCACATGCATAGCTGATTAGAACCACGTACTTCTACCCTAGTCGACGGTGTTATCATACGACTAGCAAAATGTTCAACCAAATAAGCGAAAATCGTTGCAAAAGAACGAGTGCAGTAACAACCTAGAAGAGATTCAATGACAGCCTATTCGACAAGGAATAACGTTTGCAGCTTCGTTTCGGAATTTTTTATATGATGACAACTCCAAGTAGAGTAGGCTGGATAATCCTCTGGCAATGCATTCACCACCTCTCCTGATTTCATATCGAACCTATGTGGCAAACAACAGCTTCAACAAATGAGCAAAAAATGCCTGCCTATTATTTACCTAGTATTTATCTTCTACAGTATCTAGTATCTTTACGTTTATCCATTCCGTCAGTGTTCTGGAAGGTCACAGCTTTGAAAAGCCAAAAAGAGGCATTCATATTAAGAGGAAACGCTATTATGAGAAGTAGGGTGCACATACTGTAGCCTGCACAATTAATTATTCAACAGAAGAAGCATGCCGACGGCATGTCTTCAATGATATCGGACCTGACCAATATCATTACTCGTTTCATTTCATTCCATCCATGCGAACTCTGTTGCGAATAAATTTCCGGAGTTGTCATATAGAACAAATCGGAAAATGCCCTTTAACTATTCGATGCCTTTCGCCCATAAGCTGAGCTTCAATGGATTTGCTGAATGGTTTTGTTAGTATCGTGAATGTCTGTTTCAACGATATCACTGATTTTCACAACGAATGTAGTGAACTTGAGGCAAACTGTGATGGAATAAACCGAAGAGATGGCCAGAGGTGATGATTAACACCATCCAAAATGAGGTAGAAGGAGACCTGCTGAGGAAATTCACACCTAAATTCGCGAAGCAGCGGAAACGATAGACTCGACGAAGATCAAAGGGCAATTCGCTGATGCAGCCACTTCCGGTGTGGTGCGAGACCTCGTCGGCAGCAGTAGTTCGCTGAAATTAGGTCTGACTCACAATGAGACCTATTTTCAGCAAACTCCTCGTCGGGTGACATTTTAACACTGATGCGCTCGAAATAGCGCACTTGCGGTGATTCGCAAACTCTTTTTCACTGAAAACTGAGAGTAGGCTTCCACAGCAAGCTTTCCGGACTTGACTATTCGTGTGCCAGCATTTCTGTTCAATGAACAAAGCTCATAAATTTCACGCTCAATTGCAGGCGAACAAAACAACGACAACGCGTGCACAGCAGCAAGCCTGTCTTGCGCTGTTGAAGAAGTTATATTGAGAAGTATACCCAGGTGAGGAGCGGGTTTTTCATGTGTAATACACCGCAGCGCACTGTCAACGAAGATCGAAAACATCGCGCTCGTCTGCTAGCCTAGCGCGACATAGTCGCAGACGTTTGCAGCTTCTAGACTTATTCGGGGTATACTCACTTGTGGCTATCAATAGCCTCTCCGTTTGTAGTTGAGTTCTTTCAGGGTAGGCCAGCAAAACCCATTCTCCATTCGTCCTTTGTCCTGTGGAAGAGGAGCCCAGACTGACCGCGTACCAGAAAGTCATCAAGGGAGTCATTGTGCAAGCCTTCACTGAAAACTCCGGCTAACGCGTTTGTGGATATCCTGGTGTTTGTCTGACGTTCTGTGGAACCCAGTCGACTACGGATATCGCCCATATGGTGTCAGCGGGAGGCATATCGTGACCGACCCACCTAATTTTTTGATGAGTGGCCCTGTGCAACAGCGACGCTGCGCGGAGGCAATTGCATTTTTATCCTGATTTTGTACGGTCCAGGTTCCCTAGGCGAGAGACGCAGTAAGAGCAGTGGAGTAGAAGCGCTTGGCACGCGACCCAGGTTTCAACGTTTTCTCCGCTATTTGACGTGCTTGAAGCTCTCCAAATCGTTCGTTTCATCCCGTCCTGCTTTAGCACAAGGTAGCCCACATGGTTGACCATGTTGACTTCGAGAAGTGACAGATTTAGCTTGAGTATTCGGAGGTGGTCCTTCCGATGTGCGAGAGTGGGGCATCAGAAACTCGGACGATACCCATGAACTTCGTAACGTTCAGCAGTACTCCGACGTTCCCGAGATGAGATCGAACTCGGTCAGCATTCGCTCTGCTTGGCTAATGCTCACGATCAGTGTGATAATCACAATGTTACCAGCGAAATAAAAACGGTTGCTATTACCGGTCGGCAGGCACCAGAAGCACCAGAAAGCTGAACCAGGAAATGACTCTCGCCAAAAGCGCGTGCACACTCTTTGAAAATACCGGCTACTTAATAGCGGAAAGCGTGACGCACCTCAACAGATTCGCATGGCCTCATTATTTAGACAAGCGACTTTTGAGCACCTAGATTCTAGTATACATTAAAGTTTTCCAATGGTGGAGAAGCCATTCAGCTAGAGTAGTTAAATAGCGAAGTTTTATTGGAACAGGTAAAGTGAAAAACTTGAAAGAAAGGTATACCATACCAAGGTATACCAAGTTTTCTTTGAACAAAAAATTACTCTAGCCATATTATTGAGTCTGTAGTTTAACCTGCCTAAAAGTCTTTTCAATTTGGAAGAGTTCGCGTTGATTTCTAGAATATTAAGGCTAGTTTTGAAGAGTGTCCAATTTGATTTGAAAAAGGGCCGAATCGACGTGAAAATGGTGTATAACATCTGAAGAGGAAATATGATATAGCCGTTTAAGGCAGGAAAATAACAATTACTCGAGAATCCAGAAGATGCAAGGGAGCTCGTGAGGCTATGCAAAACTTTTCATGAGCCTCCAACTACGTTCAAAGCTTTAGAATGCTACGAATCATCGTGACAAAGGGTAACCGAAAATCGTTGCGAAGCAGAGAAATCAACAAATCCGAATTAATGAAAGACCATGATGAATCGTACGGTCAATGTACTCAAGCACTCGGCCGTTGCTTGAAGAGCGGTCTCGATTACCCTGTCACCAAGCAGTTTTGAACATCGCTCGGCGAAGAAACTGACCTCTTTCGCAAGTAGGTGCGTGGTTGGTGGTGTGAGCGAACTAGTGCGTTGACTCTACAGGTTCTCGTCGTCCTCTAATTGAATGATGCGATTAGAACCTTCTCTGACGCATCGGCCGGCCGATCTTCGTCCACTGCGTTTTCATGCGCGAAAATTGTCGCCAGACCCTCGAAACAATGAACTTCGGTTTGACTAGGCGGTTCTGTCCAACCCCTGGAACGCTTCAAAATAATTTGCGCCACGGAGAACTTCAGCAAGCAGAAAATGGAATCCTTGCAAATTGGAGAGGCATCTGTTTTCATGAAGAATTCTGAAGTAACTGGGGCGCTAACACCTTTGAAAGGTAAGAAATAACACCTAGTGGAGCTAGGTGAGAGCCAATGTAGAGAACGTTCTCCTTGAACATCCCCCAAAATGAGAAGATGGGTCTCTTTTCTGTGCTTCGGACTGTAGCCAAATCTCTCATTCATCACAGTGGATGGGGAGCAGAATATTTACACGCATTTATAAACTTTTACATCTTGAGTTTATCAGTGGAATGATAATGGAGCAAGTTTGAGAACGGAAACGAAGTAGCAAAGAAAAAATTATTTTTAAGTTGGACTATTTAGAAGATGGTATGACACAGAGCAGTAGACACAGCACTACCATTTTAAGTGAGTTGTAAGGAAAGTAGCCCACCAGTTGTGCAATTTTTTCAATTTTATTTCTTTCGTTCCATACATACAACAACTACAGAGAATATGCACCATTATTATCTACAACTCATTGCCACTTGTCAGGTAAACTCTGGATCCCGCTTCTTCAGAATTGACACTGGGATTTTGACAAGAAAAAACTCAACTTGGCACTTCTCAAGTTGCTCTCTGTTGTTAAATTGTTTCTCCTGCAAATGGTTCGGCAACTGAAGAAACAGATTGTAGTACGTTGGAGAAATGGCCGGTGAATAAAGTGAGGCCAGAACATGTCATCCGAAACACTGGAGTTTTTCTTAGTCTCCCTTGCAACGTGTGGACGCGCACTGTCCTGAAGGAAGAAGGTCTTGTCTCGTCCCACGAAGAGATGCTTCAGCGCGATCCAACTGCCTGCATTAGATACAGAGCACTACCATTTTGAGCGAAGTTCCGCTCTGGCGTGGGAAATCCTGCTTTGCCGCGGCTGAACCACTGACGCTTTCGCGTGTGGTTAATGTAGACTACCCACTTTTCGGCGCCATTGACCAGGTTTTCGAGCCAAGATAAGATTCCGCCGTAAAGTAAAGAAGTTCATGCACGCATCCTGGCGCACCTGTAGCTGGGTGAGGCTAAGTTCATGCGGTGCACCACATCTATGTGTCTTCCCAACACCACGCGGGTGTTGAGCTATGGCGTTGTGACAGCGCTCGAGTTCCTCTGCCAGTTGCCGCGGTTCTCCATCCTCCTAATCCAGCTCCGAAAGGCGCTCATCATTCACTGCAACTGACCTTCTAGACCGTAGTTGGTTAACCATGCAAAAACTTCCGTTGTTGGACTTCCGGAATTATGCTTTGTATCGCAGAAAAAACAGTGGTAGGGCCTATAGTTCCACATGTATGTATTATCCACCGCTATTCTTGCACTGCCTTGCGTTTAGAACTCGTAAAGCAGAAGCAATCGAACTTGTTTGCAGGCGAGAACGATTTTCTCTGCCACATTCGTAACGAAATATGACGACAACACTGGAGTGTAGGTCATAGGTGAGCCTGTAGCGCTGTTATTGGGAGAAGGTTCCAGAACACTAAAAATTTGGCGGAACGCCAAAGTGAGTGAGTGGCGGGAAACTTTCCTTACAACCTAGTATTTTGACTTGAGTCTTGCTTAGTAAGTATTACCGCCAAGCTGCCTTACAGCTGGAATCTTGTATGTTGACGTCACAGCACACTTTCAAAGCTTTCTCTCGAGCACACTGTGTAATGCCCTGCCTATCAGGCGTACAGTAATGATAGCTTCAATGAGTAGCAGCATTCTATGTCTGGTCGTCTACTTTCAATTTCTGCAAGAACATTCCTCAGCCACTGCTGTCTCCGATATCTGCGCTGCGTTCAATGCGGATGTATACGCTTCTCCGGAATGGCTTGCTGGCATCTGCGCTTCGAAGATAAAGATACCTTTCCCCAAGATCGACGTCGCTCCGAGCTCACTCTGAAGAAGACAGCGTGCGGGAAACCCTCAAATTAAAGCCCAAAAGGAACCAATCGTGGACAATACTCTGACGTACTCAAACTCTCTTCCTGAGGCGGACGGAGACCCTTGGCTGTCGCAAAGTTTCGACGTCTTGGGTCTTCGTCTTCGAGCTGCGGGACTCGGACAATCCATATCGAATCAGTATTGCCCTCGGCCGCACATTTTGGGTGGTTTTGAAATGCGAATTTTGGATTTTATTAAGCGAGGTAGGAAACAAGGAGGTTTTCTATGTTACCTACATCTCTCGAGAGCCAATAGCTACCACCGGAAAACCTGTGACAAAGAAGCTGAAAGCTGGACTCACGAGAAGGAGGTGCCTTTACTTTGTTAGGTCGACTCAGAGCGGATGCTTCACTGGGAACTGCTTGATGACGAGGCTACGGTGACAGAATCGTCCCATGCTACCGAGCATTAGCTCTTAGCCGAAGCTGTGAGCTAAAAATGCAGAAGACAGCAGCATGTCTTTCTCCTACACGAAATCGCACTTCCTCATCGCCAGAATGACCCGCGATGAAATTTGGGAACTAGGCTGAGAAGTTCTACCCCACTCATCGTACTCTCCAGACATTACATCTTCTGATTACCATTCGTTTAGTGCACTGAAGCAGAAAAATCGAGATGGAGAGGTCATGGACCGACACTGGAGATGGAGGTCTAGCAGTTTTTATTCGCTGCCTCTGGAACTTTAGCGAAGAGGAATTGAAAGGGGTCCCGATGATGTCGAAAGCATGAAAACTTGTTGAAGATCTAAATTTAAAAGTTGATTATGTAACATAATTGGCTGAGTTTGTAATCTACTATTGAAGAGTTTGCTGTGCCCTTTGTTGTGATAGGGTTGCATGACGAAGTGTGCGTAAATGTGGTGGACTGTTTGCGACAGCAGGTATTGTTTCACTATAAAAGTTTTCTGTATTTTCAAAAAAATGTTAAACGCCGTTCTGATTGCACTAAGCTTAAGTGACTTTAGCTTATGCCTGTTTCTTAGAGTACCAGCGGCAAATATCCGCCAAAACGCGGCTAGTGGCGGATTAGTCCGCCGTTTCCGCCGCTTTGCCATAATTCTTTTCGATATCGATTATATCTACTGAAATGCACTTCGAAATCTGAATAACGTGACCTACCCAATGGCATAAACACCTTGTTAAGCGATCCCGTAATTGTCTTGATTCAACCCATATTCACTCCTGAGTCTCGCCTAATTATGCCTCCTGGCAGGAGCGAACCTGTCCAGAAGAACTTTTAAAAATTTAAAGCGCTGTCTACAATTATCCTATACTATTTTATAGGGGTTTTTTATATTTTTTATAGGCTTTGCCTAAGCAGTGACCTACTTGATATAAAATTTGTCTAGACTGGCTCTATTTCTAACCAGGGAAGGATCTCAGGCGTAGGTCTGAACGGAGAAAATGAATAGGACTATGAGAATCTCCACCCTTCATATAGTAGAAAAACATGTTTCGTTTTTGCTGAGTCCTTGAACCAAAAGAGCTACGGGCCCTCGCAGCCGGAGTACAGTAGCGCACCGTCAGCACGTGTCCATGTGCATGCGTGCGCGCGCTGTTGTATGGGACGCGGCGAGAGGCGGCGGGGAAGTCGGTGGCTCAACAGGTTGCGGGGCTGCTTCAAAGGTGCTAGACCAGATGTTCGACCCCCATGCTATGCACTTTTCTTGCATTTTTCCATAGCCGCTGCCTCCTTCACCAGTTTGTATCCTTCACATTTCCTACATATCTATTTCACTCTAACTTGTCGAAAGGGTCAGATTCGGGATCAGCACCCCAGTTTCGTGATGAACACCCTATGAAATCGATAGCCCTAATCACCCATACCTGCTGTAACCTACCGTAATCTGCCAAAATTTCAAAAACGAATGTCGGATTCGGGATCAGCACCCCAGTTTCGTGATGAACACCCTATGAAATCGATAGCCCTAGTCACCCATACCTGCTGTAACCTACCGTAATCTGCCAAAATTTCAAAAACGAATGTCGGATTCGGGATCAGCACCCCGAATAACCCACCCCCTGAGAGAGGAGATTTGGATTCTTGCGTGCGTATTGGCCCGCAAGCGGCGGCGAATCCTTGTCTCTACGCCATACTGTTCGACTCGTGCTACCTGATTTGCTACCGACTAGCACCTGATTCAGAAGTGCTCTTCTATAATCGCCGTCTCAGAGTCTAGCCTATTCTGCGGAAACGACTGTTGTATTCTCTCGACAGGTGAAACTGATTCAACTTGCCTGTTTTCGTCTCGCCGACCCTTCTTCACATAGTCGATAGGTGGACTATCTGAGATCACCTATTGACCTGCGAGCGATTATGAATACTCCGGTCTCTCACACTTTCAAGTCTGGAAGCGTCAACGGGTGGAGTCTCCAGAAGGACTGCTCACGCTGGTGAACGTCGTGAAGGAAGTCAACGACTCCACGGGAATCCTGGAGTGCGTGAAGAGGCTGTTGCTGGCCATAAGCAGATAGTTGAGCGCTGTCCTTTCGGAGAATGCTTTGCTGCGTTCTCAGAAGACATTGCCAAAGAGAATGAGCGCCTTAAGCAGCAGTTACGTAGCTATGAGGATAACCCTAGAGTTGTGAATGTGCCGCCTGCCGTTGTACCACCATCTAACCCACAGATGGAGAATTCTTAATATAGTGAGGTTGAAAGGCGTTCAGTTGTGACTGGAAATATTCCTGAGTGTCGTTCTGAGTCTTTATGTCGGCAGTATGACTTTGAGAGTGTTGTTAATATTTTGTCTCACCTTGATGTTGATTGCTTTCCGGTAGCAGTTTATCGGATGGGCAGATATGTTCCTGGTAAAAATAGGTTGATTAAGGCTGTACTGCCATGCTCTATGTTCGAAAGGCTCGCTGTACAGAGGGCACCTCTTCTTTCCTATTTTTCGAGTAGGGGTGCCTTCCTAAGGAGGTCCCTTACATGAGGAACGGAAGGAAAGAAGAGAAGCTCTTCAAATCTTTGTTAGTTCTTGTTACTCGCTATCACATGCTCCTCGTTCGCTCAATCAGAAAGAGGGTTCTCCGCGCAACCCAACTGTGGGTAGTAACACTACGGCTTCAAGGGAAGTTCAGGGAAACTAGTTTCGCATCCCTGGTCATTCTGCTCTGATTTGAAGTGTTTCTATGCAAATATAAGATCTTTAGTAAAAAAATAAGGATTATGTTAGCTTAATCCTCAGATCAACATATGATATACTATCATTTTCTGAAACATGGCTTAAGTCCCAGCACACCCTGGCTCCACTTCTTCCTGAATTGGTGGGTGAATACGATATTTTTCGTTGTGACCGAACGTCCAAAAAAGGCGGGGGAGTCATACTCCTTATTCATCATAGGATTTCTGCTTCGTTAATGTTTTCAGAGTCCATGTCTAATGCTTACGAAATAGTGGCAGTCGACGTTTTGCAGAACTATAACCCCTTCAGAATAATAGTCGCTTACAGAGCGCCTTCTTGCCTTTCACAGGAGAATTTTCAGCTCGCAAAGATTATAAGCGATTTAGTTTCTTGCGAGTTTTCCTCCGTTGCAGTAGGCGATTTTAATATGACAGGCATTGATTGGAACAAAGATGACTATGCTGCACCCAGTGAATTTAAAGTTTTCACTGATATTCTAATGTGCCATAATTTAAAACAAATGGTTCTGGAACCCACAAGATGCACTTCAATTCTTGACCTTGTTCTTTCAAATGATTATGAACTCATTCATAATTTTTCAGTTTTGGCTCCGGTTGGGCTTAGTGATCATAACAGTGTTACTTTCTGTGTGGTGCGTCGCTGTTCTACCGGTTTCCGTATACCAACAAGACTTTTCCAGTTGTAATTATGGTAAAGTATGCGATTGCTTGGTTAAGATTCACCGGATAGACGTATTGGATGTGCTACCTTCTGTTGATGAGATGTACGAAACCTTCATAGAAATTCTTCACAATGCTATTTCACTTTTCTTTCCCTGGAGAAAGTCCAATGCTTTTCCTTCTAGAAACCTTCCTGTGTACTTGCAAAATATGGCTGAACACCTCATTTGTTTAATTAACCACGCTAGGATTACGGGACAGTGGGATGATTACAAGAATTATACAGCGCGCTTTTTAAAGCAATTGAAAAAATTTAACCCCTGCATCGAAAAGAGGATAATTGAGTCTGGCAAAAAAGAGGATATTTATAGATTTTTGAACAAGAGATTAACTGGGTCCAGGCACATAGGTTCCCTAGTCGGTGCAGATTCCATTGCTGTTTAAGATTTAGAGAAGTGAGAACTTTTGGCGAGCACTTTTTCCAAAGTCTATTGCAGCGATGATGCACCTATTTGTAAATTTGAAGCTTCTGTAGATTCTCCTGTGACTTCACTGCCTATATTTATGCCTGCGCAGATTTATGATATGCTATTAAGATGGCCTAACTCGCATTCGCTTACACCGGATTTCATACCTTTCTCGTTCATTCAGAATGATGCATGTGTCATCTCAGGACAGTTAGTCTATCTTTTCAATCAGTCTATGATGCGAAGTGAAGTCCCCAGGAGATGGAAGCCCACTTTTGTCACTCCAAATTTGAAAAAATGCCATCTTCTGAGCCTAAGAACTACAGGCCGGTTAGTATAACTTCAAACTTGTGCCGCCTGTTTGAGAGAATTTTGAAAGTACACACACTTGACCGTTTGGATAGGAATGGCATCCTCTCAGCGGCTCAACATGGTTTTGTAAAAGGGAAATCAACCGAAACCAATCTTATTGAGTGCTTAAACGACTGGACTTTGTCACTGGATAACAAACATGCGTGTGATGTGATATATTTCGACTTTGAGAAAGCCTTTGACACTGTCAGCCACAAGAGGTTGCTTTTCAAGATTCGTCAGCTTAAATTTCTTCACACAATTGTCAAATGGATAGAACAATTCTTAAGTGGTAGAACGTTTCAAGTAAGAGTAGGTTCGAGTTTTTCTCAATCACGGAATGCCACCAGCGGTCTTCCGCAACGTGGGGTTTTATCACCTATTTTGTTCAACGTATTTATCTCTGATTTGCCAACTAAGCTGCAATCAAATGGCGTCAAATGTAAGATTTACGCAATGACGTGAAGATTTATCGTGAAGTGACATGTCCTCAAGATGAGTACTTTTTACAGGACGCTGTTGATAAAATGGTAGAATGGTCCAAAGAGTGGAAGTTAAAGCTTGCTTCCCAAAAAACGGTTCATTTTCGAATGGGGTCATCTGATAATATTTTGGAATAGGAGAATCCGATTGTCAGACTGCATAAAGTACGGGACTTAGGCTTTTTTTTACAATGATAAGCTTGATTTTAATGAACACTATAAGGAAATATCACGTAAAGCGATAACTCGCACGTTTCATATTTTTAAGGGTTTCTTCTTCTTCTTCTTCTTCTTCTTCTCCTGAGCGTTTAGTCTCTCGCAGTCGCAGGGTCCGCAGTTCTTGTGATCTGTCGCCACCTCATCCTATCAAGGGCGTCATCTGCCGTGGCGCCGATTTCGGCGAGATCTCTCTTGATGACGTCCTTCCATCTTTTCCTTGGGGCTCCTTTCGGATGCTTTCCGGGTGCCTCGAAATCTAGGGCCAACCTTGTGGGGTGATCCTCTGGTCTTCTGAGGACGTGTCCATACCACCTCAGGCGCTGCTCTCTCATCTTCAGCTGGATCGGGGCTGTCCTCATCACTGCCCTAACATCCTCGTTTCGCATCCTGTCCCGACAGGTCCATCCACATGCCCACCTCAGCATCCTCATCTCCGCCGCGTGCAGTTGCCGCTCCTGCGCCTTACCCAGAGCCCAGCACTCACTGCCGTAGAGGAGGGGGTCTCACAACTGTTCTATAGAGCTTGCCTTTGAGCGTCCTGGAGCATTCACGGTCGCAGAGGATCCCTGTGGACTCCCTCCACTTGAGCCAGGCTGCGTTTATCCGTCCCCCGACCGCCTGGTCCACACTTCTTTCCTCGGTTAGGTCACTTCCGAGGTAGCGGAATTCTTCCACCTTCTCGATCGTTTCCCCCTGGCGGTCTAGGATCGATCCAGCGCACTGCTCAGAGTTGATGAACTTCGTCTTCTTCACGTTTAGCCGTAGGCCGTTGTCTGCGAGGGCTCTCTGCCACAGCTGCACCTTCTCCTCCAGCTCCTCCTGGTTGTCGGCTACTAGGGCGATGTCGTCCGCGTAGAGGATCGTTCTGAGAGGGCCTTCCTCAAGGTGGTTCAATAGAGTCAAGCGTCAGAAGGAAGAGGAACGGGCTCAGAGCCGACCCTTGGTGTATCCCCACTGTGATGTCCACTTTCCTTTTCACCCCGTGTGGAGTTCGTATCGCCGCTTTCAAGCCCTCGTACATGTCCCTTATGACCGTGATCAGACGTTCCGGGACACCCCTCCCTCGAAGGGCATTCCAGATTACGGCTCGAGCTAGCCTGTCGTAGGCCTTCTCCAGGTCCAGGAATGCCAGGTAGCAGGGTTTTCGTTTCTCCCGATATTTCTCCATCACCTGACGAGCGATGAAGATGGCGTCTGTGGTGGACCTCTCAGGCATGAAGCCCCACTGCAACTGGGAGATGGGTACCATCTCCCTCAGCCTTGAGTCGACCAGTCGTTCGTAGATCTTCATCGTGTGTGAGATCAGTTTGATCACTCGGTAGTTGGAGCATTCGGAGGCGTCTCCCTTCCGCTTGAAGTGCTGTTCCTCCAGTCATCCGGCATCTTACCTTCTTTCGTGATTCTGTTGAGAGACTGCGTCAGTCAGTTGATTCCGAGATCCCTGAGCACCTTCCAAGCCTCTACTGGCACACCGTCAGGCCCTGCTGCCTTTCCCAGTTTCATCTGCCCTATGGCCTTGCGAACCTCTTCCTGCGTCCAGGGTCGGATGGGTCCTTCCGTTGGTTGTTCTTCCTTGGCCTCCCGACGAGGGAACTACTCGTTCAGGAGTTCCTTGAAGTATTCCTCCCATCTCTCTCTCTGACCTCGACCGGCTTCCGTAACACCCCACCGTCAGCACTCTTCACAGTCTTCACTACTCGAATGTCGAGGCTAGCTCTATGACGCGCCTTGCCAGGCGGATGGCGAACTTCTCTCCCTCTGGCCCGTCTAGTTTCTCGTACAGGGCATCCATTTCCGCTTTCTTTGCCTTCGCTACAGCTGTTTTTGCCAGCCTCTTCAGCTTCCTGTAGGCTGTGAGATGCTCGGGTGCCCTCGTCTTCTGCCACAGCTTGTAGGCCTCCTTCTTCCTTTTCACCGCAGCCTGCACCTCTTCGTTTCAGAACCATGCCGACTTATCCCCTCTGGTTCCTCCCTTTGTTTCTCTCAGGGGTTCCTTGGCACATCTCAGGAGCTACCCTCCTCCAGGTCTCATTCACGAGACCAGATGGATCTGGAAAGCCTGCTTCGAGCACTGCCCTTCGTAGCTCGTTCCGCTTTGAACCCCGCAGTCTCCACCATCGGATCCTGGGTTCCGTCCTCACTTTGGGCCTGGTTTGTAGAGGTATGCTAAGGTCGGCTACCAAGAGTCTACGCTGTGATGCCACGCCTTCTCCCGAAATGACCATCACATCCCGGACTGTTTTCAGGGCAGCCCTTCGAGCCAGGATGTGGCCGACTTCCGTCCTTCTTCCTCCGCTAGCATAGGTCACCTTCTGGCTCTCCCCCTTCGCAAAGAAGGTGCTACAGACAGCCAGGTCGTGGGCGATAGCCAGATCCAGAATTGGTTCTCCATCCGGGTTTATCAGGCCGATCCCTTTACCTCCATGAACCCTTTCCACTCCTCTTCTGCCACTCCCCACATGCCCGTTCATGTCCCCTGCTATGGAGAGGTAGTCGCCTTCTGGTACGGACCTTATGGCTTTCTCGAGCGAGAGGTAGAAGTCATCCTTGTCGTGCTCGGAGCATCCGGTCTGCGGAGCGTAGACAGACATGATGGTCCAGTAACCCTCCTTCGTGTCCAGCCGCAGTGACATGATCGTTTATTCTTTGGACAGCCGCTACTGAATCCTTGAGGGACTCCGCGAAGCTATCCCTACCACTTCCCTCTTGGTGTCCTCTCCGTTGTAGTACAGCTCGACCCCTTCTCCGATCTCCCTGGCTTTCGCACCTTTCCATCGCGTTTCCTGCAGACAGAGGGCTTGTATCCTTCTGCGCTTCATCAGGTCAGCCACTTCCCTAGATTTTCCGGTCAGCGTTCCCACATTCAGAGTCCCCAGTCGAACTAGCTTCTTTAGCCGAGGTCGTTCGGCCCTCGGTCACCTTCGCGTACTGACCACAGAACTCGGGCGGGGGTTCTGTACGCCACTTCCGGGTGACGTCCTAGCCTTTACACTGATTCTATTGCAACTTGTGATCATGGTTTTGTGACGAGGTTTCTCCATCAGCCGGCCTGTCAACCTGGGCCTGACGCTGGAATCGTTGCCATTTTTGCAATTATTGCAGGGCATGGCGTGCCGGAGCCGGGAGTCGAACCTGTGACCGTTAGTGCATGAAACTACACTACTAACCACTAGGCTAACTCGGCTCGCTCATATTTTTAAGGGTTTATCAACAAACAATAGAAACGTACTGATGTTAGCCTATACTACTTGCATCAGACCGATTGTGCTGTCAGCAACCACAGTTTTTCACTGTTTCCAATCTCCATAAAAAGAAGGATATAGAAAGAAAGAAGTTTAGAACGAGTTCAGAATAACTTTAGCGGAAACTTTTTATAAGAGTTGGGGGCTTCTACTCTAGAATACCCTGAGCGTCTATTATGAATAAATACTTCAATGTCTTCTCTCTTAGTTCAAGAAGGAATCTTTTTGATGTTTGCATGGTACACAAGATCATAACAGGGGAAGTTAAATTGTTGGACCTCACGGCTTTCAGGATTGTTCCGTCTATCACTCGTGGTGGACAAAACAAAATCGCCTTTGATAGAGCTAAGACTTCACTTAGGGCCAAATTTCTTGTAAACAGAGCTGGCTCTATGTATCTGAAACTTACTAAGAACGCACCCTTTCCCATCAGCCTGGGATTTTTCAAACGTAAAGCCTCGAACTTCATCTTGAAGCCATAGTGATTATTGTATTAGTGTTTTATTATAATGTTCATTTCGTTGGTTAGCATGTTGTTGTTCTTTTCTTGGTATGTTTGTGTTCGTTATTTTTGTTTGTTTTCATGTATATGACGTTTGCCTTAAGCAACGTAATAAACTTATACTTATGCGAGGGCCCGTATCTCTTTTGATTCAAGGACTCAGCAAAAAGGTAACATGTTTTTCTACTATATGAAGGGTGAAGATTCTCGTAGTACTATCCATTTCACCCGTTCAGTCCTACGCCTGAGACCCTTACCTGATAAATATAGATGCTGCCCAGCAAGAATAATGAAGTTACCACGCTACGTCTACCAGCTCCAATCCCTCGAAATTCCGTTTCCTTCAAATCCGCCTACGAGATAGGAAAGGGAGGTCTGCGTAGACCTTCCAGAGCAATTACTATCATTTAGCAAAGCACATATTTGCAAAATTTTTAAAAAATATCCCAATCGACCTGAATCATATTCATACCCTGAGACAAACAGAGTTGGAGTTCAGACTCTTGTCGTAATTGCGGTGATCTTACTTGTCCGGCCAACAGTGTTCTTTGGGCATGCAATGACTGCCTCTCTCCTCTCACTAACACTAACTCAACGTGTCATTTTAATGATAGACGTACTTAAGGTTACATAACATTTCTAAAAACTATAAAGCGCATTTCTTTTTGGATGTAATGTAATGAGGACATGTAATGAATGTGGGGAGAATTACATAGGGGAGACAGGAAGACCCCTCTGTGTCAGAATAAAAGAGCATCTGGATGGCCTTAGAAAAGGTAAGATGCAGACTCCTTGGGTGGAACACAGGGTTCGATGCCATACTGGCGCGCTGATAGAGGTCTCAGTGTCGATCTTAGCGCGAGAGAGTGACATATCGGCGCGCAGGACATTAGAAGCGCTTTGGATCGCAGCTATGAGTCCTCTGGTCAACCGGAAGGAGGCTTGCCTGGCAGTAACACAAGAGCTGGCACCCTTCGCACAGCTCTGTGGGTTTCGATCTTCGTGATCTTATCCACAGGCTGATTAGGTCGGTTTGTCTCGGGGCCAAAGCTCGTTCACCCACGTCTACGTCCATCTGCGGGTGTTGGTGGTCCGCTTCTGCATCCACATCTGAGGTTAGTCGTTGAAACTGTGGTGTCGGATCACGTTCCCGTTTTCGTCAAGACTAGTACCTTCTAGTATGAAGTGATGTTTGGGCTGGTAGTCTTGTAGATGTTATCGGCTATTCCAGGCTCTGAAGAAGGAGAAACTCGCCGAAACGTAAGCCGAATAAAGAAGATCGTAACAATCTTGGCTAACGGCTACAACAAGAACAATACACTAACAGTTTAGCATTCCTTTTTATTATAGAGAAGCTATTTTTTAACCAGCCACCAGATGACGGCTTCTCAACACCTTCGTCGTTGTAGTGGGGATAACTTTCATAATCAATTCTAGCTCGATGTCATGGTTTTCGCAGGAACAACACCTCAACTACTTCGAGTGAAACAGTTAGAAAGGATCAGGAAAACAGGCTGCTATTGTAGGTATGAATAAGGGATAAAAAAGGATAAAGGACGGCGTTACTCAATCCCTTCTGGGATGCGCCAGCGCATTCTACTTCTACGGGATGTCGTGGAGGCGACATGAATGCGTATTTGGCCATACAATGACTTGTGGTGGCCAGCCGATGGACAAGTCAGCGCTTTATCCTTCCCAGACAAGTCTGGTACCAATTCACCAACCCCGGAGGGATGGAAGGCTTGGTTGGCCTGGGCGGGAAATCCGAACCAGGAACCTGGTATCGGGTGCACGCGGCAGTCGCGCCTCCTCCGACTGCGCTACACGCGCCCGTAGGTATGAATACTGCTCAGAAAAGATTGTGCCACCAACTATAAACACTAACATAGTGACGCCACGCTGAAAAAATCCAACATTTTTAAATGCTATGAAATATTCAGAGATTTATCATTTCATAACTCGGCGTAGATATGAAAATGCATTTTGAGGCTATATATATACAAAACGTCGTCGTCGACTACCCTTCAGCGAGCTATACCTTCAGAGCTCAAGTTTCGGACCGCTTGAATGACATCCACAAAAAATCGATAATCTGATCGATGTTGATCGACGGCGATCGAAACGTCAAAAAAACGAACTTTACAGATTAGTGTTCAGTGCCTCGATTACCACCAGGGCTAATGTTTCGGACAGCGTGAAGGACATACGTGAAAAATCGATATCTGTATTGGTCGATATTGGTTGAGATCGAATCTTCAAAAACGAACTTCAGAGACATCGACTACTCCAAGGCTGAACTCCCCGGCCGCTATCCATCACCTTATTTGATCTGATATTTGATAATAATCAACCTAGTAGAGTCTCAGTATTAACAACACCAACACTGATGCAACCACTAGTAAAAATTCCTTCATTCTTTGCCTTCCTATGAAGCATAATCAAACTATGGTATATAAAGACTCTATTACGGCATGATAAGTGGAGAGACAGATGACATGAACAGTAGCTCTTCTAGTGTATATGGTAAGTGTAGCACAACCATAGCTAGCGTCATTGAAAAACATCAAACTTTTGAATTCTACCAGTTTTAAACGTAATGTGGGCAGTGTGATTCCATTAATTTACTGCATGCCTAAAATTCATAAAACTCCTAATAAATTGGGATTTATAACAGGTGTATCTCACAGCAAAACTAAGCCCTTAGCTTGAACTAATGACTATATACTCGCGCAGATAAAAAAAAACACTTTAAACACTGTGCCTACTTCGTCCAAAACAACAAAGTTTGTATCAAAACATTTTGAGTTGTCAACGATACCAACATATCTAGTTCTTTTTATTCCATTCACAACAATAATGTTACACATAACTATTGAAAACGTAGCTGAAATTATCAGCATTGGCTCAAAAAATTCGAATAAAAAATCCCTGACGGTGAACAGATACAGATGTCTTTATAGCGACGAAGCCTCACATTCTGGTAGCCAAAGATCAAATAATATACTACCGGACGCGTCTTTTGAATAGACGCCGCAAAAACCGCGATTTTGCGGTTTTTGGTTTTTATGTAACTCGCCTAAAATTTATTCATTTCAAAAACTAAGAATAAATCCGAGCTGAGAAGCTCGAGCTCTATCGTTTTGCATACATTGCTCATATATAGCCGTGAAAATTGCGCTCCATTGCGAAGGGCGGTCGCAAACTTTCGAAAACCGTTACATGCTCACAATTCCTCTAATTTGAGGTTTTTTTGAGAATGGTTGGTACCGTTCGGATCGCCTTTTCGAGATCTACACAAAAATGTATATAGAATTTTAGAAGACCACTGCAGTGGGTGGCCAAAACGAACGAGTGGGGTAGGCTCTTTGCGATTGAAGCAGATAATTTTCAAGACTTGCATGTTTTCGGAGTGTCTCAAGCACGGCTGTCATACCACTGCTTTTTCATGCCAGGGGTTCCCCGAGAGTGCGCCATACACAATGCATATATGACCGAACTTATCAATCGAGTGGGCGTGACAGCATGTAGAGTGAGCGTTTGGGTAGTTTTACAAAAATTCTTAGTCACCCCACTTAGGTACTGCTGTACTCTGTCCCGGCAAGACATTGAAATGCGTCATGCACAGAGTATATAGGATCGAATCTATCAATCGAGTGGGCTGGACCGCTCGCAAATTGCACCCGCGGGCTGTTCTGAGCTCAATAACTTTGTTACGTTCGAATCTTCCCAGCTGTAACTTGTGGGTTTTGTAGGAAGTGGACAGTTCAAGAAGCGCTCTGAAAAATAGCTTTCGTAGTCTATGATTGGACAAAGTTACAGCGGTGTGAAAATTAAGGCTAGCCTTGTGTGGCGCGACTTTTTTCGATTTAAGTCGACCACTATGGGAAGGCGATGAGCCAGAATTGGTCACAGTTAACATTATTCGAAAGGGCTTTTCGATATGAACAGAATTGCACCATTGGTGGAACTCAAATACGGGCGTGTAAGGACGTAAGAAACTTCATCGTTACCCTCCCCCGCTCTAAAATGGCAGATTGGGCTAAAGCAGTTTAGGCATCTGGGGAGTTGCAACGTCATCGTAAACTGCTTTTGGCCTTGTACTCGCCTATGCATTCGTAGGCCGTCAGCTTATCACGCCTTCCCCAGTGGTCGACTGAAATCGAAAAAAATCGTGTCATACAAGACAAACCTTAGGCCTATGGTATACTCCCATCCGCTGCAGCGACGCGGGACTGCACAGCGACGCGACAGCTCGCGATGCTCGTCACGAGCCGTCGCCGAGGCTGACATAGTTCACGCACTTCTGCAGACGGAGACTTGCAGAATTTTAGCGAATCAGCTGATTCAGTGCACTTTTTCTTGGATACCTTGTTTTCTCGACCATTTAGTTCGTGTTTTCGCGTTTTTTCCCCGTTTTATCGCCTTCTGATCCGTATGCCGTTGTAGGATTGTTGTTTTCTAAGGTACTTCGTCGATGTCGTGTTTCGCTAGGGGAGCTCACTTATGCATTTATTTCGTTCCTCATTCACCAGAGGCGTGTTGAATTCAGTGTAGAACGGTCAAGAATGAAGGAAGTGTCGAGATAAGTGAAGGTAAAATGCACAGAATAGGCACGGGAAGCACTCGCCTCTCCGCGACCATCGCTCGTCGCAGTGCACTGCACTGCACTGCACTGCGACGAGCGACGGGTTGCGATAGCAGTCGCACGGGAGTATGTTCCACTCCCGCCACTCGGAGGCATAACGCCCATCTGCGACGCGTTGCGGGAGCGATGATGCGTCAACTGACAACTGCGCCCCACCGCGCCATCCGTCACTGCAGCGAAGGCGTGTCATTGACAGTTGCCCCGCGCCCGTCGCAGGAGCGACACGGGAGTATACCATAGGCCTTAATTTTCGCGCCGCTTCAACTTTGTCCAATCAAGGGCTACGAAAGCTATGTTTCAGCGCGCTTCTCGAACTTTCCACCTTCTACAAAATTCACAACTTACAGCTGGAAAGATTTGAACGTAACAGAGTTATTGCGCTCAGAACAGCTCGCGGGTGCAATTTGCAAGCGGTCACGCCGACTCGATTGATAGACTCGATCCTATGCATTGTGCAAAGCGCAGTCCAATCTTGCGGGTACTGAGTAGAGCAATCCCTGGGTAGGGCGGCTGGGAATTTCTGATAAACTCCTCAAACGCTCACTCTACAAGCTGTCGCGCCCACTCGATTGATAGGTGCGATCCTATATGCATTGTGCACGGCGCACTTTCGGAAGATTCCTGGCATGACAGACCACTGGCGACGCACGCCGTGCTTGAGATACTCCGAAAACATGCAAGCCCTGAAAAATTAGCTGCTCCAATCGCAAAGAGCCTACACCACTCATTCGTTTTGGCCATCCACTCCAGTGGTCTGGTAAAATTCTATATATGCTTGTGTAGATCTCGAAAAGATGATTCGAACGGTCAATCGTTTTTCAAGAATCTCAGTTTGGAGGAAGTGTGAGCATGCAACGGTTTTCGACGGTTTGCGACCGAGAACTCGTCTGTGACCGCCCTTCGCAATAAAACGCAAGTTTTCAATTCGAATATTTCTATGGCTCCGTATGATAAATGTTTACTAAACGACAGAGTTCATGCTCTGAGCTCAAATCTTACCTTAGTTTTTGAAATGAGTGAATTTTAGGCGAGTTTTATAAAAAAACGCAAAATCCACAAAATCGCGGTTTTTGCGGCGTCTATTCAAAAGACGCGTCCGGTATTGTAAATAAGATGTTGACGAGAGGTTCAATGTCGTAGCAAGATATAATATAGATTTACTTGTTAAACAACTACTGTAGAGTTGGTAGTGGGTTTACAAATAGCTAAAGGGCGTTTCATAAGGTGGAAATGTAAGCCCAATTATTGCCGATTTAACTGTTTTATTTTTTGAATGCAAATGTTTATTCACTCAATAAATTCCTTTTCAGTAAGGAGTTTCACCATTTTAGGAACATGGGCGACACCAATTATTCATAATTTAGAAGAGAGTTATAAATATGGTGTTATATCAAGTACTTATAAAAATTGTATAGAAATTAGTAGGATAAATAAAAATTCTACCGAATTCAATTTCTTTGATTATGGATTTAATATTTGCGAAGGAACATTATCTAGAAAACAATATAATAAAGCAGACTACTTTAGTTTCAAAGTAATAAGGCTTCCACACTGTGACGCATATATAGCTATTGCCTTTAAAATCAATACCCTTCGTATATCGCTTATTCGCACCAAAAAGATGTTTTCATTAACAGGCTTTGTATCTTGGTATCCTTCTTTATTAAACTGAATTACAGTAAAAAATTATTTTGCAAGGTATACTGCGGTACATTCTTCATAACAAAAGTATCAGCTAAAGTATGGTTTTCTAAACTCGTATAAAGAGACGCCCAATTTCATCCAAAGGTTTATAGACTAATTTTGAACTCCCTTTATTAATTCTGAGCTCCTTGAAGGTCAACCATATTGTCGGGTACACAGATCACCTCTGGTCCAATAGACAATCTCCTATCTCCCGCCTCACTTGACCTGTTAAGGGTGCATATAAACCCGAGGTTCATTCTCATCGCCCTTTACCCTTTATTTAACAACAATAACAGTGAAGCACGTGCCGTATGCCTCATTAACGACGTACACATAGCTCGCGGATGCCATCACTTTTGAAAACGTTAGCGCGCTGAGCCAGATACGTCTTTAGTGCAAAACCGATATCTTGTGGATTGCGAAGAGTTGATCAGGCAACTTATACAGAGGAGTGGAGAAAATATGGTAATATGATAAATGAGATTTTGCATATAGGCTACTACCAACCTCTCATCATTGCGTCCGATACAAGCTAATGCAATAGCCCCGCACAGCAAGGGAGCAGTGACTCAATATCAACAGCCAAACCGTTTCGTGCCGCCGAAAAACTGCATTAGTAACGTTGTAGTTGCAAACGTTATTCCATGCGCTCAAGAGCAGCGATGGTCAACCAAACAACTCAGCAAGGGGGACGTATAATGATAACATAACGCTCGCATCCGTTTCTAGTGCTCATTTGCTCTCACAGTTCAGGACGACCCAACTATTCCACAAAAATAAGTTTCTGTAATTACAAAACTTATTAAGGAATGAAATCCAAAGGTGTTGCAGGATCCAGATCCTGAAGAAAATTGGGAGCAAGCTGAACATACGAAAGCAGCCGCGGCGACTGCTGCGGCAAGCGTCTGCATAGTATGCTGCTACAGTCACGAAGTCTAATGCTCTTGTGACTGCAAAAGCTTTTTTGCTACCTCTGCTCAGCTATTTGAGTGTTCTCCGGAGCATTTAATCATAGAAAATTGATATTTCGAGAGGGAATTGGATCACCTAATCGAAGAAATAAACAATTGCTTCCATTGTAGATTTTGTCTCCCTTTATGAAAAGAAGCTTCTAAAAGTCTTTCTAGAAGCCACATATCTAGCTACATTACAGCATTGTGAGATTTTGTCTCCCTTTATGAAAAGAAGCTTCTAAGTCTTTCTAGAAGCCACATATCTAGCTACGTTACAGCATAACTCAGGAGTTTGTTAGAGCTCCATTTTCAGCATAAAAGCCCGTCCATGAGGGATACGTCGGTGGCAACTCGTCGCGTGTGCGGCAGAGGGCGCTGCGCGCGGGTTAAAACTTGTGTTCGTACTACCAGCCGAAGAAAATAAATGCTAGGAGCTGATGAACTAACAAACTGTAAAGGCCCCCACAGAGTTCTGCGGCAGCGCCGCGGCCCTATGCTTAACCGTAGGGCAGAGACGCTGAGTTCGCCGCCGGCGGCGTCCCTGCCCTATCCTTAACCATTGCGGCGAGCGGCGTTGCCGCAGAACTCTGTGGGGGCTTTGAGGCCTATTGCAAACCGCGACGAGTCCAGCGACGCCACTGCGAATAGACACTATTCGTGTCGGGACCTTAGCAGACAATGGGGAGAGAACACGCGCGCCGGTTTTGGTTGCCACGCTGGCGCGACGCTCGCTGGAAAGAGGGCATACCACCAGCGACGAGTGGGGCGATGAGCTGCGTTGGGCCCATAGTATACTCCCGTCCGCTGCAGCGACGCGGGAGTGCACAACGACGCGACAGCTCGCGATGCGCGTCGCGAGCCGTCGCCATCGCTGAGGCTGACGTAGTTCACGCAGTTCTGCAGACGGAGACTTTTGCAGAATTTCAGCATTTCAGCTGATTCATTGCATTTTTTTCTTGGATTCCTTGTTCTCTCGACCGTTTTGTTCGTAGTTTTGCGTTTTTTCCGTTTTATCGCCTTCTAATCCATATGCCGTTGTAGGATTGTTGTTTTCAAAGATACTTCGTCATGTCGTGTTTTGTTAGAGGGGTTTCCGCGATGCCTGTGCTCACTAATGCATTTATTTCGTTTCTCGTTCCAACCACAGGCACGAAATCGTCCCAGTGGAGGCCCAATTTTTGGACAATGATGTTTTGCTAGAGGGGTTTCCGCCATGCCTGTGCTCACTAATGCATTTATTTCGTTTCTCATTCCAACCCCAGGAAGGGAAACCGACGTGCTGGACACGACACGAGAGGGCTCTCGTGACGTTTCCAGCGCGTGTCCACATCTCTGTGCCATACAAGTTACAGGAAGGTTCTGACGACATGTCCGGCACAGAAATTTTTGGGTTTCCGCGCCGGCGAGGGAGTTCACATGAAAAAGAAAGCCCGAAATGAGCCTAGCCATGAAGAAAATCCCACAAGGAAAACGACAAAAACATCATATGGCCACGAAAACTTCAGCAGACGTGTGTTGAAATCAGTGTGGAACGCTCACGAACGGAGGAGGTGGTGAAATAAGTGAAGGGAAGTGCTCGGAACATACTCCCGAGCGAGGGTTGCGATAGCAGTCGCACGGGAGTATGTTCCGCTCCCGCCACTCAGATGTATAACACCCCTCTGCGACGCGTCGCGGGAGCGATGGCGCGTCAACTGACAACCGCGCCTCACTGCGCCCTCCGTCACTGCAGCGAAGGCACGTCATTGACAGTTGCCCCGCGCCCGTCGCAGGAGCGACGTGGGAGTATGCCGTACGCCTTAGCTTGTCGCTGCGCTATGCACAGCGACCAGCTGACGCACCTCGTCTTCTTTGAATTCACTCTTTTTTGTGATTTTGTGCTTGTTCTCCTGTCGCGATTTGTTTCTTCGATGCAGCCAGAGCGGTGGTCTGCTCCCGTCTTTTTCAAGGAGATGAGCCCTAGTTTTTCGCTTTCTGGTTGTTTTCCGGCTTTGTTCTGCTTTTATTCTTCTTCTAATTATTTTTAAGTTCTGCTCGTCCTCAATTTCGTTTCTTTCAGGTTTGTGTTTTGAATGTAGCCTTAGTGGCGTCAGCTCCCGTCTTTTCAAGGTGAGCCCGTGTTTTTCGCTTGATGGTTATGAAAAAGTTTTTGTTTGTTTTTGTTGTTTATTTTTTTGTGGGGTTTCGGTTGATGCTGGTGAAAACTTCTGTAAGTAGTTGCTGTAAAATTCACTCGTTTTCAAAAATCAAACCTCTGGCGAATATATGAGGCATAAGTCACAGAACTTTTTTCAAGCAAAAAAGTAGAAGAATAGAATACCACCACATACGAGATTTTTTGGTGTTTTGTGGCGAGAAAAATCGAAAAGTGTCTTCAATTCTCTAATTGATTTCCATCCAACTCAATTTGTCATCCAATTTAGTGCTAAATCATTCCGTATTTCACCCTGTACTGCAGTGCGTAATTACGTGCCTGTTCATGCAGGTTTTTCTAATTTATAAATTTATAAACCCCAGAAGCCGCAAGATTAACCGAAATTCTTTTTTAAATAAGGATGCCAAAGGAGCATTTATAACAATAAAGGATATAATAGTTTCACACATTCCCAAGCAGCGTTAGTATTTCTTGAAAATGTGTTGTTTTCAGTCATTAAGCGCATGTTTCATTTTATTCCATAAAATGATTCTATGAAATGGATGAAATGAAAATTAAAGCAAATATAAATTATAGACGTACAAAGAAATGAAATCGTTTCGGTAGCACTCTACAGGCATTCTCAAATCAAGCCTCCATACACCCGTTGCGAGTGCTCCATTCCTTGCGGAGCTTTCGATGGCTTTCCGTCGCTCACCTGCAACCATCAAGAGAATGATGGTTGATAAATTCTCTTCGTTTTTGTCGACTCATTGTGTATTTTGTTCATTTTCTTCATCGTTATCTTTTCACCTCTTGTCCTGCTTCTAATATATTTTTTAATTGCCTCCATCGCCCATTGCATGAAACACTTCTCCTTAAATCTTTTCGCCCAAAAGAATTTCCCAATTATCATATTATTTTCTCAAATTGAATGTTCAATTTCAATGCCAAGAGGGAGTTTCATTATCTTTACCGTTAGTAAAAGTTCCGTTGTTCCTCGTTCCACTTTGTCGTGTAAGGTTTTTCTTTAACCAAACTGCCAGCCCGTTTTCTCCAATGCAATGCATTTTTCTCTATTTTGTTTCTTTATTTAATGTAATTGATGATTATCGTTTTCGCTTATTTTTTCTAGCCATATTCATATGTTGTTGTTCCTGTCGCTGTCGATAAAGTGCTAGCTGCAAAGTGGGAAGAGTTCCCAAGATCTGCATGTATAAGCATTATCCACGATTGTATTGAGTATTCTCCCTCAGTTTTTAATGACGAGATCATTATGTATTCGTTCGTGTTCGCGGTTTTGAATTTCGTTCGTTTTCTTCAGTTTGTCACTTGCATGCAGCACGACTCTTTCACGCAGCACCCACTGTCCTTTATTCACAGTGTGTTCATGTTTGTATTTTTCTTCATATCACGTTAGTTTCTGTGTAAGTTCCTGCCTCTGCTCTTTTTCCTGCTTACGCTTGCGGTTGTCGCCAATTCTAGGGGTCAATAGGTTCGAAACGCGTTTGAGTAGCCTCATGTTTCAGCTGTTCCATCCATGCTAGCAAAAAAGTCAAGGATCGAAGTATTCGATAGAGACATCAGAACTATAGGCGAAAGGTTGACGCTGATCGATGAGTTCCCGGAAATTTGGGATGAGAGACCCTTTGTCTACAAGAATGTTGCGAAGAAGACGCGTTTACGGTTTCTAATAAAAAAGGATATGGAAGACACATATCGAAAGCCATTCTAAGGTTTGCCGCTCTGATCGCCTGAAAAAGGGGGCGTGGCTGAAATTGCGCTTCGTGCGTCTGGATGTGATGCATCTGCCAGCGTAGAGTATAAAATGAAAGCACGGCAATTTTATCAATCACCTTGGATGAAGCAGCCGGCCAAGTGTGATTGTTGATACGGTTACACCTTCTTGTCTACAAGAAGTTCAATCAGTCATTTTCAGCACTCGATATTACACAACTTCATACACTTCATATGACGGCGACAATTTTGATGTCGAACAGGAGCACACCACTCCTTCTAATCGTTAATGAGAAATCGATGAGATCATCTGCGCTTTCATTTGAAGACGTTTCGTTCGAACTTGAAGAATCGCACTTTCAGATTTCACTGTCCTCTCGATCCAAAGTAAATGCTGTGCCGTATAATCTGCTAAAAGCCACTGCTAATGGTGTGCCAGTAACTTATATATTGAAGAAACAGGCGGTGAAAAAGGGAAAACCATGAAAAGTAATGATTCATGTGTTATTATGAAATCCTAAAGTAGTGGCTGTTTGTCATGGATTGGAAGAGATTACCACCGCTGTGAGTGCTTTACCGGATGGAGACGAAAGCATGGACACTCTTGACCTCACAGGTATGGTTCTCTTAACGTGCTTTGTAATAGCTGGGCTTGATGTGATGTGATTAACAGGCTTAATGGTAACCCATAAATTGCGGAAACTCGAACAGGTAGATGCGCATCTATGTGGCGAGTGGGAAATGAAGGTCGACGAACTTCTTCTCGCGATGTCAAGGGCAAAGATCGAGGTAGTGGCAAAGAAATGAGGTTTACGAAATCAAATAAATTTATGAGATTGGTCTGTTATTGTTGTCATTCATTAATAGTGTTATTCCATGATGCTAATTGCAAATTCTTTATGTTGTTGTTGTTGGAAAGCAATAAAAAATCGATAGCAACATACATGAGAACGAGCAATATGCTACCATTTTCACTTCAACTTGGGCGCTTTTCGAATTGGACTAGCCTAGAAGATGTTGGTATTCTTTCACTTGTTATAATGTGTCTATTCAATGACGTCAGCCTCAGAAGATCGAAATTGGAAGCAGATCGTGACCAAACTAGAGAATTGCGGAAGTTTTCCGAGGATTTGGGAGCATAGATGGGAGGTTTGCAGGCTTAAAAGGACCGGCGGCAGTTCCTTTCACAGCGGCTACACCTCATTCGCTCTTTTCGCTCTTATCAGCGGTGCGGGCGGAGTTGTAACCTTTGACCTTGGACGCACATGAATTAAGACAAATAGAAGCTTTTGGAGCGCGCGTGAGCGAATTCCCCAACGGAGACGACATCGGAGGAGAAGGTGGCTTGACATTTTCGGCGATGGTGGATTTGCATTTACAGGGCGAACTCTGCAACGACATGGTTATTTAAAGCGCATTTCATTCACCTTCAGTTTCAACTTGGATTGAAAATGATACATCATCTAAATCAGCCGGCCATCCCTCCGGGCAAAGTAATGCACCATCCGCTGACGCTGAAAGCACGCTTCAGTTCCTGTAGCCGCTTTGGAGAGCGGCTCATGTGGTGGCTCATGAACTGCCTGCGTATACCACTGTACCAGTTGTACCAATGATACCCTGTCAACGAGAAGATTGTGGAGAAGCTGTAACGTCGATAACTTCTAGAGAATACATCTCAGCTTTGAATCTACGAAACTTGCCAGTGCAGCGGCAACGATGAGCTTCCTGTGCCTTCTTTGCCAATGAGAGCGAGCGCGTTGGAATATGCGAAATCTTGTGCAAATTATTCCAAGCACGCTCTTGACCATTCGACGAGCCCTGAAAAAGAAAATCTGTGAAGAGAGCATTAGGTGAAACAGTTTTCGTTAAAAGCAGAGAAAATGGTAGTCACTTACGAACTGAAGCAGTGGTGGAAATGCGCTTTAAGCATGTCGTTACCAAGTTCGCCCGCAGGATTGATCGTGCGTTCAAGTCAACTGACCGAATCCATCACCGGAGAGAATGTGGTAGTCCACAGCATCTTCTCCTCCAAGGTCCCCTCCGGTGGGGAATTCGTTCGTGGCGCGGTCCGAAAACCTCTTTAGACCAGGTGCAAAATAATCCTGAACGCTGTGCATTGATAAATAGCCAACTTGATGATATTTGGCTTCGTTCATTTACCTGATTCACTATTTCGCCCCTTTTCCTCGAGGTCAAAAATTAGAACTCTGTACGTCCCGCTGACAACAGCTAGTAGCATGAGTGAGAAGTAACCTTTGTAGTTGCATAAAGAATTGCCGCTGTTCCTTGGAGCCTACAGAGACTACGAGATAGTCAAAAGTGGTTACAAACGAATAGCTAACACATTCGAAGCATATGAAATGCCTCCCGTCAATGCTAACGACTTCTCTGGGCAGATCCCTGAGTTCGTCCGCACTCTGCTGCCACGCCGCCCTATACGGTATAGAGAAGGCTTCACTCCAGAACTCTTAAAAAGATTGAGATTACTGAAGTAAAGATCATGTAGGTTGAGATTACTGAAGTAAAGATCATGTAGGTTGAGATTACTGAAGTACAGATCATGTAAACACCGGCATCAGCAAACCTTTGATTATTGCTCTGCAACACTCATACATCACGCCCCGTACCGTGTTCTTGCCGAGATTGTGAGGCTGCGACAAAGGAGCTCCCATGCCCAAGAAGTCTAAGCATTTCCGGCATGTTGTCGTGATAGCTATGAAATAGCGCAACCAACAGCAATCTCAACCTCATCTTAGCTTGCCTGTGCATTGTGGACATGGGAGCTCTGTGAGATCTGCAGCGTACGATACGATGAGCCACTCGGCCGTCCAACTCCGCAAACTCTTCTGGAGTGAGCCTCGCGTACTCATGGAATGACCATCCATGCTACAGACGTAACCTGTGATGAAACGCACATCCATATGGTGGCGTGCACAGGGCGGATAAAATATCGTCATAACCTCTTCGGAATATCACGCACGACAACGCCATGCAGACGACTATGGCTTTTCCGTAAAACCTGCAGCTGAAAACGATGTAATTAAATTGCCATTTCATCGATTAGCAGTGAGATAGGAAGAAAATGCTAACCACCTGAAACGGCAGCTGTCACATTTCTTCTTCAAAATTACAATGAACAAGGCTACCGTCTCTGGTCGCACCATTTTCAAAAAGCGAAACTAAATTTAAATTTGGTCAAAAACTAAATTTCAAACATAACTGCACAAGCAAAAAGGCGATCGAAGAACGCTTCACTCTGGGCGATAAAGAAGGCAATTCAGAGCGTAGAGAAAAGAGAAAGCCAAAATTCACGTTCATCAGCACAATATAGTGAATGTAGAGCACTAAATCAGAAGAAATTTTAACTGATTCGAATACAGGAGCAGGAAGTGCAGTGTAACAGAGGGATTCCGAGACTTTGGTGAGATAAACATGAGCTGTCCGACAAGCTCAGATGAACACTGAGCCAAGAAATAACAGAAGGAGGTAAGCACCGCCTGAACAGTCCTATAATGTTGAGCTGGAAACGCTAAAATGATAAATAGTGTGGTGGAATCATTCGCTTCCACGTTGAAATTGCGAAAACACCCTGAACTCTATCAATACGTCGGTTAACCGCGCTCCAGTGCCAGTTCTCGCTCTCGCCCAACACCGCCGCTTTTCTCGTCGCCGGACTCGTCGTCCGTGGTATGCCGTAAGCTTAATATCGTCCACATAAGACACGCGCCATGCTACACAGGCAACTACAACAGTATCCACAAGCCCATGGTACAGAATCAGCTGCACAACCATGGTTTTACATTTCAGACATTCTACACGGTCAGGCAAGTCGAAGACTTCTGCACGGTGCTTCCATTACTTGACTTAGTCAAGGGGAAGTTTCCCTTGGAAGTTCGACAAAAGCTTATCATCTCGAATTTCGAACAAATTCTTTTGTGATTCGTATTTTTGTATTCCGTATCAAGCGGTACACAAGGAGCTCGTCTACAACCAAGCCTCGAATTGTCTTTGCTGCCTCATCCAAGATTACGAAGGCGGTCAGTTTGAATGACTGCATCCACCAAGGACCGACGCAGTCGTCGGAACCAGCTGGGATACCGTTACGGGCTCGTTCATATGACCATCGCCTGATAGCAGATGTCGAAAAGCTTTTCATAAAAGCTTTTCATATGCACAAAGCGTAGTACCACCAACACTATAGCATTAAAAAATCATGAATAAAAATGAAGCATAAAAATCTTAAAAATAAGTCAAAAATTTTAGTGGATAGATTTCAATACGCCATGAGAATGTTCGGGAAGAACGGTGCCACTGTCCCCACTTATCACTGACGCGTGAGGACACGTAAGGACACGTACCTCATGACATGTGGTCGAACAGGAAGCGGTCTGGCAGAGTATAGAAAGCTTCTACTTTTCCAATTGTCTTCCTTTTCGAAAGCGTTTTTTCTTAAAGTATTTTAGTCTTATGTTGTTCAGTGTGCTTAAATTATCATATACTATCGTTTTGCTCGCGATTTTTAGCAAACCTTATGCTGCCCCTCCCCACCTCCAACAAACATTTCGCTTACTTTTGTGACTAACACTCTCCCACATCAAAAACTAACCCTTTGCTACGATGTTCCACATTAAAAACCACGTTATCAGTGCGCTAACGACCTGACGAAGGTCCGAAGGAAGTCGACACTACCGTCTTATCTTCTTGCTCACACAGCTTTTCTTGTGCTCCGCAGTGAACGACTTTATTTTATCTCGTAGTGAATCTCATCCCAAAATTGCCTTATCTGCGGCTCTAAGTGAGCACGTTTATTTGGATTACGCAGCCTAACCAGCATTCCTCTCAGTTATGCGAAATTAACCGCTTTTTCATACCTTTTCACCAAAATTGTTATTGCACTATTAAGACGTCATCGTCCTTGCGGCGATATCGGTCCACACTTCACGCAGTGCATGGGAAAAGTCCTCGTGGAGCAGTATACGGAGATCTATGTACAGTACCGCGCATGTCTTTTGGTCAGTTCCCGAAAAAGCCGCTTTGGAGCGTTCCAAAGCGGCTTTTATTATATAACTTTCTTTAAAATCAAGCACTTGTGAAAAGATACATACATTTGAGCTCAGCAGGCCAAGCTCTATCTTTTGACATATAAACCAATAGAGTTGAACAATGCATATAGGCCAGACATAATCAATCGAGTGGGCGCGAGAGCCTGTAGAGTGACAGTTTGGGGAATTTTATTGAAATTCCCAGCCGGCCTACTCAGAAATTGCCTTAAGACTGTCTAGCTTGCCTTTCGAGTACGCCGTGAACAATGCATATAGAATCGAACCTATCAATCGAGTGGGCGCGCCCATTCGCAGAGTGAGGTCGAGTAAGCGCGAGAACCTGTAGAGTGACCGTTTGGGAAGTTTTATCGAAATTTCCAGCCGCCCTACTTAGCAAATGTTCTAAGCCTGTTCAGCTTGCCTTTGGAGTGCGCCGTAAGCAATGCATACAGAATCGAACCTATCAATCGAGTGGGCGCGAGAGCCTGTAGAGTGACCGTTTCGGGAGTTTTATCGGAAATTGCCAGCAGCCTCACTCAGAAATTGTCTTAGGACTGTAAAGCTTGCCTTTGGAGTGCGCCGTGAACAATGCATACAGAATCGAACCTATCAATCGAGTAGGCGCGACCACTCGCAAATTGCACGCGCGATTGTGTTCGGAGCGCAATAACTCTGTCGAGATCGAATCGTTCCGGCTGCGGCTTGTGGATTTTGTAGGCAGTAGAAAGCTTTGGCAGTACGCGAACGTGCAGCTTTATAGCTTCTAAACAAGCGAAATTATAGTGGCGCGAAAATGCAGGTTAGCCGTGTGTGACACGATTTTTTCCGAATTCAGTCGACCCCTGCAGGAAGACGCGGCGTGCTAACGGCATGCAAACGCGTATGCTAGCAGAACACTGAAGGCACTTTACGACGACATGCTAACCACTCCTCAGCTGCTTGAACTGCCTTGGCCTCATCTGCCAGTTTAGAGCGGCGTAAGATAGCGGTTAGAGTTCCTTGTGCTCTTACTCACCCAGATTTGAGCTTTCAAATCTCACAATGGTACCGTTATCTTCAGCTCGATATCGAACGGTGGCACTCTCAACCAATTTCGGAAAATGGATTTTTCGACGATTCCCCATCGAGGACGTGGGCGCCCGAGCCTAGCCTGCGTGGACGATGACGTCATAGAAATGGATATCTTACTATTGGGCCATGCTAGAAACCATTCGGTCCAGCATTTCATGCTGAATTGAATAGCGTTATTGGGAGTAGGGGAAAAACTGTAATCTGGGCGAGTAAAGGCGAGGAGAACATGGACCGTTGTTGTATTGCATTGCACGCGAGGCCGTGTTCTGAGCGCGATAACTCTGTCATGTTTGAACCTTTCCGGTTGCATCTTGTGGGTTTTGTAGGCAGTAAATGTTCTAATAGTGCTCTGAAACAGAGCAATGTAGCTTATGATTGGACTAAGTTACGGCGCTGCGAAAAGGCCGCGCGTGCAATGCAATACAACAACGGTCCATGTTCTCCTCGCTCTTACTCGCCCAGATTACAGTTTTCCCTACTCCCAACAACACCATTCAATTCAGCATGAAAAGCTGGAGCGAATGGTATCTAGCATGGCCCAATAGTAAGATATCGATTTTCTATGACGTCATCGTCCGCGCAGGCTCGGCTCGGGCGCCCACGTCCTCGATGGGGAATCGTCGAAAAATCCATTTTTCCGAAATTGGTCGAGAGTACCACCGTCCGATAGAGCTCTTCGAGCTGAAGATAACGGTACCATTGTGAGATTCGAAAGCTCAAATCTAGGTGAGTAAGAGCGCAAGAAAGTCTAACCGCTTTCTTACGCCGCTCTAAACTGGCAGATGAGGAGTGGTGAGCATGTCATCGTAAAGTGCCTTCAGTGTTCTGATAGCATACGCGTTTGCGTGCCGTTAGCACGCCGCGTCTTCCTGCAGGGGTCGACTGAATTCGGAAAAAATCGTGTCACACACGGCTAACCTGCATTTTCGCGCCACTATAATTTCGCCTGTTTAGAAGCTATAAAGCTGCACGTTCGCGGACTACCAAAGCTTTCTACTACCTACAAAATTCACAAGCCGCAGCCGGAAGAGTTATTGCGCTCCGAACACACTCGCGCGTGCAATTTGCGAGTGGTGCGCCTACTCGATTGATAGGTTTGATTCTGTATGCATTGTTTACGGCGCACTCCAAAGGCAAGCTTCACAGTCCTAAGGCAATTTCTGCGTGAGGCTGCTGGCAATTTCCGATAAAACTCCCGAAACGGTCACTCTACAGGCTCTCGGGACCACTCGTCCTCACTCTGCGAATGGTCGCGCCCACTCGGTTGATAGGTTCGATTCTGTATGCATTGTTTACGGCGCACTACAAAGGCAAACTTCACAGTCGTAAGGCAATTTCTGAGTAGGGCGGCTGGGAATTTCAATAAAATTCCCCAAACTGTCACTCTACAGGCTCTCGCGCCCACTCGATTGATTATGTCCGGCCTATATGCATTGTTCAACTCTATTAATTTATATGTCAAAAGATAGAGCTCGTCCTGCTGAGCTCAAATATGTGTTTCTTTTCACAAGTGCTTGATTTTATCGAAAGTTATATAAAAAAGCCGCTTTGGAAGGCTCCAAGGCGGCTTTTTCGGGAATTGACCAAAAGACATGCGCGGTACTGCACTTTACCATGCTAGTTTTACCGGTGGTGAGTTCCTTACATGTTATTCCTCACATATCTTATACTTTTTGCTAATTTATGATTAGGTGGTAAAGTTGGGAAGGCTAGTCTAGGTGTCGCCCCAAGATCGAAATTGCAGATAGAGGAGAAGAGCGCAAAAAAGTGTGCAACTTTTAATGAAAGAGATTTGGGTTTCCCAATGTGTTGTTCTCCATTGCTTCCTCAAACGTTTCTTCAAGCAAACTCGCTTTCAGAAGCAAAAGTTGGCTGGATGAGGAGGTGAGGATTTTCGCGCATTTTCCTTAAGGTGTTCAGCACGGATAAGCTATACTATGATCACAGAAATGGACGGAAACGTGGCGTTCTCGATGACAGCGCGTATCGCCTAAAGCGTTCTTGCTGAAGCCTTTTCTAGGAGAAGGGAGGACAGAGCCACATAAGCACGATAAGCACCTTGTTATTTCATATGTGTCGACTGTGACATGAGAATTAAGAAAGAAAACAACACAGAGCCAGAGCTGAGGCTCACCGAAGTGCTGCAGAAAGGCAGTGTGCTGGAGCGCGAATTCGGAGCACTGCAGACTCAGTTTCAATCGCGGCTCACGTAGGCAGTGAGCCGGAACTAACATCAGTGTTCATCTATAAGCTGCAATTCTTTCCATATATCTTTCAAGTACAATTCTCAACGGTGCAGTTTTTCTGGGAGACGTCTGCACCGCTACGAATAGGACCGCATTCAACGACGTCGAAAACCTCATGACTAGCTACGATGGCTATGGGAACGTGCAATACAGCGGGACAGATCGGAAAGATGAGACAGAGCTAGACTATATGGTTCAACGATATTAGGAGAGCGAACCAAGGCGATGAAAATCTTTTCCAAAATTTCTACATGTGTATTATTATAGTGAAACAAACTGCGAAATATTGTGCAAGTTGACAGTAGCGGCGATTGCTCCATTTGAAAACATTCTCATACGTGTTGTAGGAGTAAATCGAGCACAATATAAAACATTTTTAAATGAAACGAAACATAAAACGTTGCAAAATTAACATATGGTTAACACTGCACGCGGGTTAAGTATCTAATTGAAATAGTCTTATATAGTTTTTTATGTTTAATAGTTTGGTTGGTGCTGTTTAGTGTCCATAGCCATTTGCAGTACAATGGCGGTTTTGCTAGTTTCTGTATGACTGTATATTCTTGTGTACTATACGTGCACCTCAATTACTCTGGTATTTTCTCTCAGCATCACGAATTTTCACTCCCTTGGCATTTTTTCACACGCAGAGGGATTTTTTCTGCATGCCACGTTCCTATCGGTTCTGTCGCTCGCTTTGGTCGGACTATGGACAGGTTCTATCGTGTCACGGAGCACGCTCTACGACAAATGCCAAATGCGTGAAAGGAAGCAACTGTTTGTGCGGTGACTGCATGCAGCGTATACGACGGCGGAGGAGTAATGACGATCTAAATCACTACCTCGTTTGTAATCAAAAGCTTCCAAAACCTTTCGTTCATTTTTCATGCGTGTTAGTATGCTGAGTGTTCTTTGTCACTCCAACATTTGCAGTTGAAAGCAACAAGTGATTGCGTTTCTGAGGCTCTGAAATACTCTCACACCTAACGATTTGAGCGAAATGACTCTGCATTTCCACAATTCAGTTTTAGGAAATCCGCTGAGATATGCTTTTGCAAGTTGCATATAATTTCATGCAAGAGGTTTTCTTCTGCTTAAAAAATTAATACCTCCAAGACAGCTAACAGATTTATCCTCTTTCAGAAACAGTTCTGAAAGTTGTGGACACTATTGGGTGGCTGCTGGTTTGTCAGGGGGAAAGGAGTGTCCAGCAACTGAAAACCTAATGTGAAACTCAGTGGACGTGCCTGGTGCCCATAGGAGTAGCGGTTTACTAAAGCCCATCCGAATAACAACACCATCACTTTTCCATAAACACTGTCAGCTCAATTGAGCTTTAATTTTCATACTTGCCATTTATTGCCCAGTTATAATGCATGTCTAAGAACCTTGTCGTGGTATATAACTTATGAACAGTTTGTTCTGTTCTTAAACTGTTAGCTGTACCTTCTGGTACCTAGTTTGTTCTCATGTATCATTGTATGCACTTCCATCTGGAAGAAATGAAAGATAAATAATTAAATAAAATACTGGAGAGGGAGCTGAGGCTTGCTGATGCACACATTAAAATATTGAAAAATGTACGCACACTCTACGCTTATTAGCATTACTTAAAACGTGTCCTACGGATACAGCAAATTGATCAAATTTGAAAAAAAAATTCTGGAGCAGTAACCATCGCGTCGAAAAAGGCTAGTGTATCAATTTCAACCTTCTAGAACCCGTCCTCATGCTTTAGACAAGCACAGATTTTCGCCACATTATCCACAAGTGCGCTAAACTTACGATTCGCCCGCTTGGCGCGCTGCCGGGAGTACTCGTCCGCTCGAGACTACGCTCCTGACGCCCCTACACACGATCGTGAGCGATCGAGCACACCCTAGACTCACCCTGACCCAAAACGGAAATGCTCAACGAGTTGTAAAAGTCATGTTCCTAGCTCGATAGCGGCATTTCCCGACGTGTCCGCTCCTAGAGCTCTGGACCCATTCTCCCCCAATCACTTCCTTTTACGCAGGAATGATACAAGGAAAACTTGTTCATCTACAGATACAGATCATCTACAGAAAAATCTTCATTTAAATGGCTGGATATGTCATACCTGCTTCAACCCCTTTAAATAGCTGTTAATACTCTTAACGAACTGCCTGTGAACTGCTGCACTTCAAGCTATATATTATTGTGCCACTCCATGGCAGGCCTTTTCATGGTCCTTGTGATCCACATTTCTGTTGGACTATAAAATTCTTTAGGGTCGCGCTGTACAAAGAAAGCCACTCCGGAATGGTCAGCATATCAATATATCCACCATATCAGCTCTAGCTCGGTTTGACGGCTGGCATCAAATGCATGAAATTTCATTTATTTTTTACATCTTCGTAACCACCTGTTTTGGGGACCAAAACGACAGTATCACAGGAGGAAAACAAACCGAAGCACTTTAGAACGAAATCAGCTCCAAAAAAACTATTCAAGTGTCGCTGGCTACGTCACACTAACTCAAAAACGACTTGAGTAGCACATAAATGTGCGTTTCTGTGCCCATAAGCAGAATAACTCACATGTTGCATAGCAACCGGAATAAACAGAGAAGGTACAGCTCACTACAAAATTGGTTGCATAAAGAGCTGTACTGCATTTTTCTGTTACACACGTCATATCAACTCAGGGTGAAGCGTCTAGCATGGAGAAATGTGCTCATGTCAGTGGACAGATCACGAAACGTGCACCGAAAGATCGAAACAGCACTCTTGAGGGAAAACTACTAGAAAACAAAATCACTAAGGAGACGGAGAAGAAATGAAAATTTTTAAAGTTACATAGTTCAACATTGAGTGTAGAAAGTCCCACGGCTTGTTCACATGTAGACGAGCAACACGAAGGAGAGGATGGAGAACGCATGGGCGAATACAGCTCCTATACAACTGTCACTCGCCACTGTACACTGATTTCTATGACCATGAGACTCTTTCTGCGCATTTTTTAAATTTTTGATGAGACTATTACTGCGCACTTTCTAGATTTACTATTTTGAAGATTGAACCTTAGATATTCTTTAAAACTGAGCGTTACTAATTGGTAAAAAGTTAATTTGAAAATGGGCACTCAAAGAGAGCACTGTCGGCATATTTTACTGTTTCACTTTCAAAAGGATAGAAACGAGGTGTAGGCTCAGAAGAAGTTATGTGAAGGTCGAGAGGTGAGGCCAGCCTTACTGATTTTCTCGCTTAGCTCCACAAATTTCAATTCGCAAGATGCACCACATGTCTCACTTGTGATGGCGACAAAATAGAGATGTTACTCGAAATTAATCGGCGCGTGACAACTCATAGATGGCAGAGAAGCTTAACATATCAAATTAAGCTGGATGTTTGGGTTCCTCACGAATGAAAGAATGTCCACCGTCCTCAGCTATCGAAATTGAACGGAGAAAACAACAAAAAATGTCCCGAAATGGCCAATCGCAAAAGCGTAATGTTTCATCGTGTTAACACCAGACCCCTCACCTCTTTGATCACTCGTCGAAAATTAACAGAGCTCAGCTGGGAACTGATGTCACATCCACTAGCCCTAACATAGCATCATCAGGCTACCATTTGTTTCGCTTCCTTGAAAGCCATTTGAATGGTAAAACTTTTGATTCCGATCAAGCTGTTGATCGGAGTTACACCATTTCTTCGCTTCAAAAAACCAAGGTTTCTTCGAATGTGGAATGTCTCAAATTCACCGAAAAATGGTAAAATATTATCATACAAGGTGGTCAATATATCGTTTAATAATGTTTGTTGTTGATATAAATAAATTTACTATGAAAAATGTGGAGAAACGACATTAAACACCGAACAACCCAATATTTCTAAACTTTTTTGATTTCTAAAGATTTTAGATAATTTTTGTGTTTCATTTCAAGTTGTTCAACGAAAATGATGGTTTGGTTAATCAATTTTTTGTTCAAACTGAAGGAATACATTTATTATACAGTAAATAACCAAGTCTTTCTGGTGCGATTTACATGGAAGCGGATAATACTAGAAGCGGTTTTCAGGCAAAAGGGTTAACTTCATCTGTATAGTTCGACGCTCTGTTGTTTTCCAGGATTTCAAAAAAAAACTCTTCATGACTGATTAAGTGCTGGTTACTGCGTTAATTGACTTCCTCAGTTGTATGCAAAGGATCTGGGAAAGCTCACTGATCACAAAGAAGATTCTAACAAAAAAGTGAATTTATTAAACTGCATATTGTCCAAGGGTTAAAATTTTATTAAGTGCCGTATCATCTCTCGGTCCTTTTTACTTCAGATAGAAAAACCATCAGTTGTAGGAGTGCTCCAAAAGACCTCTTTGGTACGGCATTAATTCGTTTAGGCCTAGAAATTTTAAGGAGTACATTTTCGGATTAAGGTATCGCTCATTCAGAAAAAAAGGGTCGTGCAGCAAATTTCTACTAAAAACGGCAAAATTGTAAACCCGCCTCTCCTTCAGCAAACTGTTTTAAGCGTTGAAGAACTTACGAGGCTTTCTTCTCTTAAAGCCAAAAGACTGCAAATAAGCACCCTTCCCCACCCCAAAAAAACGATGCAATAGTATGGTCCCTTATTCGATTCTGAAGCTTTATGTTCTCTGATCTGGAGCCCCTGAAATAATCAAAATAAAAAATCTGAGCGCTTTCTCCAGCACAATGACAGGAATTTCATCGAAGGAAGGTCTCCACAGTTTCTCTCATCAGTTTGACACTCATGTGTAGGAAAGGCTAGAAATCGATGATTACATCTCTATAAAAGTCATTGTATAGTTCCTTAATCCTCAAAAAGGTTGTCTGAGTTGTGGAGGGGAGTATAACTTTTCGTGGCAGTCGGAGAAAGCAATGCACATGTTCTTCTACTTTGGTGCTGTTCAATTCTGTCTTCATTGGTCGTCCTTGCCTTCTTCCTCTTCTTTGTCCCCATTGGCCTCCTTCTTCTTCAGTGTGTCCCAGAGAATTTGCTTTCCTGGCTACTTGGCACCACTTTTGCCGATCCCGCGCTTTGTATGATGTGCATCAATCCATGTGCAAAGTCAAACCAGTGCTGCTTCTGACGCCCCTTGACCGTTTTCCAGATATCTCCAAATTAAAACCCAAGGGCAGTAGTATAGCACAAAACAGGAGCTGTGTTGTGGTAGCTTTGAATCGCTGGGAAAAATTTATTGTGTTTCCCTTTTGAATATTGCTTTGAGCAGATTTTGAATCGAGCAATTCCTACTGCATAGTGCGCTAGTATAAATACGAGGCTTGCGCTCCTATACGAGGACAACGTTGGATCGCCTTATCCTTTGAGAAAGCTGTCAATCGCTGAACGGCAGTTTTCTTATTCATCTAGAAGCACTTTCTACCTGATCTTATAATTAGTAGCTATTCATAACTGACGATGGCAACCGTATTTTTTTGTGTGAAATAAGTTTCAGCTGAGTAACTCTAAGTGTTTGTGCGAAATGAGCTTTCTTAATAGGAGGCTAATGATAAGCTAAACGTAAAGATTGAAAAATACACAGTAAACATCTGCCGATGTCATATCCTCGTGATCGACTGCTCGCGAGTTCGATCTCGTGCCTGCGCTCATCAAGGTGATGCTTTATTACACATAGACGACGAAATGACTTTGAAGTTTGGGAAAGACAGACAGCAGGTTGTCTATGGACTGCGATTCACCGTCTGTCGTATGGTCAAACGCAGGTTCAAAGTGCAGAACTGATAAGAGAAATGCGCTCTGCTTAAGAATTGAAATAACCAAGCCTGATCCTTACGCCTTGTAAGTGAATCAATGGTTGTCCTCTCGTCGACCAACACACTGACCACTCTGCCGCTGTCAGTTCTTCGCATGCGCTCAACCTGTCGGTTGGCTCTTCGCGCTCCCCCGTCTACTTGAAACATCTGCCTATGGAGGTAATGGGTTTCTAGTGTCGCTGTTCTTAGGTGCTGTACTTTGAGTGCAGACGCGTCTGCTTCAAGCCGTTGATTCGAAACGACGTCGCCAGTGCGCTGAACTGGTCGCTTCTTCTGCTTTGTAATCAGCGATAGGCGTGTTTTATCACTGCAGCGTTTGGAAGGTCATATAGTCTGGCACTGAATGCTTCACTTGATTTTTACTACCGCCTTCAGGACGGTACCTACCTACCTCAGGTTTGTGCGCATTTTCGCAGTGGCTTTCAGTACTAGAGGGGAACCTTCTCAAGAACTGATCTCCCATGTTTTGATGATTTTAGTTCATTGATAGTAGCAATCTGTTAAATGGCTCCGGATTTAGTACGCCTAACACTATCCCGTTGTTGCTTCAACCATTCTAATTCTTCGTTGTTTTTGTTTTTGCACTCGTTTGTCATGATTACCCATTTTTTCCTTCTTTAATTATATATTCCGTCATCATATGTCTTCAGATTCCTCTACAATTGTGTCGTTTCCTTTTTTCATCTCAGATCCGACTTTTTATCTATTGTTTCCCTCTTCTTCCCTTCATCTCCAGCTTTAATCCTACCACAACACATATGCAACCAGAAGACTGTTATCCACTATGCACCACAAAACAAGAATATTAACTGCTAACCTTAGCGAAAAAAAGGACGGGCCACGCTTGGTGTTTTTCGCTGCCAAAATATTTCTGACAAAGCTGCTAGCTGCTTGAGACCATGCATAAGTCGATTCCTTAAGGTCCTTTATTATCTTGAGAACAGTTTTAAGGTAATATGGGTCACTGCCGTGCTTTACGTCAACATTTTTCTATTTAATGCTTAGCATATAGTGTCAGTATTCACTCAGCACACAACACTGTGACCTGGAGCATTGACAGCCAAAACAGCCAAAACCCTTTGTACCCTGTGTACTCAGAATCTTCGACTCCCCTTTTCTACCCCACTAAGACACTTTGACCATAGATTCACTCTTCACAGAGAAATAGAGGGACTGAGGAAAATCGCTCAATTTGTTGCTCCAGCATAATCAAACCCGAACAACTGAAGAACTTCCGCAAGTTACTGACACAGTGGCGATGCTCGGTTAGCAGGAACTGGATGCGAACCAAGGATCTTGAATCAGGTTGAGGAGCTGGCGAACTGGTTTATCTACTGTGCTACCAAGCGCTTAGGACGTTCAGTGGCGTCGAAAAATTAATGAAGATGATGACCGTTGGGAACATATTCTGCTCCGCGGTTTTTTCTATGCTCACGTATGCCTTAGAAGTCTGGACTGTACGAAAGCAGGATGAGCAGATGAGGATGTTCGGAGTGACACAGTTCACGCAAGCGGGAAAGGGCCTTCGGAATTCCAAGCTTCATCGACGTACGAGGATCATAGACGTTGTCACGTTAGTCAATCCTTCAAAAATTTTATGGGCCGGTTTGAACAAGCTCCCGGCCAAGTCACGTAACTGACAGGATTCTGCGGGTTGTCAAGGGAACACCAGAGTGCAATTCTACGCCTTGTTGAACTTCTTCGTGGAAACCCTGAACAAAGGGTGCTCCTCATCTCCTCGAGCTTGGACTGACCACTCTGGCACACGACAGGAAGGTGGCAGAAGCTGTTGGTGTCGTAACGTATGGTTGGCATACACGGCAAATTCATTGCATTGCAGTGACACGTCTACCGCTTGCATGGTCATTATGGCTTGAATGTTCAGCGGTAGGAGAACCGAGCAACTCACCTGTAGCCTGTAAATCGTTACAACGCCTCCGTTCAGTTATCTCTCACGCAAGTACCTATTCATTCAGAACTTCGTCGCGCAACAGCTCGTCAAGACAATTCTTGACCTCGACGATAAGCTGCTTTGCCGGCGGCATTTACGTCGTCTGCAAACAACACCCACGTGCGTTTGTGAACCTCGATTCACCTTGTTGAACTGTAGCAACTTGTTCAGTGCCTTTCATTGTCTATGAAGGTTAACAGGATCGCCTTTCTACTCTTTTCTTGAAGGTTTCTTCCAGTTGCTCTATCATCTGTGAACGCTTTTTTGCACATATCGGCGTGGCTAAGAAAGTAGAGCTGGGGAATTACTGACATCATCATTTAAGGAACAAGCGCTTTTCCGAGCATCATCAACGAAAGCAAAAGCTTAACTGATGTAGTTCTCCAAAATTACCCGGGATAGCGCCACCTGATGCGCTTCTACGTTCTACCACGGAAACTCTCCGCATTTACATGATTACTCTATAGGATAACCGCCACCACTGCTAGAGAATATTGAGCTAACAATCACTTAACTGCGTATGCAAATTGCTTAGCCCGATATGCTAGATCGGCAGAATTTTGTTACGTTTCAGTTTCTATGAAACAAAACTCACGTAGATTAAAGCCCACACAGCGGCCTAATCAACACTGATTCGACTTCAATGATAATAGGAAATTTTCTGCCAGAAGGAGAAAGAATAGAGGACGAGGTTAATCCACTTCTCTCAGGATACGTCACCCATTGTAAATATTTCCATGTATATATCGTGGATCCAGTTTGAACGCGTATTTGGCCTATTCAATGACTTGCGGTGGCCAACTGCTCAATAACCTAGTGCATTATCCTTCCATACACGTCTGGTATTAATTCACCGATCAAGGAGAGATTGAAGGCTTGGTTGGCCGGAAGCCAACCCGAATGGGGTGGACGCGACTCCTCCGACTGCGTCACCACCTGCCATAGAATTGTCCTTACGATTAAAAATTCAAGCGTAAGTCACTACATATGGTTAGCAAGAAATAAGTGCTATTGGACAGTTGGTCGATCCTTCGCCGATATTTAGTCTTGCAACTAGAAAAGCTCGAAACATATAGATTCAACCTTTTAGCTCATCGAAAATTCGCTCTTACGAAAAGTGCACCAATGCTCGTAAAAAAGTTGCAGCTGGACAGTGTGTGTAACAAAGAATAAGAAAATGAGGAACTAAAGTCGAACCGAAAAATTAAGCTTTTCGCAAGTTGCTGCTGCACTTTTTACAGTTCTTCTCCATTTGAGGGAATAAAAAATGCGAATAAGTTTGAGCCGTTCGTGCATGCTCGAACATATAAGTTCATGAAATATTCTCAATATTGATTTACTATTTAGATGCAACTAAGCCTCCGATGTTTTTGGAGGCTGTGTCTGCGGAGTAGCCGTATCTCTCTATGTAGGTAAACATCGGAATTTATAAAACTCTTATCTTATCAGAAACAGAACCGAAAAAGCCTGTTCTTCATGTGGAGATTTCGCAGCCATCGGCCTGGAAACAGATGACAGTTTTCCCCAATAGTCATAGCGACGGCTCTTGCACTTGTAATAATCGCAATGCATGCTATCCTGATTTATGGCACAGAAGTTGTAGGTGACAGTAATTCCATCAGACAGAAGGCCTCGGAATGACATTGTCAAATTTCCGGCAACTATCTGACAGTACCAGTTGTTCACCGTGGACCCTTCTATTGGAATCTGATACAGCGCTTTCTCGACTTAGGTTTTCAACAGTTCTCAGCATCTGGAGAGTTACTGTGTAAAGAAACACACTTTGATATAGCAGACATGTATAACAAGTTCGCTACATAGACAAAAAATTCTAGGACTCTAAGATATCTTCTTTCTCCTGCACTGATCCGGCGTATTCAGTCTCTCTTCGGTACTGGAGAAATTGCCGAGGACCTGAATCGCACTGCGCTTAGAATTTTTAGAATTGAATTTCAAAAGCCAAGGGTTTAGAGTCATTGCGACAGCCGGCTAGTCATCTCAAATGGATAATTGTACAAAAGCTTATGTTCGCACTTCTCATTTCAAAGGATTCTGAAATAGTAATAAGGGAAGGAGTTAAGGTCATTGTCATTCGCTTCTATTAGTCATTTCTTGACGCCCGGTGGGGCCGTCAGGAGAGGCGTTGGCCATCGGAAACATCTCCGAATTTAAGGTTCTTGGAAAAAGTCTGTCACAAGCCAAGTGAACCCTCCCTCCTTTCACGGTCGGATTGGTACCGGGCATTTCAAAAAATGATAAAACACTGACTTGTCGGTCGGCTGCCAAAACACGCATTATATAGGTCCAGCGCACGCACTCAAGTTGCTTCCGCAATGTAGGAGTAGAACACGCTACGCTTTCCAAACAGGCACTGACCAGTGGCGACCTTTGTCTTTGTCCCTATAATTGGGCTAGCACGCAAGGTTCGCACCTCATTAAGGAAAGGAGAAGAGTGGTGTGAAGGTTAATACAATCTTTTTGTGGGACACGGCCCATGTTCCACATCTGCGGGATAGTTGGAGTAGACAATTTGGATGCGTGTTTGTCCTGTACAATGAATTCCGATGCCGATGAGCTGGTGTCTTCGCCAAGAAATTCCAGTACCGATTCTCTGACCCGGTGGAAGGTTTGCATGGCATGAAGGGGTTACTGTCTGGGAAGGATGAAGCGCTGACTTTTTCATCGGCTGGCCACCGCAATTCATTGTATGGCCAAATACGCATTCAAATCGCCTCCACGATATCTCGTAGAGTAGAATGCGTTGTGCATCCTAAAAGTGATTGAATAACGCCGTCCTTTATCCTTTGTCCTTTTTCACGCTGTAGAACTAGCAGATTCGTTACAGCACTCTTGTCTAATAATTCAACGCAGCAACGTATGGCAAACAGCTTTGAAATCAACAATGCTATTAACTCTTTCCCATAGGTGGCGATGTCCGTTCCTCCACGTGGTGCCACTGGAAACTGTTCGCTTTTGCGAGCCGAGCTGAACACGGACACTCGAATGCAGGCGACAGGCCCTAGTGACAGGCCGGCCTACGAACAGCCCATGTCACATCATTTGGTTGATGGTGCTGAATGTTTCACGAGATAATGCACCGGCGTCCGCGGGAGCCGACGCGCACTCGCAAAGCCCGGCGAGTGTGAAAAGTATGCGAGGGTCCCTGATGCGAGGACGGCATCGGGGGGAAACTGAGCTAGTCCAAAAGTCCCGCAAATTAAGCAAGACCCGCGTGGCAACGCTGAATGTGGGTACGTTGTCGGGCCGCTCCTTTGAGTTGGCAGAGGCACTGGAGCGAAGGAAGATTGACTTGTGTGCGGTGCAGGAGACGAGGTGGTCCTGTAGCAAGTCAAGGGACATAGGCCGAGGCTACAAAGCCGTTCTGTGTGGCAGTCCCAGGACCACCAGCGGTGTTGGCATAATCGTCTCAGAACGGTTCCGAGACGCGATTGCAAGCGTGGAACGTTTCAATGACCGCTTGATGAAGGTCGTAATCGCTGCAGAACGGCGGCGGTATCATCTTTTCTCTGCATATGCTCCACAGACTGGATGCTCTGAGCGAGCCAAGGATGAATTTTGGAGCCTGCTGGATGAGAAGACAGCAGAAGTGCTGTCGCAAGACGTAATCATTGTCGCAGGTGACCTTAACGGGCACGTTGGCGCTGCGAAAGACGGGTACAGCTGTCATGGTGGTTTCGGTTTTGGTTCACGTAACGCCGATGGTGAGCGTATCCTCGAGTACGCGGAGTCGCACGACCTCACCATCGTGAACACCAGATTCCGAAAACGTGAATCCCACCTTATCTCATTCTACAGCGGGAATTCTAAAACGCAGATCGACTTTGTCCTTGTGCGAAATCGTGACCAAGGGCTTGTCACGGACGCGAAGGTCGTGCCGTATGAAACGGTCGCCACACAACACCGCCCACTGATCTGCACTGTGAGGATCACACCACCGATGTTTAAGCAGGTCGAACGGAGCGGTCCGTCAAGAATTAAGTGGTGGCGACTGAAAGAGAATGAGGCAGCTGTTACTTCGCGCATTCGGTTGCCGACGGTCACGACCGTCGACGAGACATGGCAAATAGCAACCAACGCGATTCTCAATGCTGCGCGTTCCGAACTCGGCACTACGAAACCGGGACGGCGTAAGGTCGATAAGCAGACATGGCTGTGGACTAACGAAGTTAAGGAAAAAGTCCGAGAGAAGAAGAGGTTGTACCACGCATTCCTCGGCGGCCCTAAGACAGCCGATAAATGGCGTCTGTATCAGGAAGCCAAGAAAGCAGCTAAGAAGGCGGTAGCCGTTGCAAGAGCCACTCATTACGATGATGTCAACGGGAAGCTTGAGTCGCGCGATGGCGAGCGATTTCTTTATCGACTCGCGAAGGTACGCCATCGCCAGACTGAGGATGTTGAGAAGTTCTTTGGCATCAACGATGAGAACGGTCATCTACTCATGGACCGCAAGATGGTTTTGAACCGATGGCGCACCTACTTCGAGGAAGTCTCGACAGTAGAGTTTGCTCATCCAAGCATTCCATCTTCTCCTCCTGTATACGGTCCCGTTCAGAAAATCACCGTAGAGGAGGTAGAAGCGGCTTTTAAGAAGATGAAGCCGGGCAAGGCAACGGGCCCCGATGATTTGGCGGCCGACTTATGGAAGTCGAAATCCTGGTACCCAACGAAGTGGCTGGCGACGTTCTTCAACCAGGTTATTGCGGAGAAGAAAGTGCCCGATATCTGGCAGAGAAGCACGACGATTCCGATTTGGAAAAAGAAGGGCAGTCCAGCAGACTGCACAAACTACCGTCCAATCCGATTGCTTTCGCATAGCATGAAGATCTTCGAGCGGATTGTCGACGGGCGCATTCGTGATACCGTCCAGCTCTCTACCAACCAGTGCGGCTTCGTAGCTGGTTGTGGCACAGTCGATGCCATACACGCCGTTCGTCTTCTGATAGAAAAACACCGCGAGAAACAGAAGCCGGTGCATCTTGCCTTCCTGGATTTGGAGAAGGCCTTTGATCGCGTTCCGCGTGAAGTGATATGGTATGCCTTACGGAAACATGGAGTCCCCGAAGAGCTCATAGAGTGGGTACGAATACTGTACTCTTGTCCAAAGAGTCGAGTGCAAGCTGCAGCAGGCACGTCGATGGAGTTTCCCATCTCTGTCGGAGTACATCAAGGGTCTGCGCTCTCCCCACTACTCTTCGTCGTCGTTATGGATGCCATATCGCGTGATCTTCAGCAGCCAGTCCCTTGGACGTTGCTTTATGCTGATGATGTAATGCTTGCTAGCGAAGACAAGATTGAACTCCAGCGGCAGGTACAAGCTTGGTGCGATCGCTTGGAGAGATTTGGACTCAAACTGAATGTCAAGAAGACCGAGTATATGACGACTGATGAAGACGAGTCCAGCTCCATTAAGGTAAATGGCATTGAGCTGCCACGTACTTCGGTATTCAAGTACTTGGGATCAGCAATCGCGTCCGATGGCGGTTTACTCGTTGAAGCCAACTCACGCGTGAGTGCAACGTGGTCCAAATGGCGCTCTCTGACGGGAGTGCTCTGCGACAAGAAGATACCAGAGCGCCTCAAGTCGAAGATCTAAGAGCAGTCATCCGGCCTGTAGCTATTTACGGAGCTGAGTGCTGGCCCGTTACCAAAGAAATTGAAAGGCGCCTCAGCGTAATGGAAACGAAGATGCTGCGGTGGACGGCCGGAGTTACGCGTTTGGATCGAGTACGCAACGACTCCATACGGCAGAGGTTCGGTGTCACCCCGATATTTGAGAAGATGCGCGAAGCTCGTCTGCGATGGTACGGCCACGTCCTTCGCGCAAAAGGTGACACTGTCCGAAAGACTGGTCTTAACCTTGATGTGCCCGGTAGGCGGCCACGACGGCGACCAAAACAGCGGTGGCTTGATACGCTGCATCAGGACTTGAAGATGGCTGGGTTGCACCCTGATCAGGCATTTGATCGGGAGAAATGGCGCCAACATTCCAGGAAAGCGGACCCCGCAACTAAGCGGGACAAACGCTGAAGAAGAAGAAGAAGATTAACTCTTTCCCATAAAGAGTATGTGTTTTTTAGTTAACTGCTACAAACAACAGCTACACATTAGCTTTCGAACGTCTATAATCTAAAGTGCCGTAAAGTAACTCATGCGTAACTTTTATTTTTACAAAAACAAGAACGCTAGAGAAAACATGTTATTAGCGGCAATTTCATTGCAACAAAAAACGATACCACCAAAATCCGAAAGCTCTCGGATTCGCAGCGAGAGCACAAACAAAGGGAAAACCGTGGAGAAAGGTCAAGTTCGTATGGATAAGGCAAAGCCACGAGGTTCTACACGTTTTCGGCTAGCTTCTAAACTACTACATTGGAAGAGTTGCTGCGATAGCCTGGCGGAGCTTTAGAAATGGTCAACTTTTGATATACCCCTTCTACGAGCTGCCTCAGATAACGCGCGTTTCACTTCCATCTTCCTGCTTCTTGCTTAGGCCTATGTTATAGTTCGGCGACAGCGTCGCCGACGGCGTCGGCGGCAATGCTGGGCGGGTGCGCAGCAACTGTCGGCGACCGCGTAGCCGACGCTGTCGCTGAAGTATGACATATGCTTTACTCGAAATCCCAAGGGGCGCTTCTATTGCAGAGAATATATAAATGCCAGTTGAGGAGCTACAGTTACTGCACATAACCCGAAGTGGTTTTTCTCGACCAAGTCTTCTACTCAGCTCACGACACCTTCGATACTTAGTTTTTAGCTTTGTGCAGCTATATATGTTTTTTTTCAAATTTTTACTTTACCTACTAGGTACCGACCGATTAGTATTTACTTTGCCTTGTGAGGAGCACTCAATTATTAGATCTCATGATGCGAACTAGTAAATGAGTGTCACGCACAAGGCAAAGTACCAATCAGTACCTAGAAAGTAAAGTAGGAATTTAAAGCGATGTCGACCATGATTGACCATGACGAATTAGTAAAGGATTGCGGATTGTGCCTCCGCGTTGGTAACGTTTAGTGTTTGTTTTTGTCAGTCTGGTTTTTCGATGATATGGCTTTCCTACAAGATCTCTACATTCTCCCATTAATTTTTCTCTACAGCAAATAATGTCCAAGTTCAACTTTCTGGAAAGCTGGGCATTTTGTAACTATGTTTTGCTCTTCTTCGCCTGACAGGTTTGGTATAAATTCCTTTATCGCGACCGACGTTTCGACGAACTCGTCTTTTTCAAGGTCTGAAATATGCTCGAAATGTTTGGTCCTGCAGAGTTCATTGGGTCAGAAACGTCGCGTCTACCCTTACACGAACAACATGTCCTTAAGAGTGTTAAGAAGAAAGGCCACATCCGCCCCCAACTAACTCACCGATATCCCACCAGCGCCAAGAAACCGGCTCAACTGGTCGCCGTGGAGCAAGTGGGACATACTGGTCCGATCATATATACTGCTCCGAGCACGGTGGTATTGAGAATGTATGCGAAGCAGTATACGACATCTCATAGCTCACATAAAGGGATAAAAGGCAAGAATTCACTGGCAATGGAGATGCACTCGTGTCTGCTGTTCATAGATAGATTGCGCCTGTGAATCCAAGAGCCTTCCTGGTCCCTATTTTCGCTCCTATTCTTTATTTTTACTTATTATTTCTTCCTCCCTATTTTTCTCTACAGATACTCGACCTTATTCCGCTTATCTTTCGTTTGAAATTTTTGAACAGTTTCCTCTCCTACATACGATGAAATCCAACATCTTTTTCCAAATATCTTCTCTCCGCTCATGGTAATGAAGTCACGAAAATTTTCCTGCTGTTTTGAATTTCATAATAGAGATATGAAATGCAGTGTTGAAGATGGACAGTAATTCCTGCATGTGCATTGAAACAAAAACCATTTTCAAAAAAAATCACATCGCAACAATTCCAATTCGGCTACTTCTCTTTCGAAATGCCGGCCACTGTACAATGACACTTCGAGGGGTTCATTTGGTTAAATATCTTCTCTCCGGAAGAACGATATCGGTTCGAAAAATGCGGAGCTAAGAATTCAACGTTTTCTCTTCACCCATCCACTGGTATCGTACCATATATAATTCGCTTAATCCGTCGGTCACGTTGTCAGTCACGGGTGGAGGGGGGGGGGGGGGGGACTGAAGCCAAGAGATGCCTACGACAGTGCAGCGTATGCCAGCCGGGTTTTCTTTTAGCTTAACCATGGGGATTGTTGGTGAACTGATAACCTTGGCGGCTGATCACCCAAGTATACGATATATTAAGCGGACAAGCGCATCAGGGTATTAATGGGGATCAAGTGCAGAGCGTAGGGATTCAGAAGACGTGCCCTAGACGTCGTTCAACGTGCGTCAGGATTCAGGAGACGTGCCGCAGACGTCGTCCAAAGCACGTTAGAATTCAGAAGACGTGCCGCAGACGTCGCCCAACGTGCGTCACGATTCAGAAGACGTGCCGCAGACGTCGCCCAACGTGCGTAGGGATTCAGAAGACGTGCCGCAGGCGTTCAACATGCGTATGGATTCCGAGTAAGGGGGGCCAGTAGGAGGGGATCAACAAAGGAGGACCACTAGAGGGGGGAATAAGGGGACTAGTATTTTCCCTCAATATCGTCGGGTTCCTGAATGCGGGTCACAGAAGTCGTTGCAGATGTGTAGGGGTGCAGAAGTGTCATAGACGTCGTGGCAACGTGGTGATACGTGAGTCGGCATTCGGTGCCACATGTGCGTGCGTGACTCTCACTCCGGTAGGAAGAGTGACTATGGAATTCGGAAGAGTATTATTGCCGTCGGACAGTAAGCGGTGTCGACCAATACCGATTAATTTTAATTATGTTTTTGAGATTAAGCACCGCGACACGTTGAGAACGGGCACTTCGGAGAATAAATCGAGTACATGCGATAAAGGGGGAATGGGCTTCATAGGAGCAGTGAAGATTCTGACTCACCATAACATGCGATAAAGGGGGAATGGGCTTCATAGGAGCAGTGAAGATTCTGACTCACCATAACCCGCTGCACCGATCTGTATAGTGAAACCAGTTTTTTACTGTATAAAGTAAGAAGGCCTGAAGAAGAAAGAAGGAAGATTGGAGTTCTTCTATTCTCGGTGTTTGCCCCAACCAGACGTTTGGCTGCCGCTAGGCCGCTGAACGTTTGGTTTCTGTATATAACTTAATGGGAACAAATTCAGCACCACTGTCAGTTCTAGTTCAGAAAGGCGAAGATCTGTAGCTAATTTTCCCATGTATCTAGTGCTTTATTGTGCCCACATATGCTACGCAGCAAGAAGACGGCGCAGTTCTTACGTGAGCCCGAAATCGATTCGAGGGTCGGTCCTCACTCAATCCAGCAAAGCCTTCCCACCGCTCATGATCGGTCACTGAGCTAAAGAATTGCCTTACGTGAGTGAAGCACTGATTTCGAACACCCCATCAACTACTGTTCGAAATAGACGCTTATTAAAAGGGCCTCCACGAGAAGTTAACTGCAACGCAACTTCCAGAAGGAATACTAGATAAGCTGTGTTCCGTACAAAATTAATCATTTGGCGGAACAAGAGCGGTAATCAGATCAGGCCATACTTCGTATATAAAGCGACGAATGCCGAAAGGGAAAGAGTTGAAGCCTCCGTTCTTCCTTCTATTGGCATAGAACGTTGCCTTCAATGTCAACTTAGTGCCCTGTGCTGCATATTTATGTCTGCGCATCTCCATCCTTCTATTTTCCCTCTAAGAATGATTTGCCACCGCCGCTCTGAAACACTTGGGCGGTGACTGTCACGAACGTCTGGTGCTATGGTCTCCTTTCGATATGATGCGTTCGTTATCTGTTGTTTTGTTTCTTCGCCGACGTCCCCGCGTTGTGATATGCTCTTCGGCGATCAGGACATGGTGCTTAACAAAACGGCCCATCGCGTGAAGCACGAGCGAAAACGGACCACCAGCGACGTCAACGACGGCATCGAGTACAACAAGAAGGTTCGATCCCGCCCGTGTTTGTTCCTTTTAAAAACGAACTCTGTGCTACCTCCAAATCGATAAGCGTGATGAAATGTGTGTTTACCTAGTAGGGGTTCCTAAACCGCTCAGAAAATCAGCGCACTTTGTCACTATTTTTTCACTGGTAGCGTTCGTGGTACGTTTTTTAAAAAGTTTCGATTGTAGTGGGACCCGATATAGAAGCTGTGTCTCTAAAGATTCTGAACGGTTTTGTTTAGTGGCAAGAAAGCCCTGAGCAAATTGATCAAAATTTATCGAATGATTTGTAGAGCTAAAAGGACAAGATTTATTGGTCCATCTCTTTAGGTGTTATGAATTACTTGCACTAATTGAACCGCTTCAGCTGTTTTTCTTCTCATCCTCTAATGCATATGGGAATTCCATCCTAGGCGTGCAGATTCGCCACTCTTTCCTCATCCTGAAATGGCCAGCTTCAGTGGCATGAGGGTTCGAGGACGAGTCTAGAAACACCACCGAAACAATGAGCTTTCTTGGGGTGTACTTCAATCCCGCAGACGATTTCCTATTTATTACTTGACTTCAGATTTTTGGTCTCAGTGTGAAGGTGTTGAAGAGGGGATTGTAGGAAACTTTTGGAAGAATACACTCTCTATTTAAGTGAACCTTCTGCAATATCTCCATATTCCTACTTACTATCCTTCCTGTAGGAAAACGTTAAGGGAGGAACAGAACAGAAGAATTGGAACTACAGGACGGAAAGAGATCTATAGCGTGACCAAGTATTGCATACCTTTAAAAGTTCTATTCCACATGACACTTCGATGCAGTTGGTTCGGCTACCAGTTCCCTTTCTTTTGCGTCAGTTCTGTTTTTTGGAAGCCAATCGACGTTAGACAACAAAATAAGGGAGCCAATGCAACTCTAAATAAATTTGCCCAGGAAAGATTGTCATTTTTAGATTCGCAAGATCAACAAGGAATTTTTGGAGCAAGCGAATCCGAACGGTGTGACTGAGGAGAAACACAGTGATGGCGGAAGTGAGCGTGAGTTCTTCAAGAAACCTGTAGGCACTTGACAGCTAATACATAGCTTGGACGAGCAAAAATATTTGTGAATGTGCCACAGTGGTCGTGATAATGACTTTTGATATGAAATAAAACAAGAGCAGCAGTAGAAAAGGACACCTACATCCAGTTCGCTCTACTACCATAACTGAATGTTAGCATACAATAGAAAGCGAACGTGAATGACTTCCCTCCACTTCTTCATCTGCGAATTGTTTCTTCCTTCCACGTTGCTTTTTCTCTTCGCACCTCTCATTTTTATTGAAGCTTATCCAGTCGCATACTACATAATGAAAGCACCAAACAGTACGATATGTGTGCATACAATCATATCGCTCTGTTTTCTTTCGTTTAATGTTTCATTCGTCGACTCTGATGTACTGAGTATGAACGCCCTGAGTGAGCAGGGCTTCGAGGACCGCTTCAGTCTCGACGGAGTCGAATGCCTTCTTCAGGTCGATGAACGTAAGGCACAGCGGCAACTTGTACTCTCGCGACACTTCGATGAGCTTCGTAATGGAGTGTATGTGGTCCATCGTGCTGAATCCTCTCCGAAATCCTGCTTGCTGGCATGGCTGTTCTTCGTCCAGCGTTCTGCTAATCCTATTCAGGATCACTCGAGTAAACAGTTTGTAGACTACGGACAGCAGGCAGATCGGGCGATAGTTGCCAATGTCGTGCACGTCTCCCTTCTTGTACAGCAAGACGGTCTTGCTGGTCTTCCACTGAGGTGGAACCTTGCACTCCGACAGGTAGCGCGTGAAGAGCAGCGCCAAGGTGTTGATGAGCGCTGGCGGAAGGTTCTTCAGGTGTTCAGGTCTGATCCTGTCGGGATCGGGTGCTGTACGTTTCTTCACCGACGAGATGGCGTGTCGGATCTCGGAAGGGAGGACAGGGGGAACGACGTATCCATCCTGCGGAAGATGGCGTGGGGGCAGGTGGACGTGGCTATCGAAGAGATCGGAGTAGAAGTCGTGGATGACCTTCTCCATGGTCCTTCTGGAAGAGGTGACGGTTCAGTCAGGACGTCGGAGAGCGGTCACCTTGGTCTTGAAGTTGGCGAAGTTCGGGCGGGCGCTGCGGATGCTCAACCCTGCCTCTGCTGCTTCAGCCAACACTTCCGCCGTTCCCTCCTTGAGATCTTCCTTTATCGCCGCTCTGCATAGCTTCGCAAGCTCAGACGTCAGTTGATGGTTGCCTGACGCTCGTGCTGCTCCACGCTGGCGTATCAGCTCGAGAGTTTCCGGAGACAGGCGTCTCTTGGTGGTCTTCAAGCTCTTGGCTCCCTTAGCACTATCGCGAAGATGGTGCACGAAGTGTTCGTGTTCCTCTCGTTGTTGTCCATAACGGTATCCTTCCAAAGGCCGGCAGGAGAGGTGTAAAGGTCTCAGTTGATGGTCGTTCTGGGACTCCTCTTCTTGAACTTCACGGCCTTCTCTCCTTGACGCGAAAAGCGGAACCTTGCGCGAAGGAGGCGATCGTCCGATCCCGTGTAGAACTTGGGGACAACGGAGACGTCGGTCAGGCAATACTTGCGATTGAAGATGAAGTGGTCGATCTCGTTGTGGAACTGGCCACCGTGGAATTCCCAGGTCCACCTTAGAGAGGGAGGCTTCTGGAACTGTGAGTATTGGTCGACATGATAAAATCAGACAGACTTTCACCTTGCTCGTTCCACTCCAAACCGTGGGTTCCGATGTGAAGTTCTTCCGGCGACCTTCGTGCCCGATCTTGGCGTCGAAGTCGCCGACGATCAACTTGTAGAAGGTGTGATCTTCTTTATAGAACTTCCCCAGCTCTACGTAGAAGGCTTCGACCTCTTCGTCGTCGTAGTTGGATGTTGGGGCATACGCGACGAATACAGTCAAAGCTGGCACGGAGCCACATCGCTTCAGTCGTAAACGTCCGATTCGGGTTGTCAGAGACTCGTACGAATCGATGTTCATGGCCAAGTGCGTGTTGACGGGGACACCAACGCTGTCTATTCCCCTGCTGTCGCAATTTCCGAGGAACAGTTCTTCTCCGGAGTCGTAGGCGGCGTGTAGAGGTGGTGTCTTCTCGTCTTGGTCAGTCCGATGACGTCGTAGTTGATCTTCCTGGCTTGCATCATCAGGTCCTCGACGGATGCTTCCTATGCGAGCGTGCGGGCGTTATAAGTAAAGATCGTCATCCTAGTCCTTCTCAATTTGCGCAGCCTGTTAGGCCCTGAGATTTTAGCAGCCTCTCCGTACTCGTCCTTCCCATCGCTGCAGAAATGGGGCTCTTCGGGGTCAGGGGAATGAGGCCCTTTAGTGCTGCTGTGTTTGAATGGAGTGCACACGGGTAGCTAGTCGGGCTCTGTCGTGCGGGCGAAGAACTCCGGGCAGCCAGCCAGACTACCCGAAGGAACGAGCGAGACTTAAGGCGGCCTCGAATCGCCTTACACGTACTCCCAATCTACCAAGTGCAAGCTTTTGGGCGAGCCAACACAGTTACAATCCTCACAGTCACGGACACATCCTCGCACACTGTGCATGAACATGCCGCTCCCACGCACAAGGTACGCGTCGACCCGACACAGCAGGAGCAAGGAGTCCATCCCCTGCAACCCACGTGCGTCTCTGGGCAGTACAAGGTCGCATTTGGTTCGCGTTTCATTTCCCTATCCACCACCCGGGGACGCGCCACTGGCCCTGCGACAAGCGGCCCGATATCCCTCTTAACAAGAGAGCCCGAAGGCTCTCTATCGAGGGAGATCCGTGGCTACGCGCAGTAGTGCAGAGAAACGCGAAACGGAGATGACTGCGCTTGTTAAAAATATCGACACGCTTGGAGGACTTGTTGTCACTCCGCCCCGCCTTCCTCTGATCCTCAGTGGTCCTCTTAATTCCTATGCCCTATCAGGATTTGCAGTTGTCCCTGTAGACGACGTTCTTCCTCTTCCAATTCGGTAATCCTTGCACGCGCCTCGTGCTTCCTGTCCGGAATATTGCAAAGTGCTGAGTGGTGCCCGTGGTCTTGCGGAACCATATCCTCGAAATGAGTACCTCTTATCTTCCGGCAGTAAAAACAGTTATTGTCCCGCTACTTGCACTTTCTAACGCCTCCACATCGATCCATACACTTGGGGCACGCGCCTCGTCGTTCACAATTACAAATCTCTCATCACCATCTGTGGTTGTCGGCATGACTAAGAGAAGTGCATTCCGAGCTCGGCCCAAAAGCACAGCGAAGGGTGGGGTCCACGCCCTGTGACACATCCTCAACCTTTATAAAGGGGAAAACGCGAAATCCTTTCATATCCCGGATCCGATCCTCATATCCCGGATCCGCACGCCTCTTTCGTTTATGCGTCTTCTATGGTCCTCTTCTCTTTATCTGTTGTCGGCTTCTATTCATCGGGGGTCGTGCACGATCAAGACCCCCGCCGACTCTGGAGCTGGTTCGTCCCCTTCCGACTCTCCGTCTAATCTCAGTTCCAGCTTCTCGGGAACGTTTTTGTACTTGTCGGAGCCGAGCGCCTGTGCCTGACCCACTTCTACTTGGTTAGGTTCCGTCACCTCCTCCACCATATGTTGCAAATAGGCTTCGTCCGATGTAGGAATCTCTAAAGGCTCCTGTGACTTCGCTTCTATTTCCTATTTTCAAGTTACAATTTCAGACTCGCCACCTCCTGGTTGAGTTTTTCAAATTTAGGCTTCGTGTTGGAGAGCTTTTTCTTTGTATCTTCCTCTGTTGCTGAGAACATGTTCCTCGTGGAATATGTCGTAGAAATTACGTGCATCCTCAGACTTGTTTGTTCGTTGAAGGGCTGCTTCTTTCAGCTGGATTTCTTTTTTTCCATATCACGAACAACCTGTCTGAGTATGTCTTGCTCCCGTCGATCCGTCGCAATTCTTATGGCTGCATTCTTCCTAAAGGTCTTCGAGAGCACTCCAGTCTGCTCCGCCTGATCATAGTACAGTCGAGATAGGATCAAATATCGTGTAGTTACGCGCACCATCTGTTCCTTGGCTGCTATCCTTTTCCTGAGAAGTTTCTGTATCGTGACAATTCTCATAGCCGGAGAAACATTATCGACATGGCGATTACAAAAAAATCACAACCAATGATCACGTGCTGTGAGACCGCTTACTAAACATGTCTCATATTTTCTCAAATACTGCTTCATTTCTTCTTGAACATCGGTCTATCTTCGATCTTACCTCCTTATCACAGTCTCCAGGAAATAGTTGTCCGAGAGTGTCTCCGTCATGCTGGGAAAGATATATATTTTTACGCGTAGTTGCTGTACATTAACCAGTAATGTTGTGTGATTTCTGTACTTCTTTAAGTTATTTATAACGCGCACGCGCATTCTCTCACCTAGTGAAACGCGCCGCAGCTCTTCTCGGACCAGTAGTTTGCAAATAACGACGCGACGCTTAAGTTTTCATTAACCAGAGTGGTGAATGCCTCTGAGATCTCAATATATGAAAAATGCGTCACACTCGAGTGAAACCATGTGAACCCCCAGACCTTAATACAATTTTAACGTATCCCTCAGACCAAGAGGTTTTGCTTCAAGATCTGTGGTTCTACGATATCCTTCATTTCTAGTCTGCGATGAGGTTCTTCTTACGTAGGCAGGGGGGCTGGTACCTTGCTCCAGCCGCGTATCGCTGTTTCTTCCCTGTACACGATACACTCTTCACTGAGACGATCGGTACAACGTTCAAACACGCCAATTTCCTGTAATCCACTCTCCTTGTTGAACGTACGTCGTAGCGCGCTTCTATATCACTCGCACCAACCGCGTGTGAGCTTTCTGCACGCTGTTGAGACGTGGCCTCTGTGTCCACTTCCCGTTTCCGTTGTCAAGTTTCAGTAGCACGAGGAGGTTTATCGGTCTCCTAATCCTCCTACGTGATGGCATATCACCACTGATCCCTCTCTGAAGATTCCTTCTTTATTTCTTACTAACTTGTCAATACGTCCTATTTTTCACATAAAACGTGGTTGTAACGTGTCACAGATCAGTACAACCTGTCCCACCTTCAGAATTATACTTGTTTGTGTACGGCCTCTTTTTGATGTTTCTCTTGCACAGACGTTGATTATTGTAACTGCCAGTGCTGCCAGAACTGATCAAGCGCTCGTTAACATCAAGCGCTCGTTAAAACATCTCTGCCGTGGTGCATAAGGAATGTTGTACGTCTAGTTATTTTGACGACTGGAGATCACTTTGGCAATCGTAGGGTCATTCCTGGCCCTCTTCAACCATTCCGAGAGTATGACGTCTCCTAGAGCGAATGTCGGCGCATTGTTGCTTGTAATCAACTTCGCTACGCCTCGTCTTGCAAAAAATCGCCTACACATGTGGATAAACGCGATCGCCGAGAAATAAGATACGAGGTCCAACTGCACCAGTCTGGTGGCGAAACAAGTGATGATCCATCCGTAAAATTTCTCTTTAGCTTTTACGGATAGTGGTACAAAGTATTCGAGTTCTATGTGCTCGAATGGACGCGATCTTGTCACTCCGTCCTTGATGAGGATACGTGTACGGCAAGTTATTCATCTTCTGACACTCCGTACAGCGGAGAAAGTCGTATCGGAAATGTCGTTCTCTCATTAACTCGCGCAAGGAGCAGTTTTATGAACTAAAAGTACAAAGGCTATAACTCTTTGAACTGTACGAAGATCCGCACTACGGACCTCATAGAATATATCTGCATAGTGTTGTCGAGACAGAGCCAAGACGGTGGTATTTTGCGGTCTATTCGCACCCGTGCTCACACCGTCTTGCGATTCATTCGTTAGTCCGTCATCTTTTGCGGAGTTGTTGGAGTGAACGCCCCTTTCCATTGCTCCGTCGGCTCGGTAAGGAATCGTGGTCCGGTCTACCAGAAATGACCGTGTCCTCTCCTAGCGCAATCTGCTGATTGTTTGTGAGACGCAATGTGAACGAAATCTACGACATATCCACTTTCCTCCAGCTGGTTGACTATTCTGTGGACCTCGAATACGCGATTCCTGACGAAGGGGTTGGCATCTGGATGCTTCACCCTGATCCAGTTTAACGCAATCTCGGAGTCGGACAGAATAAATGCGCGCTCAATTATGACGATGAGATCTGCGATATTATTGAATTCGGCAGTCGTATCGCCATTTGTAAGGCGCTCAGCTCCATATTCGGTGTAGTCATTGTGGACTTTACGCTTGGTACTCTGCCTTTGCCATGATCAAATTCGTTGATGCCGAAGGACATGGGAGCGGTGCATCCGTTTCGAACCCGTTGATCCATAATGACTGCTGGAACAACTTTGCCTGGAAAATCAACGGTAACATCCAGCCCTTGGGTACGCTATTGCTCTGGCCACTGTGATGACCGATTGCCTGGTCTCTGTACAAGCAATCTGGAATTGGTCCTCCGACCTGTTCCATTTGATACCGAGAACGTTCGGATCTTCTTCCGTCGATTTATCAACTCCATTATTGTTTCACCGTTGGATGCGAATTCCCGAAGGCTCATCTTCAGCTCGTTGAAGATCGTTTTGGTTTTGTAGTACACACGAAGTCCATCTTCCGCTGTATCCGTTGTGAGCAAAAGATTGTCCAGGTGAAGGTTGTCTTTGATTTCGTTTAAAGGTTGGGTTTCCTTGGAATACTGATCAAAATGATGGAACGTAGTAGCAGCAAGGAGAAACGGCGATGGAAGTAATCAATGTAACGCGCGTAAAGTGGTAGTGGTAACGATTGCTGGCTCTTACTTTGATTGCTCTTACTGGAGGTTTCTTGTGGTCACGTAGCCACACCGGACTTGCAAGGATGACTTTTCCACGTCGGAAGTCAACGCGACGCGACCGATACGGAATCGCAGAAGAAGTCCGTAGAGTTTCGGTAAAAAGACTGGTCCTCTATGGAGAGCGTCGTTCAGCGACGGGCAATTCTTGTAGTGGGCAGACGCTTCAAAGACAATTCCCTGTTCGTTGTGCTTTTATGCAGCGTCAACACAGTTTGATGTGGGAGGTAGTGAATCGCTCCTTCCACCTCCTTGCTTTCGTCCAGTGGTTCGATGACGTTCAACTGTTGCTGCTCCACAAACTTCTCTTTGTGCTTGTCCAGAAGTTCTATGTCCTTACTCAGAGACTTCCACACATTGTCGAGTCGTCTTAACGCGATTGCTCTATTACCCGGGAGCGCTACAGGTATCTCTTTCCATGGTAAGCGAACACAGTACCCACCTGTTTTTTCTAGACTATGTCCCGGATTCAGTCCAATACCTTCTTGTCTATAATTGATTGACGCTCTGTGGTCCACCGTAGTTGCCACAGCACTTGTTCATCTACCACTTCCGTCGGATCTTCAATAGAAAACGCGTTAATGCCGGTCTCGAGCAAGCTGGACTGATCTCGTTTTCCTAGCGCTTGCTTTCTCTCATGGTGGTGAGTCCCTTGGACTTGTCCGGTCAGCAAGTATCCAAGACGCATGGGCAATAGGTACAATTTAAACAGGAGGCATATATGAGGCTTTCCGTGCCAAATAACTTGCCATAATTGGTCGCTCACCAGCGGAATCAACGGCTTGATAGCTTCTTGTGCTTCCACCAAGTTCACACTAATATTCAGTGACTTTATGATCGCTTCGTCTTCTTTCAGCACCATAGGAGTTCGTAGCACCAGAGGAGTTTTTTATGGCACCTTTCGACTCACGCATTCTTGCACTCGATCGGAGCCGAACGTCCTCACGTGCAAAGCTTTTGTCCCCAGCGTCGGTAAGCGCAGCTCTTCTGCCAGCTTGTGATCAACGAAGGAGCACTCGGCACCCGAATCTAGTAGTTCCGCTACTTTCCTCAATTCACGCAAAGAGGTTCCGTGATCGTGAGCTCCCCTATTGTTAAGTAGCTTTCGCGAGTGCTCGGTATGCCCTCTCTCGAATGAAGTTGAGCTGCTGGAACCTCCTGCGAGTCCATGCGCGTATTAATGTGATATTCCTCTTGAATGCTTAGCTGGTGGGTTGCTGCAGAAGCTGGATTACACTTCTTGGTGAACATCAATTTCTCAGCTTTAGCTGGAGTGGTGGGTCTTCTCTGCCGTGGTGTCGAAGTTTCTGAATTGGTCGTCGCTTTGAAACAGCACTATGTGTGATGTTTACCCTGACACGCGGAACATGATGGTTTTTAACAGTTTTTTACAGTCCAGTTGTGTGTTGGGTAGACGCGCAGCTAAAGCACAGCTTGTGCTCGCATAAATACTTGACTCGCTCCTGTAGTGTGCCGAACCTTGTGCATGAACCTGCTTTGTGGTGCTCGCCACAATACATGCACGGCTAACTTTTCGTGAAGTCTGTTCTTTCTGAAGTTTCCCCTTCTGTGAGCGCTGTTGCTGCATCATGTTGTTCTTTAATGTAAAAAGCGATATCATCTCTTCATCGGAAATAGACTCGTCCAATGACACGAGGACATCTTCCATTTAGAATGATCCTTCCATGCTGCACTTTCTTTTAGCGCTTTCCTCTGTAAGCATAAAATTTGGACAAGACTTGCTTTATGAGCCATGGACTGTCCACCGTTTCACCTTTGTGTCGAAGTTGAGATACGATGGCTTGCATTTGTTCTAGGAGAACGCAATGATCCATGACGGATGTTGAATGCAGTGTCACCGTCTCCATTTGGCTATAGAGCGTTGTACGAGCTCCTCTATGTTGCTATACTTGCCTTGAGGAAACACGATCGCCTTCTGGTAGTTTTCTCTCGTAACCTGAAACTTCTTGACTGCTTCCTTTTAACGCGTTAAGGAGATAGTTGAACTTGAAGATCTCGGGTAGGGTTGTGCGTGGACGTTGGGAAAAAAGAAAATCCAGAAATTGTCTAAATCCCATACGTTTCCACTGAAACTCGGAATGGGCAACGTGGGTAGCGTCGATCCTTTTGATCTGGGGAATAAAGCTCTGTGAAAGTTGCTCCTGCTCACTATCGTTCGGCATTCTTTGTTTTCTTCCTGTATTTGACGTAAAGGTTCTCAATCGACCTTGCAGGATTATCGTGTAATCCAAGGCTTGGCTGAGAATATCTGCATCCTTTGTGGAAACTCCTTATATTCATCCATTGCACTCTCCGTTGGTCTTTCCAGTTGATCATACGCGCTCGCATACCACTTCAGAAGTTGGTCGATCCTAGAGGTGCATTCCTCTATTGCTCCAAGCGCCTCCTGGATCTTGATTCGGCAAGCTCGCCCATCTTCTGAAGTCCCCTTCTTCCAATTTCATTGTCTCCAATCTATCCTCCTTGTAATGCGTCTCCAGTTTATTGCAGCTCGTGGACAAAAGACCCTTCAACGAAGACATCTGCTTCGACATCAGAAACAATAACCCTCGCTATGTTGGACAGTCCAACAAAACAAAAGGTAAAAAAGAAACAAAAAATTTACGCGATAATTAGCTAAACTTAGCCGCTTACTTTGGAAGCTAATACGTGCTTCAGTGATTCAAGCATTATCACTAAAGTCAGATACCACTACCAGAGACGCGCTCTCAGAATTGGTTTAAGAAACCGACCTGTCCTTCTTGATCGTGTTGTCGATACGCGCTGATAAGACGGCCGATGCATCAGTTGAAGCTGTCTTCCCCACAAACCAAATAGCACATCCACGCGGTTGAAATATTTTAGCCCTCCAACGCGGAAGACAACCTCAAATTTGGGTTATTAAACCCTTTTTTATAATAACACTAATTAGTTAGGGAAACGGCAGAACAGAACGTACTAGTAACATGTAATAAATGTAATAACAATAAAGAGAACAAATACAACAAATGACACTGTGCACAAAGAGTTTCAGATTAGCATTCGACTGCATAGCATCAATACCTGTGAAATGGGGGCCCAGAGAGAAGTAAGTTTCCTCAACCCTGTAACACAATGAGCAAAAGAAGAGTTCAAAAAACCTGTATCTAGGAATTTTACAATGAGTAGGGAACGCGAGAAGTTTCTAGCGCCTAGAGGAATCACACGAATACTTAAATCCTACGGAGGAAGTCCCCAAGAGAGAAAGAGTGACGCAGGATGAATGAATAGTAAATGGTGGACACACACCCATGACGAAGTTCCCTCAGCCACCGGCCACAATCCGAAGACGAACGCGTAATGGCCCCTAGGGTTGCCGCCCAGGACCATCTCGGTCAATCGATGCTACGCGCAAAAGTGCAGAAGAACGCGAGATGGAGGCAACCCGATGAGGTCACGCACTGGTCAAAACTATCGATCGGCTTGGACGGCTTGTGCCACAGAACTTCAAATTAAGGAAGCAATTTTAGAAAGCAAGATGGATCTAACAAAGCGGCGAGGGCATAAGGGACACATATCTTAAGCCGTACATTAAGTACATGCGTAGTCCATTTTTCCTATAAAGTTCTTTCTGCAAATGTGAACTGACACTCTTAAGACATGATTCAAAAAAATCACAAAAATCAGGAATGTGCTGTTACACTTCGAAGTATAACATAAGTCTAAAGTCAATTAAGCCTTTCACTTCTATGCGGCCTGCGATTTGGCGCCGAACTTGTCGCAGAAGGATAGGACACCGATCTACACACCGAGTATTGACTATAAACGCTGTATTGACTGATTACGTAATCAATTGGCCTCCCCTAAAATGGAAAATAAAATGAAAATAATGGCTTATCCCACAGCGGGGCTGACTATGTCGCTATTCAACTTTTGTCCTTTTATTATTCACTGAAACACTGACGAGATCTTGAAGGTTTGCTAATACGCTTGCCGAAAACAAAATTGAACAGAAAATACAACAGACATTAACTGATGTCCTTAGGAGGAACTTAGCCCAGTTTCAATTTGTAAGACGATGCTAAGTGTGCCTTTTAAAGTCTAAATGCTGGAAACACTAGCCTCTTCAGTTTCGCGAATTTCAGCCGATCTCCTGCCCACCGATCCGGATTGTGATCCAGACCATCCCAAGAAGACCACCTTTTCGGATATTTCGAGCGCCGCTTTCAACATAAAGAACGGAGTGTTTCGAACACCATGTAATGTGAGTCAGTTAAGAGATAAGCTGCTAAAGAAGAATTAGCCGAAAATAAAATAGACCCTAACGAAAGAGGATACATTTTGTGTACCTATTCGTCAGCTGACGCCCATGATCATCGAAGTGTTCTCACCTATTTGCGTAAATTGTTCTTCCTTTTCTTCAGCTGTTTTTATTCTGCAAAATTATTTATACATTTTTTAAGCTAAGCACTTTGAGTCTCTCTGTTTTCAAATACTCGTTGTCCTGAATCACGCCATTATTACACCATTCCCACTGATCTTCATTTTCATTTTTTTCCTCTTGAACTGAGCGGATTTTCAGAAATCGGCGAATCTCTCCAAGATGCTGAGCATGGACCTTTTTTTCAAGAAAGAATATCTCCAAGTGACTGGTTCGTTCAAGGAGCGTGGAGCCCGTTACGCTCTATCCAGATTAACAAAAGAGGAACGTGAGCGAGGAGTTATTGCAGCGAGTGCAGGTAATATGTAATACCACCTATCGAGGACATTACCCTATCAAAAATTTCAAAGTGATTCTATCAAAATGAATGAAATGAACCTAATCTTCAATTCTGTTGTTGGGTTGGGATTCATGCCATGGCAAAAGCATTTTCTGAGACATTTCTGAGAGGAAATTAACCTTTTCGGAACACTTAAAGGCCCCGCACTTGCCCATGTTCTAAGAAAATTTGGAAACACCGGAACCGTCATTCAAACATTTAGTCAATTTTTAGCCACGGCCTTCCGTCAAAAGGAAGGTCAGTTTGAGTACTTGACAACGGATGTGAACGAGCACGGATCCATTGAGATCAGTGGTGCTGAACTCTCACGAGTTACATCTTTCAAGTATCTTAGATCAACAGTCGGTGAATGCGCGTGTTAGTGTAGCCTCGTGGTCCGAATGGCGCTCGCTGACTGGAGTGCTTTGCGACAGGACAATACCTGAGTACCTCAAATCGAAGGTTTATGGAACAGTCGTCCGCCCAGTAACGACGTACTGTGCTGAGTACTGGCCCGTGACGAAGGAAATTGAAGTCCGCCTTAGTGTAATGGAGACGAAAATGTTACGGTGGACGGCTGGAGTTACGCGTTTGGACCGCGTTGGCAGCGACACCATACGACAGAGGTTCGGTGTCGCCCCGATAGCCGAGAAGCTGTGCGAAGCACGTCTTCGATGGTACGGCCATGTCCTTCCGCTAACGGCGACACCGTCCGTAAGATCGGTCTGAATCTTTAAGTCCATAGAAAGCGGCCCAGAGGACTCCCGAAGCAACGCTGGCTAGATACGTTGCACTTGAGCCTAAAGATAGCTGGCGTGCATCCTGATCAAGCATTTGATCGGGAGAATTGGTCTCACCACATCAGAAGAGCGGATCCCGATAAAGCAATACAGACGCTAATGAAAATTATGATGATGATGACAGCCACGGTCCTTCCAGTCATGGATCACCTAACGACACAGCAGGATGAAAAGGGGTGGGACGTTGCTGACATCGTCTGACCCTTTAATCCTACAGAGTCGCATTTTTGAAATGGAAACAAACAAACACAAGGGAAACACAATTGTGCCCCTCGTAGAGTGCAAAACCACTCTAAGTCCTAATCCCATTTACTTATGTAAGTATTATATGTGGATATCCACGCAGACAGAACTATTTGCAATCAGCTGTCAAAAAAAGCGGTCAAATGAGATGTACACAGCGAGAAGAACAAAAACATGTTTCCATAATTGAAGGATACAAATAAGATCATTAGATTGAGTAATCCTTTGAGCTACATCCCTTTCAATGAGCTGTCTAATTTGGAGAATGGGGTTTATTAGAGCATTTCTTGGAAAGTTTCAAGCCCGAACCGGCTCGTTGTAGCCAAGATTTTGATTTAGGAAAATGAATTTTGAACCTGCAGCCATGCGTCATTTGTCATCAGTCATTCGCCTGCGGTACTACTTCTTCGAAATCAATGCCTCATAGATTCACGATCGCAGCTCTTGAGGTGAAAAAAAAACACCAAGCAACGCAAGGATTACCCAGAATGGCCTTATCCATAGTTGGCAGAAATTCCATCCTGTTCAATGTCAGCAAGATTCCTACAAGACATTCAGACGGTTCCATATCTACATATGTAGTCGATGTAAGAGAGCACTGGCAAACAATCAAGCTTCCAAATGAACTCTTGTGAGCTCAAAAATACTGGTACACAAAGTATTCGTGACACACCTAAAAGGCTAAGATCAACGCAAGCTTTTGAAAATATAGTGTCGGGTAGTGGTCTTGTTCGCTGTGCAGATTTCACTTGTAGCTATGATTCAGTGCCTCTGCTCGTGCAGTTGTCTGAATATTAGTTGAGAAGTGCGCCAATGCTTTTGAACGCGAAAACGGTGCACTGACGGAAAACCTTACATTCTGGCTCTGGAAATCTGCTCAACGCTTTCAGGCAATCACGCACTGGCATTAAGCTATCATGGCCAGCAACTGAACATCCCGGTGACGGTGGTGATGCCGGTGTTTGCGCCGTTGATGAAAATCGGAATGTGTCGGTCGTATGGAGCCACGGTGGTACTCAAGGGAGACAATATCGGAAAGGTAGGCCCCACGAAGGCATCAGCACCGCTGCATGTGGCTGCAGTATAATACACAGCTGTAAGATATATCTCACACATAAGTGGAATCAGAACCTTGCGAAGATTGTAGTTTGTGCACGATTTCACCTGCCACTGCCACATTTGAGTTCCGTTCAGTTCTCTTCTTGCTTTTTCCTAACGATGAAACCCAGTCAAGGTTTCGTGCCTTTGGTCGTTGTAATTCAGAAAGCAGCTCAAGACTTTCGAGATTTCACCTCAGTGTCGTGCTTGACGTGGAAGTCTTTACATCCTCCCTCCCTAAATCATTATCTTCCAACGGGCATGTAACTTTCTAAAGAACAGTCTGCGGCTGGAATAAGTTACTACCTCTCAAATCCGGGTGGCGTAAGTGACCAGTAAGTAAGATGTAGACTCAAGCAACATTTCTATTCACTTTAGGCAAAGGAACACGCAATGAAATTGGTGCAAGAGAAGAACTATAAATATATCAACGGCTACGACGCACCGGACATTATCGCAGGCCAGGGGACGATTGGACTAGAAATCTTGGAACAGGTTTGGCGACTTTCCTGCCGAAATATACCAATTTTTAAGCGACTTTTGAGGCCGAACTGTTTTGTAAACTGTATGAAAAGCCAACTCGAATTGTCGCCTCCTTCTATTGCAATCGCTTCAGCTTGAAGAAGGTCTACATTATTTGCTCTTTACTTTTGCATCTGAATCCCTTGTTGCCAACCACAAAACTGGTAGCTTCACGTGATTCAACCTACTTAAGGGTTCCCCTAGGAGTCCGCTGCACATGATTAGAGAACCTGTGACAGTAAATGTCGATCTTTGCCTGTGATCATCTTCAACTTTTTTTAATTTCGGCCTAGTTAACCTTCCATCCCTCCGTAACCGAAGAATAGTGGACATATTTTATGAAAAAATTACCATCCGAAGGAAATTAATTTTAATTGCTTTAGAAAATGATAAAATAGATAACATAAAAGGCGGCGTGGATACACAGTGGAAGACCGCAGCAATGTGAAGAAACTGCTACCTTCGTAGGCTTTACATTCTGCAATCGGCCATATACTTTTGTGCACATTATGTGCCTGTGTACACTTTTACTAAAAGTATTTCATAAACATGCCATAAATTTTCGTGCTTTGCAGATTTTGGACACTGTTAAAGGATCACGAAATGTCAACAAGGAAAGGTATAGTAAAAATAGCATACCGCAGCAAACCCTTAAAAAGTGAATATTCCGCCTTTCTATATAAATATGATGCTAGAATAGATGTTCAAAACGCCGACATCATGCAGGAATCGAACTCTCAAGGTTTTGACCGTGAGTCAGAATCTCCGCTCCATCCAAGCCACACTGCCGGAGCCGCGCCCCTGGATGGTAGGATTGTGCCGGAGGGTCGTTAACCAGTGTTAACCACACGGAATTTTCAGAGCCTCCTATTCATTTTCCTTGAGGATTCGGCTAAATCGAAATATTTGGAGGATTCAGATTCTTCCCATAGTATTCGTTCTTGCCGTTCCGGCGGACCGTTGAGACAGTTCCCTTGTTAGAAGTTGACAAGGTGGCTACAGGCCTGTACTGTAGGGACACGCAACCCACCGAGCGCGAAGAAACACCTTCAGCGATATCAATTAACGACTCTTTCAAGAGGTTAAGCGACGCTGACACTTAAGTATTTTATCTCCTGTTTTATTCACGACGCCTCTCTTCCATGTGCCTCAATTACTTTTACTTTCGCAGAGCAGAACGCCGTTCATATAATCCTAGGTCAGGTTTGCAACCAGGCAACATACGTCAACGGAAAAGAAACAGCTGAAGCGTATCCTGACGGCAGTAAGCCTGATCCTAGTTGTGAGAGAGTAGTCCAAACCCGGCAACTTGTCTCCTCCTCTCATGACCGCCCACTTCTCTAAAAGTGAACGATAGCACTCACGCCATAGGGTAACTACTGGGGCCGTAGATTAACTTCAGGGAAGAATGTAGTGAGGCAAATCAACATCTGCCCCTCCAGTTTAAGATGGATTCGAAGTTGTTCAATAATTTTCTGCTCCTGCGCAGAAAACGCGATACTAGATCCTACCCGCATACAGTCTAGGTCCAGTGCTTGCGCAGGCAAACCAAGCGTTCTATCCTTTCGGGATTTGCTTCCAACTTGCATTGGAAGACTATGGAACTCACATGTTTATGTCATTGTATATTCATTCTCATTCAACTACCACTAGAAGAAAGTTGCGCAGAGCTTTCCTAGAAAAGATACATTATCGCCAAGTTTTTTTCCTTCTTTCATTGTCTCACTCGCCTGCAAAATCACATTTCAAGTCTCATACGTCGCAGTTTCAGCTTGTAGCGATCACTCTTGTACCAAAATTTGATTCAACGAAGAAGACGCTTCATAAAGAGGACTGTAAAACGACGAACGTAGCTGACGTTGAGAATAAATCACTGAGATCTACACCGCCTATGCTTCTACTACTGCGAGCTCTGGGTCGGAGCTGTGACGTGATCTCATCCGTTAGCTCTTGTGGCACCGACTCAATGCCAACTCGTCAACTTCACGGTATATAAACAGGTTGATTTCCTTCAAAGTGCTTCGTCTGTTGTTCCCGAGTTCCCGAACAAACTCTGCTCCTCGACCGTCTTTCCACGGCCACAACACTCTGAAGAAGCATAATTTATTATAAGATATTGTGTTTATGCTTATGTTTATTACGTCACAAAGGGCAGAGGCGAAATAGAGCTAGATAAAGACAAACAAGCAATCAACGAAAATCAGTAAAAAACACGATCACAACAAAAAGGGCATATACCATTACTATACATGTATTAGTAGTGGATTAACGTATTTTCGGAGGTTCTGGATAGCATTAAACAGCGTCCATCCCACTTGAAGCGATGGCGTAATTCTAGGTTCCCGATGTGGATGCAATTATTGTGCCGGTCGGCGGTGGCGGTTTGATAGCTGGTATAGCAGTGGCGGTGAAAACTCTAAAGCCGCAAGTGAACATCATTGTGAGTTCGAAACGCTTATGCCGAAAGCATGAAAGCACGAAGGAACACTTCAGGCAGTGGAATCGGAGACATGTCCGTCCTTTAGCGAAGCCTACAAACTTGGCAAGCCTGTGCAGTCAAATGTTCGAAGCAGCCTTGCCGATGGTTTGTTCCTTTTGAAAGTGTCTGCGAGATGCTTGTGAATATTATTTGCTGTCTCGCCACTAAATGAAGGAGCCGTTGCTCAAGTCCTTTATTCCTTAACAAGTGTGATATTAAGGTCTGGCAGTGCCTCTTGTCGGCGGCAACGCGCTGGTCACAGCGCAGGGTCTTGTCGACCAAATAGTGGTGGTGTGTGAAGAGTCAATTGCGCTCAGCATTTTGCGTTTGATCGAAATGGAGAAGGTCAGTCTCCAGCTTCTCTCTTCTTGAAACCTCGGCAAGATTAGTTCTTGATATTGCTGTCAATAATGATCCACCGCCAAACCTCGTATTGGTACATTATTGACGATAACATCAAGAAAAGGTCAGTTTTACTTAACGGGCCATTGCTCACGTAAGTGCTGAAGTAGATGTACATTGTGCTGAACCAGGACTGACGCGCTGCGCTCCAGTACCGCTGCTCTGTTTCGGTCTGATACAGCAAACATTCCATCGCATTCAGATGGAGGTTTTTGTACCGCAGCAAGTAATAAGACTACTGTTGTTTACTGTCACTCCAGATCAGTGTATTTTTCGTAGGGAGTCGTTGTCACAAGATGACTTCTATTCACTACGTCATCTTGACGAACTAAAACCTTCCAGCAGACGATATAAAATATAAATGTAGAAATGAGACAAAATTGTGCTCTTTCAGGCAGTAGTGGAAGGCGGAGGTGCAGTTGGATTGGCAGCACTCATAAGCGGGAAGCTACCAGAGCTACAAGGGAAGAAGTACGAAAAGCAACTTCACTTCAGGAAATGTCCTTCTTCCTTCAAATTTTACGTGTCAATCGTTTCAGGGTTGTGTCTCTCCTAACCGGTGGAAACATTGATACCACCGTACTGGGCCGTACCATCGAACGCGGTCTAGCCGTGGATAGTCGACTGATTCGTCTTGAGGTTGTTGTGTCTGATCGCCCTGGAGGTGAGTGGTTGGAAGGACCAGAAACTTTTCGCCAAGCAAGGAAGAGGGCGCATTGGAGTTGTTGCCGTAGAATCATTCAATCTACAATGAGAAGTTAATCACGAAACGATATACCCGTCCGCTTAGGTATCGCTGAGCTCGCGACTCGTGTCGCGCATATGGGTGCCAGCATAAAGGACATCTTCCACGAACGAGCATGGATATCGACAGACGTATTCTCCGTTAGGGTACGCTTGCTGCTCATCCTGCTCTTGCATAAAAATCAACGAAGTGGAACACATTTGCGCTCGACCTTCCACATTTTGGCACAGTTGTGCTCAGCGCCATGGGTCTCATTTTCGATCTGAAAAAGAGGGTTTATAAAGATGCTCGCGTCTCCAAAGTGTTAGACTCACAATTAGACCCAATCTGTTTTTACCATACTCTTCACACGTTATCATCTCCATACCAACGCTTTCACGAGAAGTAACAGTTACTGGCTATTCGCTGTGATACTAGTTGATTCTGGAAATGTTTCTGGTCAAAGGAAATCCTCAGTGTCTCTGTATTTTAGGTGAAGGTCGTGGCTGAAACAAGAGATCGTGAACATGTCGCTGAATTGGAAGAGATGCTACGGTCCAAATACGATGATGTGGGCTTTAATTCTGTGTTAACTCTCCTTTCAATATCAAAATATCACTAAACGCTAAAAGATGTTACCTTTCTAAGCGGTTATGTAATCAGAAAAGGAACAAAAGGCGAAATGACAGTGTTATGTTCTCTATTTTACTTGTCCTGGGACTCGCTTGTTTAATCCCTCTCTCGTTAGTACATCTTTGGTAACGGCGTGAAATTTTTTAGATACAAGTGCTCCGTCACGCCTATCGGCGTGCCTCGCACTTGCGCGCTTCGCGCGATGTTGCAGTATCACTAAGCTAAGGACAATCACATCAAGCTTGCTGCTCTACTTGTACAGCTTTCTTCCCTACTTAGGAGTACAAAAGGCTCGCAGCACGTACAGTATATAGTATGATAGGGCGATCTATTGGTCCCTCATTACTGTTCTACCCTTAGTGAAACGGTCTTCCACTACTGGTACTGGTTCCCCTCAATGATCCCGCTTAGCGGATGACCTCTTCGGTACGTCTACCTGAATCCCCAAACACGTTGAGAGACGTCTTTGGCAGTTTTTTGAGGCTCGGGCCAGGGGTGTGCGTTAATTTTTTTACGGTAATTTTTTAACGACCATTTTTTTACGAAAAATGTTTGCGTTAAAATCGGTAAGTTCGGTAAATTCGTCAAATAAAATTACCTTACTGCAGTCAATTTAGCAGTATTTTAATATGTGAAAAGCCAGATTTCTTTCATTATTGATTTTTCTGAGCCCTCCTACATGGCAATTATAAGACTGTCTTCATCTTCACAACAAATAACGACAGTCCATCTATCATCATCAAAACTGCTGTCGCCTATATTACCTGCGTTCCGTTGATCATCGAGTTGCTCGGACGGGCGTAAGCAGCGTCTCCATTCGTGCCTGGCGTGCGCCAGAGTGCTCCAATCCTCCTCGCTCGAAGGACACGAAGAGCTTCATAAAGGTCGTTCAAGGCTTTCATGAATAAGTCCGACCAACGCGTTGATGGGCTTCCTGGTGTTCTCTTGACGTCTCCCGGAATCCAGTCGGTGACGGCTTTCGTTCAACGTGTCTGCGAACCTTATTTTCGACGATGCCACAGCGTCTGATCCTTGGACGTCGATGAAGCTCGGAACTCTGGATTCCTTCTCTCACTTGCGTCAGTCGTGTCACTCCGAGCATGTCGTCTCACGCAGCGCAAGGCGGATGGCGTGTTCGTCCTGCTTTCGTATGGCGCCGGTCTCTGAGGCGTATGCTACATACCACAGGAAGGACAGTGGAGTTGAATAGGTGAGCACGGAGCCGGAAGTTTTTCGTCTTCTTCACGACTTCTTCGACGTTCTTGAAACCTCTCTGAGCTGCTCGCTTCCTCTCGCTCAGCTCTGGCACGGTGACAAAGGCTATCGATGTCATCATCACAGATTTTCCCTCACACTTCCCTCACTCTCCTCCAACACCGGATAGAGGCAAACCGTCACTGGACCCGTTCTGGACAGACAGGACAAACACGTCGCCCTGGACAGAGTCCCCATCCCGTAGAGACTGACAGAAGTTACACTCCCCTTAGCAGCTTATTATATAGAAAGAAGAAGGATGATGATGACCTTCACCACCTACACAGCTGAAATTTCATACCGCTTGAATGGAATCCACAAAAGATCGGTATCGATTGATCAACTTCAGATTCGTGTTCAGCAACCTCGGTTACCCCCAAGGCTAAGGTTTCGGACCGCTTGAGCGAAATACACGAAAAATCGTCGATATCGATTGATCAACTTCAGATTCGGGCTCAGCGACCTCGATTACGCCAAGGCTCGTATTTTAGACCGCTTGAACAAAATTCACGAAAAATCGATAATATCGATCGCTATCGATATCGATTGATCAACTTCAGATTCGATTTCACGTCTACGGCTCGCCATGCACGGTTGCCGACGTGTTCGGTACGTCTACGACTCGCCATGCACGGTCGCCGACGTCTTCGGTACGTCTACGGCTCGCATGCACGGTTGCCGACGTGTTCGGTACGTCTACGGCTCGCATGCACGGTTGCCGACGTGTTCGGTACGTCTACGGCTCGCCATGCACGATTGCCGGCGTGTTCGGCATGTCTACTGACTTTCCATGTACGGTTGCCGGCGTGTTCGGCATGTCTACTGGCTCGCCATGCACGGTTGCCGATCTGTTCGGTACGTCTACGGTTTCCATGCACGGTTGCCGGCATGTTCGGCATGTCTACTGGCTCGCCATGCACGGTTGCCGGCGTGTTCGGCATGTCTACTGGCTCGCCAGGCACGTTGGGCAACGTGTTCGGCTCGTCTACTGAGTCGCCAGACACGTTGCACAACTACAACCCCCCCCCCACACACACACACTTCAGCACCGGATCGCCAGGCAGGCCATCACTGATCCCCCTGGACAGACGCTCTCCCCTGTACAGACTCTTCACCCCGTACAGACGTTAACGGCTTATTATATTAGGAGGATAGGAGGATATTAATACTCGCAGTGGAAGTAATGCAGGCACACCTATCATTTTTGATGACAATGACTTCCCATATTCATCAACCTCGGTAAAGCCAACCTGGTTGTCTCCCGGTTTATTACTCAGTTCGGAAAACCTGCGATTTCGAACTCTCCATCATTTTAAACTCAGGGTGGAGATGAAGTGGATTCCTTCACGGTTCGTTCTTTACCCCAATTTTACGTTTCTCCGAGGTTGCACGGGAAACAAATCCTTGATATTTACTCAAAATGGTCAGAACGGTCCTCTATCTCTCCTGACTTTGTTCCTTTAAGCGTTGTTTGAGAGATTTTAAGCGACATAGTTTACTTTGCGCTTGAGAACATATTTTCAGTTTCAACGTCATTCTTATAAAGTGCTCAAAATATGAAACCACGCTTCCATAGGGATTATTTCAAAGAAGCCTCCATTGAGTGTTCCAAGGGACTATCGTCCTATAAGTATTACTTCTGTGTTTAGTAGTATCTTCGTAAAAATCATATGAAAAGATATCGTTACACATCTAGAGGACTACAAGGTATTCTGATAACCACTTTGACTCTTTGCAATGAAGGGCTGTACATAGAAGCATTCATGCTGATGTCCCTTATCGTCTGGACTAAAGCTGTGGATACTAAAAATGAAGTTTGCTATATCTAGACGAATGAACATTGTCGGTTTTCATACAATGATAACGGAGTGTACGCATAATTTCCTCACAGGATAGACATACCACGTGAAGGTTGAAGGAGCATCGTCTACACTAGCGTTTCACAGGGCGGAGTTCTCTCATCTCTACTTTTTCTTCCATACACCTCTCGAAGTTCCAAAGACGATCTCTAGGTTGGGATGATGTGCAAAATGTACGCGGATGGCGGAAAAATATACAAACAGTCAAGGATGACTTGGACACCTACTACATTCAACCGGCTCTTGACTACGTGAGCAGTTGGGCTAGCAAGTGGGATCTCCGCTTGCTCTTTTCTTACCTATAGGTCGAGTAACACGACATGAATAGCTATTTATAGGTTACAAAATGTTAATCTAAAGGCGGTTGATGATGTTCGAGACTTAGGTTTCTTAATAACTAGGAAGATCAGTCGCATTACAGGGCCGTTTTCAAAATGGCTAACTGTCGTACATAAAATCTCTTCAAGGCTTAAAATGCAGAAACCTTGAAACACTTTTTCTTCGTTACAAAACATACGTACGACCCTTAGTTAGGTTTGGTACAATGGCTCAAGAAAAATGACATCGTTCGAGAGCGTTCAAAATAATTTTACATGAAAACTCACAATGAGGTTCCTTGGTGTAGTTTTCGTTAATCTCAAACGGCAGAGAAAGAAATAGCTTACTCAATTTAATACTGGTCTCCCCGGTGTGTAGAAGGAAGGCTTCTGATTTAAACATGCTATTCAAGATAATTACTGGCAAACTTCACATAAAGCCTTCGCAATTTTTCGGCGGCGAAGTGGTAAAAACAAGAAAGAGTAGGCTCCGGCTGCATGTCCCATTGCAAAAACCACAATAAGAACTTCATTTTTGACGTAAAGAACGCTGCAAGAGCTCAACTCCGTGGTTGAGGAAAACGAACATCTACTATCCTTATACATGGATGCCTTCAAGAAATCGCTGTTTACTAAATTCTGGCCATTGGTGTTTCCAGAGCTACGAATTCCTTATCTTGTCCACGTTTCGTTGCTGTTTTGTGACTTTCAGAAGTAGAGCCTGCTTATTTTTCTTACTTGTTACTTCTAAAATTTACAGATATCCTTTTTATGTTATAGTTCGATCTCTCTCCTATCTTGAGTTATCTTCAGAAACGATAGCTGCCTCCGTGATAACTGAGGCATATTTCAGGTACGAGTTTCGTGAAGCTCTTTGAGGACTACCAATTGGCGTTCAACCAAAAGGACAAATTTTTAAAAATGGAAGAGCTAGCTACTCAGGAGACCATCTTTTTACAAATGCGTTGTCGACTTATTCTTTAGCTTGTTTCTCTTAGAAATCATCCCGGTCCTTGTTTCATAAGATGATTGTTCCTTTAAATCAAACACCTTGCTGTAATATTGTCACCGAACTAGCCAATCTTTATAATGTGCTGTCACAATTCGGTTGCTGTATCAAGGAGTACACAGGTACCAGTGCTGACTTCGGTAATTCGATTATGTGATCAATTATATGAAATCGCTAGAGGTGTGCCATTTCAAATCGTTACCTTGTGGAAATAAAGAAATGCTACGTTCACCTGGATCAATTGTCGTGCTAGTTTATTTGCTCCAGCAACGTTTCATTCCTGTTGCTTGCCAGCATGGTCCGATGGTTCCTTTTCGATCATGAGACAGAGGAATGATTATACCTTTCGCACAGGGCTTACACGAGAAAGTCCACCAATTGATGGTCGTCTTGGTGTAATGTTGACATCCCGCGGAATGCAGTCATTGTCGGTTCTCGTCCAGCGAGTGTCCGCGAAACGCATTACGTGACCGGCCCACCTAATTTTCGACTATCTGGCACACGCGACAGCTCCTCTGATCTTCGAAGTTCGAAGAAGTTTGGAACTCCGGAGGTCTCACTTAGGTGAACCGTGTCACTCCGAACATCGTCCTGTTCTCTCAATTCCTCGTTTTTCGACCCTGATCCATCCTACATCTATGAGGCTCAGGATTTTGAGATGTGCGTTAGAATGGTGGAATTGGATAGATGTGCGTAATGTTAAACGTTTTAGATCGCTAAATATTTCTGGGGGAGGGGAATCAATGCTAATAATCAACGCTGTAATGCCTCCTCATAGGGCACGTTCTGTTGCACGCAAAGGGTAGTGTCATGGACTGTTTATGAGTTGATCCTTTCCTGAACTGTGATGGGCCACTTTTGATGTGAGCGTATAATGAAGCGCCTTCTGACGAAGGTCTATAAAAACTGAGCAGAGAGCAACCCACAGCAGCGACATGACATCCTTTTGTTTCCCTTTCGAGTTCATGGAGGCTTTTGAAGACTCTCCATGCCACTGGTTCTCAGCTGGTCAGTCTGATACGATGTCCTTGGTCATGTTGACTTTGGAGTTCACTTGGACTGATAGAACCCCCCCCCCCCCCTCCGAAAGTATCATCTTCACTAGAGTCAGCAGTAATCCAACGTTACATACACATTGGCGGTCGAAATTTTATTTGATTATTTATTTACTGTCGGTGCCAGAACCGACACAAAAACACAGGCAACAATCAGGTATGGAAAGACAGACAAGCACAGTTGCATAGTTTTCAAATTAAATAAAGCTTAACAGTGATCAAAGTTTGTCCTCCTTGGCTATTATTCGTGGAAGTGAGCACATCTTCATTGCGATCTGTGTATTTCCTTAGAATTTGTTCGTATTCGACATTGCTTCCAATCTTTCTAATTTTTCTAAAGAAATGCACCAATTTGCCCAAATACTTGAAACATTCCCCACTCATATTGGATGTTGACACCATACTGTTCGCCACGCACTATGTACCTTTAGCAATGCGCTCCTTCTCTTTGGGATTCGGAGTTACTGAACTGGTACCATACTTGTCACGCAACGTTGGATCCTGAAAAGTATATCAGATGGAAACCGCAGGTGGTAAAATTTATCAAACACCATTTTACTATGTTCCTTAGAAGCGAGGTTCCCAGCGCATCGCACAAGGCCACAGATTAAATTACATCGAAAGATGATTCATCTATACTGATCCACGGAATTTTATTGCGATGAAAGCTCTAGCGCCAGGCGAGATTCGAATCTACACCTCTGCTTACCAGAAATCATGTCAGGCCATTACACCACTTGCTTTTGTATGATCGAATGCAACATTCGTAACATCTCATGCGGACCATCAGAACTCTCCGATGATGTCGAGGTGAGACTGCCGCTGAGTCCAGCAGGGCACCGGTTTGGCTTAAGGCGTTGGCGTTAGGTTGGACCGAAGGTTTTTTTCATCTGTAGTTCAATGATTTCGTTCATTGTCAACTATTTCAGTTATTGTAAATAATGCACATGGCGTATCGCTGCTGATAAAATTCACTAGTAGCAGATTTTGTTTGTTAAAATTGGACAATTAGAGCTCATGGACGGTCAGAATGCGTTTTTACGCTTCTCTTTTATACGGCGAGAATTCTCCCCTGGAAGCGTTCCATGGAATACGGGAAAATATTGCTGTAAAAATGGCATATACATGTATTGAGATCTCTCAAAATTGGAAATAGTTTTCAACTCGAAATCGCACAGCTTTGAGGGGAGTAACTTAACGATGTGGTATTTGAAATCGCCACCTAGACACTGTTATTTCTTTATCAGAGCAGAACAGATTTTTTTTCAATAGATTTTCATGCTTGCTCTCAGATTTTCATCAATATGTATATTCTACTCTAAATTACCAGCTTGGATACTAGATTCCATGGTGAACTATTTTAATTACCAAAAGCGACTATTTCCTTGTAACCTAGAAACCCCGTGATGGGTCGAGAAAATAAGCCCCTTCCCAAATATTTCGCAAACCATTTTCTGCAGACATGTTCTCCACCTTACCCACGTAGTGGCGGACCTTTGGGCAATCCACTCTGACTCTTGAAAAACGGTGACAAAACTGGAAACAGACCAGTTTACAAAGACAAAACTGACCAAGGGGAAAATCTTGTTTGTAATTTCCTGGCTGGTAGATGCCACATTGTTGGCAGTTGTTTCGTTTTTCTAGCGATACCCCCCTACGATAGATGCCAGACTCAATTATAGTGGAAGATTTTATTTGAAGGTCATTAAAATTCTTTGATTTCGAGAAAAGGACCTGAGAGGAGCTGTGCAATCCACATTGCGAGACGCAATTGATTGTGAGTCGACGTAGGTTCGTATGAACTTTGTTTCTTTTTGATTCTACAATAGCCGTTAGTTCGAAAAGAAGGCTTTCCGTCGAATAGATTCACTGGTAGAACACCATGTTACTCCTTTTGTTGAAGATTTACGGACGCTGAAACTCAATCGCAAGTGTATTTTCTGAACTTCACCAACACTTAAGAGCACGCATATAGATCTTATTTGTTATACCCTATACTCCTTCATCTGAATATTCCGCCTTGTCAGGCATTTGTCCGCTTACATTTTTTTGATTCTAGGCCAAGATTCTGCACAACGTTCAACGTCGCAAAGGGGCACGCGGCCAATTACGATAATGACGTCGATATCTATTTTGGTGATGTTAGGTTCAGCCTCTTCGTGTTTTCTACAATTTTCCTACACGTCGGCCTCGCTTTCAATTCCGAAACATTTATTGTATCCAATTCAGGAAGGCTCTAGAGCGGCATCTCAGACGAGATCACAGGAAGAATCACAGGCGTACACGCCCCGAGCTCGCGCCTGGGTACAAGTGCTGCTAATATTCTTCCGCTCCGAGAAGAAAGAAGGAACAACAAAAACCAAACAGCTACGTGGCGGTAAGATGCGACTTCTCCCGTGGAATCTGAAACTATCAGTTTTGTGTTTCAGCTGTGGACGACCTCGCAGATGCGCTGAGGACGCACGACAATAAGATGGACCGTTTCGAGCTTGTTGCTTTCTTTCTTACAAATGTTGTGCTCAGTTTGATAACGAACGAATTTCTAGGCATGCAACTGGCGTCGAAACTCCGCGCACTCCACGAGCTGGACCCGTCGTCTCCGAGGAACGGATATTCAAAGTGGACGAGTTCATGCTGTCGCTGGTCAAAACTATTAATGAGTTGAAGGCCACCAGTGATCGCTGAGCGTTGTTGCGGTAGTTTCACATTGCACAATCTCTGTTGTGCTACATTAATTCATGTCGCAACAAACACAATACTGGAATGCAATACTTGTTTAATGTTAAATGTTGAATAAACACGCATACATTGTATACACTGTGTTAGCAAGGCTGAGCTACAGAAATTCATATGAGTCTCTCTTGGCGTGCGAAATGCCGCACCATTTGCATATGCTGTGCCTGCGCATCAGATCTCGTATGGGCCCTTGAGAGAAGTACTCGAACGACTTCGCTTCCGAGGTGCCCGTATCGATTCAGTAGCTGCTGCGAAGGGATTCGATCTACCAGTAGGTTGTGTAGAACCTGCAATTTCGATATCACAATTTCTATTCACGTCACTGCATATGTATATTGTAGCAGTGAAGTCCATCAGAGCAGAAGCGATGAGAAGCTTGGAGTTCTCTTCTGTACTTACGAGCGGGCGCTGGAAGATGTGGAATCGTGGCATATGATGCTGAAGATACTTCTAACGATTCGTCGGGCCCTAAAAGAGGAAGCTGTAGATTTAGATGGTCACCTATGTGCCGGACAAAAATTCGCGAAACCAAAGAGCTGAAGCGTTCGCTGAAATGCGCCTTCAGCGGATCGTTGGCTATTTCGGCCTACCGTAACAGCATCTGCATCCACGCCGTTTGTGCGAATCCACCGTCTGCCAAGATGTGAAAATCTACCACGCCTTCTCAACCAAGTCTGGGGAAACTACATATAGAGGATTCCAAAAAAGGTTTCACGGGCGACGTTCGAAACGGCCCTAAAGCAAAATTGATATGAATCATGAACCCAAAACGCTTTTATTTTCCTCCTAGTTTGGGAGCCAAGATACCGTATCCGCCGTTTACAATGGCCAGCAAAACAAGGAAAAAATCTTTGTAGCTGTAATACGCACTTCCGCTATTACGCGGAGCCTAAAAAGTCACAGGCGACAAGAATAAATTCAAGAGAAAGATAATGTGAATCTCGAAAAACACCTGAAGTGTCTTCCATCTAAACTTACTCCTCTCGGGTATTTCCAAATGCTGCGGAACAGCTATGCACTTTTCCCTCACGTCACTCTAGATGGCGATGGTAAGGCTTCGTTTTAAAACTCTCAGACACAAAAACGAATGTTCAAATACAAATGCAGACAGTTCCGCTATGTTTGGATGCCTTTAAACCTTCTACAATTGCACGGCAGCCTTCGTACACAATATTTTACACCGCTCTCCTTCCTAGTTCCAGTTCCTGAGCCATGGCTACGAACGGCAATCCATGCCTAAGGAATCTGAAGACACAGAGTGAGGGAGCATGTACAAAAACCCTTGCGACATCTGCGTTACCTTAAAGTAATTGCAAATCTATGCATCGAGGCACAAGGCACTCTACGCCTTTCAGCGTGTTGCTGTCGAGGTGCAATCCTGGAATGCAGTTCTGCGAACTCCGCAGGCATCAGTCTTGTGTACTCGTGGAACTGAGTCTCGTCCAGACTTGCCAGATAGCTATAGAACGACCGAAAGCTCAAATCGCTGCTCATAGCGTGAACGTGTCTCACGTAGAAGCGCCTAGTCCATCTGGCGTTAGCGTCGTTGCCATGACCGCAGAAAAAAGAACCGCTCTGTAGCAGTGCTTGAGGCTGAGAACCACCCAATGTATGCAAGTATTGAAGAGTGAAACGACTGGAGGAAAAAAAGAGGAATCCCTGATCCCCTCAATCCACATTTGAGCGATCTCTTTTTCAAGATTGCTCTGAAGGTATGCTGCAGTTCACTCCTGTCCATAGCTCTAAAAGCCGACCTTATCGTTAGTGCTAGAATTTTCCATACAGCTCGAGAACGATTGTTGACGAACGAGACCGCCGGGAAGAACAGCACAACATCAGCACAGTTTTATCCCGTTATCCGTTATACGTTATATTATCACCAAAGCGTTTTCCACAGCGTCTTTCCCTCGTGTTCTCGCATCCTCAATACTACCACAACACGATACAAAAAAATTTCAGTTCAAAACTCACGTCACCAGGGTCCTCACGTGACCTGTCCAGCACAGAAATGTGCGGTTCCGTTCCTGCGAAGAGCACAGGAATCAAAGGAAAACCAATGAGGGCACAGGCACGTAAAAATCCCTCTCCCCAAAACCATGACGACGAAGCGAGAAAAAATTTTAAAAAATAACGAAGGTGATGCGATGAAAGTTTGAAAATTTGATAGGAATTGAATTACACTGCAAAAAAGGTCTAAAAACACAAAACTCTGTGCGAAGCCGTCTGATGTCGTCACTCCGGGCGCTTGGCAACGATCCAAGCTCGGCGCTGAAAGCGAGCTCGCAATCGTCCGCGGACCGTCCCTGGATGACGACGACTGTCCACGATGCTCTGTCTGACCGCATACGTCCCACAGATGCTCAGCGGGAGTATCACATAGAGCTTAGGTCTATTATATATATATATATATATATATATATATATATATATCCCGCGGAAGTGTCCGCAGTACGTCCGCGGTCAGGAAGTGCACCTCAGAAGGCGGTCGCCGACACGGCACAGTTGGCGGCCGACACCGACAGTTTTCGCGTTGGAGCGCGTTTTTGGCTCCAAACTTGGAACATTGCCAACTGCCCGGAATGGCGCTCCACAGCAATGAATTTTCCATGGATAGGAGGAGCCTTAAATGAATAGGAGCATTTTGATTTTTTTTGTTGTTGTTTTTCATGGATTTTTGCATGGACAGTTTGATATAGACTCGGTAAACTCCAGGAGTTAAGAAGATGAGCAGTTTCTGACGAATGACATAAACAACAAATAAATATCGTCTTTCCAAACTTTTAAAGAGACTTTGAAAAATGAAGGTTTTGTCTTGCGAAATATACTGAAAACAGAACAGAACAAGACAATATACTTTCGCATCTGAAACTGTTAAGACAGAAAGAAAACAATAGTCAACAAAGCATTTATTGAAGGAGGAAATACTATCCACCTCTATGTTGTAGGCGAATTTCATCGTATTGTATCCGTCTGCGTAGAAGGATGAACGATAGTACCTGATAAACACCCTAATATACATATATATACGACAACAACAAAATAAACCAAATAGAAATTTGAGAAATAGACTTTAATGACAAAACGCCTACAGAAATTTCAAAAACAGAGCAAATCAGCTGTACAGCGCTTGCCGTCTGGGAGGTTGTTGGTCGGCAGGGTCGTTCCGCGGACGGGAAGTACACCAGCCTATTTACGGGTTCCCGCAAGATTGTTCCCGTTCCGCGGACACTTTCGCGGGGTCATACAATAGGCCGTAGGCCCCGTTGCCGTCACTACCCACGCCGCCGCTGCCGCATTGTCGCTGTGTACCGCAGTGACTACCGTAATAGAAAAAACAATGCTCTGTTTACCTGTTATTACTCTACCAATCCAACAGTCTTTAAATGAAACTACCAACTAGAGCTGCAGCGATCGACCTATCAAGTCAATAACAAGTACATAACAGTGAATGCTGCAATGTAACTTTCGTAAAGGTCGCTAAGCAAAATTAAAACAAAATTAACTCCGTAATATTTGCTTCAAAGTTACGTGCTACGCTCTTCTTAATCGTGGAACCATCTGTAAGCTGTCCTTCAGAAATTTACAATCCAACGCAACATGTATGGTGTCGATTAAATTCATACTAAATTCATCTCCTGTCACATTCACAAATATTGTAGGAAGCAGTTTCCATTCTTCGACATCCAGCAATCTTCTGTTGTGGCTACATCGGCTGCTGTGGCAAATAAAGTCCGATGTTCTTCGTACACATCCTATACTTGCGTGCTCATTACACCTTTCAAGTCCCTCGTTCTTAGTGCTCTGTACAACAGGTTGAGAATTGTTACGAAATCATTATTGACGATGAAGCAACGAATGATAATGACAGTGATGAATATGCCATAGCAGTTGCGAGTTTCTCGTCCTTATTATTCTGGGCCTAGGTCACTCTTCTCTTGAGAATTTCCTCCAGGCCGGGCTGCTTCGCATCATTGTTGTTCTTTTCGTGATTAGTCAAAGAGGTGCTTTCCGCAGTTTTTCAACGTGATTCTCTTTCAGATCTCGAGGAAAGTTCGACGTTGATCGAAGCTTGGAATCTTGTATACCGTTGAGCAGGTACGGCAATATGCGACGGCATAACTGCTCTTATCCACTAATTTTCATACCAATGTCCAAGCCGAACTCATAGACGGTTGGTATGCCTGAAAATAGTATCAGCCATTCAACACTGGATAAAAGAATATGACGTGGTATTTTACACAGTACTCAACCCGAAATTCATCAAGCAACGTTGCTTTGACTTCTTTTAGGTGTGCTTTTAGTAGTCACCCGGATGAAGTTCCCTTGCTTTTGACTGCTTTTGCTTTTGATTTCTTCGCTTTTGCTTCGCTTCGAAGCAACGAATGCGCACGACAAGGCAACTTCCCCAATGATGATTTCATTATAGGAAGGAAAGATAGCGGCGAACACCTAATAAATAGCACATGACAGCACATGCGACAAATTTCGCAAGCTCTTGTGTACATTTCTAATGTGTAGACAATTATCTTACTTAATATTTCTTCCAAGATTTTTACGTTCAACACTAAACTATGAACAGTCTAAAAGCAGAAGAAATGCATCTCCCTAGTGTGACTGTTAAGCGGCAATGATTCGAAGGCAATTTAGACTGAAGCAAAGATCCGAATTAACCTTGCCTACAAGGAATTGTACATCAAGCGATATTAAAGCGATATTAAAAAGTGCATAGGTAAGATTAATCAGGAAGAGCATTGTTGACTTATTTATGACAACGGCCAGGAAACTTCCACTGCTATCTGTCAGAGAACAACACTGGTCAAGGAGCCGCAAAGTTCTCTCGTCTGAAAAACGTTGCGCATTGGATCCAAGGTACACCACCACAAGGTGTCAGAGCTAATAGCCTGAACTTATGACTAATATTCTACCAGATCTGGAGAAGTACAGAACGGCACCAATAAAAGGCAATGGCGCGAAAACACATGACTCAGCAGACGCCACATGACGCCTTCTTTGCGAAATTCGTTTTGAATGTATTGCCACCAAAGGTGCGCGAATTCGAACTGAAGCGAGAAAGTTGGACGATTTATCCAATTATCCAATACGTTCGGATACACTATATAAGAGCTACCGTCTTGCCCTTCAGTCAAAAACAGCGCTCATATCATTAAAGCGCTCATCTCCCTGATCCCGAAAGGGCCCCTATTTCTTTAGTAATCAGTGCAACGAATGCGGAGAGGCTTCTAGAATCGAAACGAATCCGCAGAACTGTTCCTCAGAATATGCAGCCGCAGTAGAGGATTAGGCGGCATTGGTGTCCTCGTCAATTTAAAAAGCCCAGCGGGCCCGCTTTGAGAGTAGGATAGTTTATCTTGCATAGAATTTACAGAGTACAAAATACACAAGAATACAAAAGATGGCGAAATTACATTAACATTTTAACGATTGGATGTGGCGGTGAGAGGTGCGGAGGGAGGGTGAAGGAAAAATGATGCTCAATATAGCTGCTCGCCAAGAGCCGTGAGAAAATTAGTAGGAAGGCCGCACCATATTCCCATGGACTGCTCTTTTATAGCCCAACCACGCCCTCAAATCTGATCTGTCCGGGTCGGATCTTACTGGGAACAGAGGAGTCATCTACCTGAAGGTGGGCGGTTTTCGAGGTGAAAGACATCACATCCCACCACTCGCGGTTGCTTTTGTTTCCAGAATGGGAAGGATCGGGGTTTGCGAAAACATGGAAGAGACTGGATTCCGGTAAGGTTAGGTTTCGCCCTGCACAAAATCTCGTGTTGGTCGGTACCACTCATTTTGTACTTGGAGACATACTGGGCATAATTTCAAAATCTGGTATGAATAACGGAATTGGTGGTTGACCGTGCGAGGGTGAAGGGTACGACGAGAAGTGGAATGGGACGACGCATAGATTTGCAGGCGAGCTGCAGGTAACGCCCTCGTCGTACACTTCGTGCCATTTGCTTCTGCCCTATAATGCTGATTCCGGTAGCCAGAGAGGTAGTGGGCGTACAAATCATGAAACGTCTCAGAGTTCTCAGAGAGGTGACCTTGTGGTTGTTTCTATTTCCAGGAACTCTCTAGCTAAGACAGGTACTCGCTGTGGTCCTAGCAGCCCTTTAGCCTTCTCTGTTACTGCGCGAAATCTCATGACACGCTGAATACACTCGCACCGAAGGAATTCTAACATGTTCACGCGTAATTTACCTGCTTCCTATCTATTGCTATGTCTAATTCATTTCTTTTACATACTCTTTTTGGTCCCACTAATCCCCCCGATTATCGGAATCAGGAGAATGTTAGTCATGCTATAAAAAATATCAAAATAAGAAATGGTTTGTGTTGTTTAAAATATGTAAAAATGGAGAGAAAGTTACCTTAGTAGAATGCAGTTTTTGGTGCATATAACCTTTCTACTCTCTCAAGTAGCGCAATCTACGGAGCGAACGAGGTGCAACAACTCTTGGGGGGGGGGTCGACATTTCAACATAAGATGGGTTAGAACGCATCCCAGGTTGGCCAAACGTGAAAAGGATTTATCGTAAGAAAGTAAACTGAAAGAAAGCTGAAAATGGCCACCTGCGTGCTGAGGTGGCCCGGTCCGGAGCTGGCGCGCCCCAATGAAAAGAGCGATCCTGATGTGCCCGCGGAAGCAGGAATTCAAATGGAAACATTCGAGTCCCTGGCATGTAGTGACCTAAATTTTCACTCACGAAGAACGGTGGCGGGGGAGGGGGTAGGGGTGGGGAAGGTCAAGTGGTGTTTTTTGGAGACTCATTGATAGCACCAAGACGAAATTGGCGTCTCTGGCGTACGGCGCTTAAAATGTCTTAGCTAGAATTCTGTGTGGGTTTTAAACATTAGTATAACTTGCAGGAGGAGAAGCAGAGTCGCATGGTGGTCCTTGAATGCTTCTTATACGGCTCTCTGCATCTCAATGTCGACGCTTAATCAGGACAAGGTTCAATATGTGTAAAGATGGATGGACCCCTTTCGATTAAATGTTTTTAGATTGCTTATATGTTTACGTGATTGTCTGTGCTTTTTCGCCTAAAAATACACCTCCCCTTAACTCATTTTACGCTGCAAACCGATACAGGATATCCGCGTTTTCGCATGAAGTGCGTTCCACTTAGACATGGTAGCCGAACACTAATAGTAGTACGATGCGCTGAGCTCAGTGACCTCACCTCAACACCACGCATTGTCTGTAAATGAATAAACTAGTCTCTCGTTGGCAAAAATTTATTGAATCGAAATTTTCTCTAAATTCTGTTAATCAATCTAAATTATATCTACTGTCTAAATCTAAATTTTTTTCTAGTGCCGACACATATCGTGTTAGTCCATAATGGTAGCTGTGGCCAGCTTATATTCTCCCGCCAGCAAGGGCCGTGAGAGATCGAGTTTGCTAGTTGACGCCTGATCGTGATCGCCGGTCTGAGCGTTTTGAGACTCGTTTCAGTATTATGAATTGTTTTTTCTCTGTTCTTTTTCCGCTGCGAATAAGATGTCTGTAGTGACGAGGAGCGGTTGTTTTGTTTTCTTCATCGCTTTACACCAGGCTAGTTGAATTCGTTCCTTGTCGCGAGTAGAAGCGATTTTTTGTTCTAGCACCAGCAATATGGAGATAGAGCTGATGGTTGGGTACGTGTTCGAGCAACGATGGGCTAGGACCGTTAAAAGGAGACCACTTGACCTCTTGTTTCAAAGCACCGTCTAAAATTGTTTAGCGCACGATTTGCTATCGACGTTGTCGAAACAAGGTAGGAGATCAAACAGGCGAAGTACCTCGCTTTGACCTCTCCACTGATAACCTCATTCATGATCTAAGCTCTGCAGGCTCTTGACTTCCTTAATCAACATATAGGGTTTGCCAACTTTTGTTTTTAACATGAGAATTTTCCTTCATTCATAAAGTGGCCTTTCCTTATTTCTTTTCCCAAAGCTGGTTCATCAATGCATCACCTATCTTTATCTCCTTTCAGTTATTTACGTGTTCGCAAGTCTCACACATGGAAGGAAAGCCACAGTGTGAGGGATGTGTAATAAGGTTGCACATTCTACGCACAGAAGTGATTCTTATAAGATGTCTGAGCTGCCAAATCGCTCATTGCAGTTGCCCTATTCCAACACTTTCCCTGATAAAGCCTTTAATCATTCTTTTCCTGGAGTCTGTGTTAGCACATTGTAGTATAAGCTAAATACGGTATTGCTCACGGTACAGCGACGACGCTGTCCGTGCTGCCGGACGTGTATCCGCAGGTGAGACGAGCCCGCAAGTGCTGTATATCCGCAGGCGAGACGAGGCGCAGATGCCATATATCCGCAGGCCTCACCTGCGCAAGTAAGGGCGGACACGCCCAGACAAAAAGGCATAAATACCGGGTCATCATCTCCCAAGACTCTAAATCATCACTCATCATTTGTCTTCCGTTGTCATCTTACGTCATCTTTGTTATTACGTGTTATTAAGGATAAAACCTTAGTGTAAATCTCGTGTTGCTCAAGTCCTGTCTATAAGGCTTGGTTAGTCTCCACTTCGAGGAACCTTGAAGGGAGAAAAACCACTAGACAGCCTCAAGAAACTCCTAGGTAGAAGTTCGATTAGAACCACATGGGAGCCAAGCCTAGCGAAGTCGGATCGACTAATTAGGCCTATTATAGATAGTATTGGAAGCAATACAATGACTTTTTCGACTTCATCGAGAGGCAACGTCCCCAGTAGTGTGGACACTGTGGATGACACAGAAGAGCAAATAGTTGTCGAACAGAATCTGCCAACAGCAACTGAGCCAGAGGTGAGTCAAATGGATTCGCAGTTAACTGCAGCATTTGATAACATAGCCCGTCGGTTGGATGATATTCTTGACGATCAGATCCGCCATCTAGGCGCGCAAAAAAAGCAGTGCATTCTAGAAACAGTTGGAAGAACTGTTGATATAGCTAGGGAGAAGACAAGGCAGTCAATCTGCGAGACTCTTCCTTCGATTTTGAAGGAGATTTCGTTAACTCCGGAAGAATTGCGCAGAGTTTTGCCAATTGCGAGTTACCACAGTAGTCTGATGCAGAACCTAGCCGAAGAATTAAACTGCGAAATACCTGACGTTACGGCAGTAATGAAAGCTAAAATTTCAGAGGTAGATAGACTCGAAATACAGCTAACTGATAAGAATAAGGAGATAGAAGATCTAAGGAATCTAACTATTCAATTGCAGAATCAGGTGGACACCCTAGCAACACGAATGGCCAACAATGTTGGACCGATCGGAAGCGATCAACAGTGTGTAAATCCTGCTGCAACTCCAAGAGGTGAGCGTAGAAGTGCGGTCAACTGGTCTGCAGTTAGCCAACAGCTTTTAACACTGAACAAAGTCAAGAACAGCAATGTTCAGGTGCATCAACCCGAGTCCCAATGGCAGAGAGATGGGAGACGTCAGCGCCAGAGGTCAACCTCAAGCGTACGATCGAATCTATCATCGCGGTCGTCTTTCCACGCGTCGATGAGAAGTGAGGCTTTCACTTGTTCACATAATACAACTAATAAAGGGCAAACATCAGAACACAGCGCGGAGTCCAACGCGATGGGTGGCATGTTTAATGCCTTTAAAGAAGTATTTAAAGCCCAAAGCGTAGCGGAAATAGCTAAATATGATGGAAAGAATTCCCTTAGTGATTTCCTTCGGGCAATTGAAGTGAAATACCCCCAAACAGTCTGGTCAGATCGGGATCGGCGCGATATACTTGTTAACCACTTAGTGGGGTCGGCCAGATCTATTTATAAGAACTTGCCATATAGTGCGAAGCACGGCAGTTTCGACGAGATTGTTTTCGCTCTTAAGGAAGCACGCAAGAACCCCTGCGAAAAACTAAAGCTAATGCGCGAATGGGATAACATCGCAATGAGGAAGGGCGAATCGGTCGGCGATTTTTGCTGCCGCATGGAGGAAATCTCCAGACGAATCCATCCAAATGGTGACTGGGACTTCCATGTAGCATCAAAGCTGTACTCTTCCCTACAGCATTGGAAGGATTCATATCATATGCTTGCAGCATTAGACGCTAAGGAAGGGAACGCCTACGAAGAGGTTAAAAGAGTTGCACTGAGACTGGAAAAGACCCACGTTATAAGATATGAAAAACCGGAAGTCTACAGTAAATCGAACACCTCCCACAGGGGTCCATGCGCGGAAAACGCGGTGGTACCCACACATAGAGGGAAATCCCTACGGTGCAACAACTGTGGTAAACACGGTCATGGCACCGCAGACTGCCGTTCAAGGCCTTTTCCGAAAAGGAATGGTGCAGATGAAAGGCGTCAGGGCCCTAACAGGCAGCAAATCAGCAGAACTCCAGCTAGTGGAGCACTTTCAACATTCGTAGATGAATGTTGTGGAATGGTCAGGTCACAAAACCAATCGGTACATCCAAAAACCATAGCGGCAGGGAAACCCACGCTTTGCAATGCAAGCATCTTTGGAATAAGGGTAAAGGCATTAATTGACACAGGCTCAGTTGTCTCAATAGTGCCAACTATGCTTCTCAAACAAGCCAAAGATCAGGGTTTTGACTTGGATAACGAGGTAGAAATGGTAGGAAGCGGTCAGGAAAATCGAGTTTTCGATGCGTCAGGCAACCAGATGAATTTTTTGGCTGTAATTAACGCGGAGGTGTGCGTTGATGGAGCAGGCATAGCTCGAACCTCGTTACACGTCCAGAAAACCAAGGACACCACCCTACTTTTGGGCACAAACGTTCTGAACGCATTAGGGATTCACCTAAAGTTCGAACCTTCAGCTTCTGGATCTTTGCGGAATGGGGTTCACGAAGTAGAAGTAGCAAGGGCAGCTAAACGGATGGTTGTACCTCCTGGCTCAGCAGCTATAATTGAAGTGGGATCTTCAAAACCATCCGGAGAAAGAATTTTTTGGTCGAAAGATTCTCGTATAAATTCCGGAGTATGCCTTCTAAAGGAAGGGAGTGCGGAAATATCGGTAGCCAATCGCGACAACCAGACCTGGGTTATCAAAAAGGGTGAACCTTTAGGAGAATGGTCCGATGACTCTCTGAGTGATCCTAAGTCAACCAATATTCCGAGCGGCATGCTCGATATGACAGAGCATGTAGTCTTGTCCAAACCAAAGCGGATTAAAGCTTTGATAGAAATCATAGAGCATAACCGTAAGTTGGGGAAACTACCAACAAAAGTTGCCGAAATTGTCATAAAGCATAGCGAAACTTTCGCTATCACTGATTCGGAACTGCGACAAACGAATCTGATTGAGCACGATATTGACGTCCAGGGACACCCTCCTATTCGACAGAAAACGAGGCCAGTGCCCTATGGTGTCCGAAATAAAGTAGATGCTATGCTACAAGACCTTAGACAACGAAAAATAATCGAGGATAGCAACTCGCCGTGGGCTTCTCCGATCGTTTTGGTCGCAAAGAAGGACGGGAGCACTCGATTATGCGTTGACTACCGAGAGGTGAACAAAGTAACTAGGAAGGATAGTTATCCACTACCTCCTATAGATATGACGCTACAAAATTTGCAAGGAAAACGATGGTTCACATCACTTGATTTAGCGAGCGGTTATTGGCAGGTGCCCTTAACTGAAAAAGCCAAAGAAATTAGCGCGTTCACTACCTCATCTGGGCTATTCCAATTCAATGTATTGCCGTTTGGGTTGACAAACGCGCCATCGGAATTCCAGCGGCTAATGAATACGGTTCTCGGCCATCTTATAGGACCGGAAGTTTCTGTATATCTGGACGACATACTCATCGCAACAGAGACAGAACAACGCCATTTGGAAGTGCTAGAGGAAACTCTCAACGCTTTCCAAAAGGCTAATCTGAAGGTAAAACCTCAGAAATGCCGATTTTTGGAGAGTAGTCTAGAATTCTTAGGCCACGTAGTAGATAAGGACGGGATAAAAACGGATCCTGGAAAGGTTTGCAAAATCCAAAGCTACCCAAAGCCGAAGAATATTGCTCAACTAAGGACCTTTCTTGGTATGGCGGGATATTACCGCAAGTTCATCTTGCGATACGCACAGATAGCGAAACCGTTATATGAGCTTACTAGTCCTAAGATTAAATTTGTCTGGGGAGAAAAACAAGAGGAAGCCTTTGCGAATCTAAAGGAAGCTCTAGTAGGTGCACCGGTATTGGGGCAACCCAATATTGAGGAAGCGCGGAACGGAAGTCGCCCTTTCATAATTTACACTGATGCGAGCAGAATCGGTGTAGGAGCGGTCCTTGCTCAAGAGGGAGATGATGGATTCCTGCATCCGTTATTTTTCGCATCGAAACCGTTTTCTTCCGCGGAACGGAACTATCATGTAACAGACCAGGAGGCACTAGCTCTGATTTTTAGCCTAAGGAAATTCCACTATTTCATTTTTGGCATATCAACAATAGTGCGTACGGATCATTCGGCATTAACGTCGCTATTCAAGCGAACACATGTTTCACCACGCGTTCTACGCTGGGCGTTGGAAATACAACGGTACGATCTCCAAATTGAGCATGTGAAGGGTGCCGCAAACTGCGTAGCAGATGCGCTTTCCAGAGGGCCATTGGATCTCCGGAGCGAAGAAACTCAGTTATGGATAGCGGACGAGAAAGTTGTCTGCTCCCTTCAAGAGGAACATGAGTGGCTCAAAGAACTGCGGGAAGACCCGGATTTTAGTGATCTAGTAGTAACAATTGAAAGCAATCAAACCGAGGAGGTTAGACTCCCGAGATATCAGAAAGTGCTCAGTTCTGCTGATTTTGTTATTAAGGAGGGAAAACTCAATCTCATGAACGAAGACGGTTCGTTAGCAATAATTGTCCCACGATCGCATCGTCGCGATGTCTACAATGAGGCACATTCCGGTGTTCTAGGCGGGCATTTCAACGCCAAGAAAATGTTCAGTCAGCTGAAAAAATCCGTATTTTGGCCTGGCATGCGGCAAGATATAGGAAATTGGTGTAAAACTTGCAGACAGTGTTTTTTGACTAACAACACTGGAAAAGGTGTACCACCATTACGACCTGTAAACGTTAGAAGGCCACTGCAAATAGTGGGAGTCGACCTTCTAGAAATGGGATTGACAACGCGCGGTAATCGTTACATTGTCACCATCATAGATCACTTCACGAAGTATCTAGGAGCTTATCCTATCGCAGATAAAAGGGCTGAAACAGTCGCTGAAGCTATTTTTAGCAACTGGATTTGTGGGGTTGGAATGTGCCCGGAAGTCCTTCTTTCAGACCGAGGCAGTGAGTTCGAGAATGCTGTGATAGCAGCTCTTTGCGAGGTCATGGGAATCGAGCAAAAGTTCACTAAAGGTTACTGTCCTAGAGAGAACGGATTGACGGAGCGCGTCAATGGAACTATAGTACGGATGCTAAAGAAGAAAACCACAGTGCCAACAGAATGGGACAGAATTCTTCCGACCATAGTGTACGCGTACAACGCCTCGACCCATAGAGCAACCGGCGAAAGCCCACATTTTCTGCTGTACGGGTCCGACCCTAGCTACCCTTCCGCAATGATTCCATCAGAACACCTCTCGCCCTATGTCGTGGATTATGACGCCTACAAAACGCAACTACTCTGCGGCATGAAAATAGCTCGGGAATTGATAACCGACAATGCAAAAGAATATCAGCAGAAAATGAAACGGGAATATGACGAAAGACTAAAAACTGGAAGATCTACAGTTTTTGTGTCAGGAGATCGAGTTTATATGAAACTCCCTGCTGAAAAAGCAAAATCTTCTCATCCCAAACTGATAACGGACTGGACAGGTCCTTTTCGTGTAATCGAAGCTAGCTCCAATTCTGCCCTTATTACTCTAATTGGAGAAAACAAGGAGCCTTGCAGGGTACCATTTGACCAATTGGTTAAAGTGCCGAAGGAAATCGACGATACCCCGGTAATAGGGAAGACTGCGCGTAGAACCCGTGGCAGGCCAAAGAAAACTAAATTCAAAAATAAAAAGAATATTAAATGTTCTAGTATTCAAGTTCTAAATTTCAGAGCATCCCTCTCATCAACAACCAACGTGGACCACGTGGATTGGCACTGCCCCCGCAAACTGATGTATCAAGGAGTGGAAGTGGAGTGCCCGACAGCAGTTATCCTCCAGGACGTCATCCCGAACGCGCCTTTTGGAGCGCTGAAATTTTCTTCACCCTATGATTTATCACGTCTTCTTACCATATTGTCGCAGTCTCACATCCCTGAATCGTGGCGAACTGCTCGACTGTTGGACCGTACCTATGACATCACCAGTCCCACCGGACTCGGTTTGGCCTGGTCATTTTACCGTCAGAATTGTATTCATTTGACACTTGCTTCAGTGTCCGAGGCCGGCTACGTGATCCCAGATCACCCATCTCGCGGCAACTGCGATCCCTACAACTTAGCTTCGATTGCGGATATCGCAAGAAGATATGCGGAAACGCATCCTTGGACGAAATCTTCCTGGACGGAACTGAAGCCAAGAAAAAATTTGATTATTTTACCCGTCGGATTCGAAAGGGTAGTCGACTGCTTGAAAACGGAGTCGCAAAAGGCTGTCGTGCTAAAGAAGCCCGAAGAAATGCTACCAGAATGGTTTGTCGAGGACTACTCGTCAATCGTACTATTTAGCCTAGCAGAATTCGCCGGAACAACACGGTGGCGTGGAGCTTGGACGCTCCTGATGCAGCAGGTTGCTCGTGGCGCGGAACTCATAATACTCGCAGGACCAGAAAATGACCGAGAATGGAAAAGATCGCTGGACATGTTGCGAGACTTGTGCGAGGAAACAGTAGCCCAGCGCCCATCACTGCGAACTCATATCCGATGTCTGTTACCATATCGATCTCAGTACGAGATGATCGGAGCTGGATTCCGTGCAGCAACTTACGAACAGGGCAAACTGTTCACCGAAAGTGCAGCAAAACGTTTTTGGGCATCGACTATGGCGCAACACTCAGCATTCATCTCGCTTGCTCCCTTCAGAAGGAAAGCACATCAAAATGCGGTGAAGCGAGGCGCCGGGCATACTCCATATCATCAGCGGAACACGCCGAATTATCAGGCTCAAAGCAGTGCCCAGCAAGGCCAGTCTCAACATCGAGGAGGATCTCGATATCGTGGACACAACAACAGAGGTGGATACACCGCAAGAAAGCCTCTAACGGAGATGCCGATCCATAAAATCGGCAACCAGATGTACAAATTGGTTCCTATAAAAGATTCGAAAAGGAATCCAAATCCACTCCGAGGGCTCTCATCACGAGGCGGAAGACGATTTTAATTCGGCGTAGTGGAAACGCCTATTTCCAGAGGCCCCCCATGTAGTATAAGCTAAATACGGTATTGCTCACGGTACAGCGACGACGCTGTCCGTGCTGCCGGACGTGTATCCGCAGGTGAGACGAGCCCGCAAGTGCTGTATATCCGCAGGCGAGACGAGGCGCAGATGCCATATATCCGCAGGCCTCACCTGCGCAAGTAAGGGCGGACACGCCCAGACAAAAAGGCATAAATACCGGGTCATCATCTCCCAAGACTCTAAATCATCACTCATCATTTGTCTTCCGTTGTCATCTTACGTCATCTTTGTTATTACGTGTTATTAAGGATAAAACCTTAGTGTAAATCTCGTGTTGCTCAAGTCCTGTCTATAAGGCTTGGTTAGTCTCCACTTCGAGGAACCTTGAAGGGAGAAAAACCACTAGACAGCCTCAAGAAACTCCTAGGTAGAAGTTCGATTAGAACCACAACATTACGATTATTATTTCACATGTTCAGTTTCGCTTTTGCCGTCGAAGAGTAGATCATTGGTTAAGAACGCAGACGTCCTCATTAGAGTCGCATGTGCCCTTGGATCCTATAAGATCTCTACTTCAAGCTAGGAGCTGGTTGATTCAGCTTCTGCGTGAACTATAATGTCATTATTACAGTCAGCGGCTGCGTAATAGAACCATTATTTATAATTTATATGTTAAAAAAAGGATTATGCTGAAAAGACCATTTGAGAGGGTGAAAAGACGAGATGACCATTTAAAACTCTAATCAGAGGACCTCAAAGATATGTTTACTAACCTGCCCCATAAAACTATCTTAGACAAAATTGCTGTTCTACTCAAAATCTGATTCAAAAATGCTAATAAAAAATTATACCTTTCCATGGCTACGGACATTTTACACTAATGGAACAAATTTCACCTCCTGATATAAAATATATAATATGCAGGATATTTTGCATAATGTTAATGTTAATTTCTTCCTTAAAACGTCACGGTCTCCATAAGTATAAAAAAGCTATAATTTTATCGGAAACGTTAAGAAAGGCAAACACTTGTTCTGACCTAGAGTATTTTCTAGAAAAAATTGTTGAATTAAAAAATATTCGGTATATGTCGCGTAGGTGAGCAGCATTGGTAGGTGGGAACGCCCAAACCAATCAGACCGCATTGAATGGGCACGCCATTCAGAGAAGGCGTGTACAATTGGTACCCTGATGGGCTGGAATGTGTTCGGCTTGTGCCCTGCCTGGTTGTTATTGGCTGGCGCGATCTCACCTACCAATGCTGTCACCTGCGCGACATGTACCATTACGTCTTTATATTTATATATAGTTTATATGAACACAGATTTTTATATTGCAAATTCAGACTTCACCAAGTCAAAGACAAACTAGCTAGATTTTCACAAAAAGCATTTTTGAATAAGATATAACAAATAAAATATATTTTAAATTTCTTATCTGCTAAGACTATATATTAACATAACGTGTATTAAAATTAATTCTACCAATGATAGAACAATCCCTAGCAATACTACGATATCGTAGCCTGTTTTGTTGTTAGCTCCATCGCACTCTGTCTCAGGTGCCGTTGGTCGGAAGACCATCCTCAAAGAGACAACCAGCTCTACCGTATTTGGAATATAAATTAGGACGAGTACGGGTGTCATTCTTTATTTAATTATTTATTTACTTATCAAGGTCAAGACGACGTGCGTAAGATTTGGGCGATAGGAAAGAAAAATGCAACAACTATGGCGGAAAAAAATGACAAGCTTAACAAATCATCAAAATAGAAAGTTAGCAAGCGACAGCGACATCCATTTGGTAGCGTAGAAAATAAATATGAATATTTACTTTAGTCCACACTTCCAGCGATAGATTTTGGCTAAATTTGCAAGCGGGCCAGAGCAATTGTTGTAAAGTAACACAAGGTGTCTCAAGAAAATCTATACACTGCTTCAAAGATGATAACTTTGCTCACAGTAAAGGTACTAAATAAAGAAGCTAAGGACTCATATAAAAGCTCAAGAAAATAGAAATTTTGGCGCTATGGTAGTTGGGGGGGTCACCATAGCCTGCCGCGGTGGGCAGCCACGGCGAGTAGCTACATACAGCGAACGTGAATGCAGTCTTATCTCCGCTTTTCGATTACAGATCCGTGTTTTACGTGCTTCCGAATTTTGCAAGGGAGGAAACTCCAGGATGTAGGCATTTCTAGCACGGGTGCGCCACTCGAGCCACACTTTGGAGTCCCTTTCCCTGCCTAAATCTGTGCTCTCCTCCGCGTCAGCGTTACAATTTCTCCACAAAGTAGCCGTATCGATTGATTTGTGCTTCTTTTAAGGTTTAAAACTTAAAAGCACACTACGGTTTGCGAAAAACGCCGGATATCCTTAAAATGCAGGTACCATTTGAAAGGCTCTAAAGGCCCCCGCACACTTCTGTAGGAACGCCGCGGCCCTCTCCCTAGCCATAGGGCAGGGATGCAGAGCTCGCCGTCGGCGGCGTCCCTGACCTGTCCTTAACCATAGCGGCGAGCGACAACGCCGCAGAAGTGTGCGGGCGACTTAACATTACAGCTAGTGAAGCTTTTAGAGACGTTCCAGACTGATACGAAACCACAGAACAACGAGATTTTTGCGGCTTGCAACAGGCAAGATTGCGCCATGCCCCCATCTGAAGCCTTGCAATTCAGACTCGACTTATTGTGTCTGATCACCGATGGGGTGAATGTTAGTTATAATCTTAATACTGCTTGGCCACATTAACTTGTGCTGTGTTTTTAACGTTTTCCGTTGGCTATGTCCTGCAATTATGCCGATTAACCTCTCCATTCAGCTTAAATATTCCTTCATTCGTCCACAGAATGCTTCTTGTAAAATGCTGCTCCTGCTCTCATTTAAATTGTGCAATCAACAAACTTACATGTAACGTGTCTTTCACGAGGTTGTCAAGTTCGAAATGTTAAACGAAGCACAGCACAGGTTAATGTGACAAAGTAGCAACAAGATTGTAACAGGCAATCAGCCCATGCACAATTAATCGAGTCTGGAATGCAAGGTTTCAGGAGCATAGCGCAACTTTGGCTATTTGTTCACCACAGAAATTCCGTTCCTGTATGCTTTTGTTTGACCCTCAAACATCTTCAAAAGTTTTACAAATAGCAATGTTAGAACCTTTCAAATAGTACGTGCATTTTTAGGATACCCTTCAGTTTTCACGAGTCGTAGTGCGTTTTTTAGTTTTGAATCATAAAGAAGCACAAATCAATCGATAAAGCTACTTTGTGGAGAAATTGTAACAAGTATTCAAGCGAAAAACAATCAGTCGGGTGTAAAATAAAAGGTTTCGGACGAGTGTAGGGCGCAACCCATACCGCTCGCATCTCAGAAATTTTATACTTTCTTAAGCTTTTATATGAGTCCTTAGCTTCTTTAGTGCCTTTAGTGTGAGCAAACTTATCACATTTGAAACAGTGTATACATTTTCTTCTTGAGACTCCTTGTTTATAACAGTCAAATGATACTCGCTTCCTTATGTGTAAACGAGCAACTACGGAGCGCAGTGGAATTCAAAATAGTAAGATTATCATTTTTCAAATCCAGCCATAATGGGGAAGGTTTCAAAAAAATTCACTTCATTGTAATAAATATTTTCTCAGAAGCTAGCATCCTACGCCTGGACACCTTCGAAGTTCAGTTAGTCAAATTTTGATTATAGCCAACATAGCCATGTCCAATTTATAAAACGGTTATCTAGACTCCTATTTTGACCGCTCTCAAAAAGATACACATATATTCGTCTAGCCGAAGAATTACCTTGCCTTCGTCACACATGGGTCTATCTGACATTGATGATTCTATTCTACGATATTCTTATGATATGTGCAGCAACAATAATCATAGTAACAACAATGATATCTATAATATAATAATGACGATAATTATTGTTTTGTTATTGATGTTATTATTATAAAATTTTAATTAGTCACTTTTAGTAATAATTTTCACTATCTAATACTATGTATATAACACTTTTTTAAAATAATATCTAATCGTACATTCATTGACTTGTTTTCTTCCACTCATCTATGTCCACTCTTTCACTCAATTTTCTTAATAGAAATAGTTGTAGATTTATGTATAAAATTATTTAAATATTTATTATGTTATCCTTTATTGAAAGTAAAATTGTCCTTCTTTATATAGCTCTTCAACAACATAAAATATAACGACACAACAAACTTATTTAAAGGACAATAACATCTAAAACAACGACAGCTAACAACAGCTAAAACATGTTTTGTTTCGCCTCTACCTTCATACAAACATGTTTGTAATTAGTTACCCCGAGGCTCATCAGTGAAGAAGGTAACTAATTAATTTAGCTGCTAGTATTGTGTTGGGCGAAATATTTTTTTATTTTTTAAGTGTTTTAACTAGTACTAGCAACTAAATTTTCAATTGAAAAACACAGGTAACACTTATGTTTTAATACAATTGTACTACATTATAGGACCGTTAACATTGTTACTAACTATAAACTTAAGGTGACTTATAAATGTACACACATGTACACTTACATACACACATACAGATATATATATATATAAATTTTTTAAAATTCATTTATTAGTTTTATTTATTTTTTATAATTTTAGTTTTAACCTTTTATTTATAACTAACTTTTGTTTTGGTGATTTTAATTTCTTGTTCGTCTTGATTTTTTAAGGTATTTTATTTATTTATTTTTTATCGATTTTTAATACTTTTATGTAATTTTTATGTACCCCTATTTTTAATTTATTATCTTATTTTATTTTATTTATTTATTTTTAAGTGTGTTAAAAATTATCATGCAATGTGTGTATTTCGACATAGAAACTTACCTGTTATTTAAAGAGGTAATAATAAAATGAAACATACTATGTTTACGTAAAAGTATATCAAATACCTATATCTTTATAAATATAAATATCTTTATCACTATGCGTCAAAATACCTCTTGCTTCCATTCTAATGTCACAAATAATAAGAAAAACCTTACTACTTTATCGGAGAAGTGTTATTGTTTCGGTATTTAATATTTTTTTTTGTATTATAATTAAGGAAATTGGGTATAAGATGTAATATATTATGTTGATTATATTTATATAATAAATGCTTGTTTTTATTTAAACATTTTAATATATTTCTTATGCTTATATCTATTGGATAGTTATTTTTAGTAAGCCTAATCATCAGTTTGACTATGTTTTCAACTAAGTCGTTAAAAGCTGTGCAGCATCTAATAATTCTTAATCTTTCTGTGAATATTATCGATTTTTTAACTTTAGTAGATATATTTGAGTTGAAATGTGGAAATCTTATAACGTAAAAATTAAAACTGTCTGTTTTATTATATAATTTTGTTATTAATTTATTCTCGACAATTCTGATATTAAGATCGAGATAATCCCAATCATAATCTGACTTATGAGTTGTTTCAAATTGAAGAGAATTTTCGTAAGTTTCGTAAATAATTCTTGTAGGTATTTATTATTTTTATTATGAATTATGAGAATATCATCCATGTATCTAAATGGATGTATGTTTATATGACGATTTTGTGTTACTACCTTCCTACAAAATTTATATTCAAATATTGATAACGTAAGATCAGCAAGTAATGGACTACAATTACTTCCTTGAGGCACTCCTTCTATTTGTTTATAAATTGTGCCTGCGAAAATTGTGAAACTATTTTTAAGTAAATATTCAGTAAAAAAACATTAAATCTTCCGCTGTATAATATTTGTAATTACTTTCTGTAGTACTATTAGTGTAATAAATGTTAGTGTGTCTATTGTATGCAATATATTTTTTACTCGCATTACGAAAACATATTTTTATTAATTCTTTTACATTTTTTATATAATATATGAGGAAGACTAGTAAACATATTAATAAAGTCTGCTGAAAACAGTTTACAATTTTCGATATTGATTTTACTTATTTTATCAGATATATTTATGTTATTAATAGACCAATAACCAATGAAATTCTTATTTTTCGATGTTATTACATTTATATATTTAATAAAATGTTGTTTCAAAAACGTAAAAATTACAGTCATTTCTTTTGAAAGAGGTTTTATGGAGCTATTATATGCTCCAGTAATAAATCTAAATTTCACTGGATTTTTGTGCAGTTTTGGTAAACAATATATCAATGGAACTCTTTCTGTTCCATCAATTTTAAGTTTACTATTCAAGCATAATATTTTATGTCTGTTGATAATTTTCCCACGGATCTCCCTCGATAGAGAGCCTTCGGGCTCTCTTGTTAAGAGGGATCTCGGGCCGCTTGTCGCAGGGCCACGTGGCGCGTCCCCGGGTGGTGGATAGGGGAATTAAACGCGAACCAAATGCGACCGTGTACTGCCCAGAGACGCAGGTGGGATGCAGGGGATGGACTCCTTGCTCCTGTTGCGTCGGGTCGACGCGTTCCTTGTGCGTGGGAGCGGCATGTTCGTGCACAGAGTGCATTGATGCGTTCGTGCCTGCGCGGATTGTAACTGTGTCGGCCCGGCCAAAAGCTTGCACTCGGTAGGCTGGGAGTACATGTAAGGCGATCCGAGGCCGCCTTAAGTCTCGCCTCGTCCCTTCGGGCAATCTGGCTGGCTGCCCGGAGTTCTTCGCCCGCACGACAGAGCCTGACTAGCTATCCGTGCTGTATGGAAGTCAAACACAGCAGCACTAAAGGGCCTCATTCCCCTGACCCCGAAAGAGCCCTCATTTCTGCTTTTTTTAGCGATGGGAAGGACGAGTACGGAGAGGCTGCTAAAATCTCAGGCACTAACCAGGATGCGCAAATTGAGGACTAGGATGACGATCTGTACTTACAACGCCCGCACGCTCGCATCGGAAGCATCCGTCGAGGACCTGATGATGCAAGCCAGGAAGATCAAGTACGACGTTATCGGACTGACTGAGACGAGAAGACACCACCCTCTACACGCCGCCTACGACTCCGGAGAAGAACTGTTCCTCGGAGCACGCGACAGTAGGGGAGCAGGCGGCGTTGGTGTCCTCGTCAACACGCACTTGGCCATGAACATCGATTCGTACGAGTCTCTGACAACCCCAATCGGACGTCTGCGACTAAAGCGATGTGGCTCCGTGCCAGCTTTGACTGTATTCGTCGCATATGCCCCAACATCCGACTACGAGAACGAAGAGGTCGAAGCCTTCTACGTGGAGCTGGAGAAGCTCTCTAAGAAAGGTCACACCTTCTACAAGGTGATCGTCGGCGACTTCAACGCCAAGAGCGGACCGCAAAGGTCGCCGGAAGAACTTCACATCGAAACCCACGGTTTGGAGTGGAACGAGCAAGGTGAATGCTGTCTGAGTTTATCATGTCGACCAAGACCATCCATGGAAACTCACAGTTCCAGAAGCCTCCCTCTCTACGATGGACCTGGGAATCCCCCGGTGGCCAGTACCACAACGACATCGACCACATCATCTTCAATCGCAAGTATTGCCTGACCGACGTCTCCGTTGTCCCCAAGTTCTACACGGGATCGGACCACCGCCTCCTTCGCGCGAGGTTTCGCTTTTCGCGTCAAGGAGAGAAGGCCGCGAAGTTCAAGAAGAGGAGTCCCAGAACGACCATCAACTGGGACCTCTACACCTCTCTTGCCGGTCTTTGGGAAGATGCCGTCATGGACAACGTCGACGAGGAATACGACCACTTCGTGCACCATCTCCACGATAGTGCTAGGGAGCCGAGAGCTTGAAGACCACCAAGAGACGCCTGTCTCCGGAAACTCTCGAGCTTATACGCCAACGTGGAGCAGCACGAGAATCAGGCAACTACCAGCTAACGTCCGAGCTTGCGAAGCTATGCAAAGCGGCGATAAAGGAAGATTTCAAGGAGAGAAGGGCTGAAGTGTTGGCTGAAGCAGCAGAGGCAGGGTTGAGCATCCGCAATGCCCGCCGAAACTTCGCCAACTTTAAGACCAAGATGACCGCTCTCCGACGTCCTGACGGAACCGTCACCTCTTCCAGAAGGACCATGGAGAAGGTCATCCACGACTTCTATTCCGATCTCTTCGATAGCCACGTCCACCTGCCCCCATGCCATCTTCCGCAGGATGGATACGTCGTTCCCTCTGTTCTCCCTTACGAGATCCGACACGCCATCTCATCGGTGAAGAAACGTACAGCACCCGGTCCAGGATCAGACCCGAACACCTGCCGATCTGCCTGCTGTCCGTAGTCTACAAGCTGTTCACTCGAGTGATCCTGAATAGGATCAGCAGAACGCTGGACGAAGGAAAGCCACGCGAACAAGCAGGATTTCGGAGAGGATTCAGCACGATCGACCACATACACACCATTACGAAGCTCATCGAAGTGTCGCGAGAGTACAAGCTGCCGGTGTGCCTTACGTTCATCGACCTGAAGAAGGCATTCGACTCCGTCGAGACTGAAGCGGTCCTCGAAGCCCTGCTCACTCAGGGCGTTCCTACTCAGTACATCAGAGTCCTTCGAGAGCTGTTCAGTGGATTCACGACCAAGATCTCTCCATTCTACAACGACGTCGTCATCGACGTAAGGAGAGGGGTTCGACAAGGGGATACCATATCCCCAAAGCTCTTCAGCGCCACCCTCGAAAACTTCATACGCGAACTAGAATGGGAAGACATGGGAGTGAATGTCGACGGCCGGCAACCACCTCATCTTCGCTTCGCTGACGACATCGTGCTCATAACACCGAGCATCAGCCAGGCGGAGCGAATGCTGGGAGCTTTAAAGAGCGTCGAAGAAGTCGCGAAGAAGACGAAGAACGTCCGACTCCGTGCCCACCTATTCGACTCCACTGTTCTTCCTGCCCTAACATACGCCTTAGAGACCTGGGCTATACGAAAGCAGGATGAACACGCGATCAGCGTCGCGCAGCGTGGAATCGAGAGGACGATGCTCGGAGTGACACGACTCACGCAAGTGAGAGAAGGCCTCCGGAGTTCCGAGCTTCGCCGACGTTCGAAGATCAGAGACGCTGTCGCATGGGCCAAGTTGTCGAAAATTAGGTGGGCCGGCCACGTGATGCGCTTCGCAGACACCCGCTGGACGAGAGCCGTTACCGACTGGATTCCGCGGGATGTCAAGAGAACACCGGGACGCCCACCAACGCGTTGGTCGGACTTCTTCGTGAATGCCCTGGACGACCGATATGACGCTCTTCGTGTCCCTCGAGCGAGGAGGATCCATTGGACGGCTCTGGCACGCGACGGGGACGAATGGAGACGCTGCTGGCGCCCCCTCGAGCAAGTTGATGATCAACGGGACGACAGGTTTCAGGTGACAGGTGATAATTTCCGGTTCGTTTTCTTTGTTATATATTTCATATGTTTGATCAGTGTTAGAAATTTTTAATTTACTATTTTCAGAAACAATTCCCATTTCTTTCGCTAAGGTGATCAAATAGAATTTTTTACAAATGAAACTGTAATTATTGTTTGCTTTGTCAAGAGGGCATATAACAAAATTTTCTTTAAAAAACTTCAAGTATTCTATACTATGTGAATTTAATTTTTTTAAAGATCTGCTATTTTCCACAGTAATATGATATAATAAAGATTTCCATATCATTTTCTTTAAAATATCAAGCTTTTGTTTTATCAAATTAAGGTGAAAATCTTTTAACTTATATTTATTTCTAATTTTGTCAAAGAATAAAGAGAAAACTTCTTCAAACCAGAGTTGATTGTTTTCTTTTGAAACATTATTAAATTGCGTCCAATTGTTTTCAAAGTCTTTTTCCTTTATTTCACATCTTTGTTCGTCTCATCTTTCTTCTGTTTTCATATTCATCATTCTCTTTTCATATCGACGGATTTTAAAGATATCCTAAAACCGGGGATGTGCGGTTTTTTTGTTGAGGAATGCGAAACACCGAATACGAAACGGAAGAGCTCAAAATGGGCGGAAACCGGAATACGAAACACGGAACGGAAATGGCTCAAAACTCATTACTTCATTTAATTTTCCATAATTATATAATATATCCACGATGGTAGTAAGAACTAAGTTGCCCTTGACAAATTTGGGAAACGGGCAAGGCAGTATGCGACTCCTTTCAAGCAACATATAACAAGAAACAACCCTTGTGTTCATATCATTACTAAGACGAATTTTCAAACACTACTAGTGTTAGAAATCGAAGTTTATGCATTTTTTTCTGTAAATAGGAAGAAAGTATTTTAAACGAAATGAACCCACGTGATGAGTCAGATGCCAGAGATTTCGCCACTCATAGCACTTAACCGGCCTTATTGAATATCGCCAATCTATCCTAATTGGGAGGGGCAGCTCTCAGATTACAGTTGCGTTCAGCACTCACGACACAACATCCATTCTCTGATTTCGCATGGGTGCCATCATTTGGCAGTATCTGAAGCTCTTGGTCAAACTCAAAGGAGGAAGTGAAGAGGCAAGAACCACATGCCTTCCTCCCGACTAGGATAGACCCAATGTCCTTATGGAAAGCAATGTTGGCAACATAAGGGTACTAACAGAACTCTGATCTAGAGTTCGTGTTCCAGGCCAGACCTAAGATTTTTGAACTAGACTACACTCGCCGAATCAACGTCATAACATCGTCTGCTGATCATTGTTGTGACGCGGCTCCCATGCACAGTTCCCGTCCAATCTCGGACTCCACTGGGAGTCTTTTCACACAAAGAGGACTTAAGGATTATCAGCGAACTCATGTTGATTATGATCCCGTGCAAGCTGTAAAGGCGAAAACGTAAACGTTGGATGCTAGATGCTGCAGCCGACACTCGCAGCTTGAAGATAGCAAAAAACACATGATACTATTTCAACAGCTTCTGGATGAAAGCGTCGTTCAGATGGGAACTTGCCAAGGTCATCCATCTTGCGACGTATTCTAACAACGAACTTTACATCTGAACAACAGAGGCACATTCTGAATAGATATTTATTGTAATTTTATGTCTTTACCACTATAAGGCACCGGTATGAGGTTATGACCAGAAGATTCCAGTCAAGACATTTCTCTCTCCACAACAGAGAGAACAATGCTAGCCGTCCCTGCTTCGAGTTCCCGCGTCATCTGAAGGACGTTAGTTGATCTCTATAAAAAAAAGACTAATTCTGCTATACTACGAAGTGACAGAAGCCAGCACTGTCAAGTTGTATTTGTTACCCAGTCAGGAAGATTCTGTCGGCTTGATGTCACCTTCCCCTTGTTCGGGTCGCAGGTTTTCGATGTCCACACTATCATAGGCTTTGAGAAGTCTTCTAAACGACATGAAGTTGAGTGAAACATCTGGTACATGGTAAACAAGGGCCGGAGAAGAGGTTAAGAAGCTTGATGTGGTTGGATCTTAAGCAATAAGCGCTTAGACTTGGGTTGTCTCTTTCAGAATTAAAGATATGAACGACTTTACAAGCAATACCACGAAGATGATTCTTCTTCTTCAGCGTTTGTCCCGCTTAGCAGCGGGGACCGCTCCTCTGGTATGATGACGCCACTTCCCACGATCGCACGCTTGATCGGGGTGGAAACCAGCTTCCTTTAAGTCCATGTGCAACATATCAAGCCAGCGTTGCCTAGGCCGTCCTTTAGGCCGTTTTCCGGGCACATCTATGTTGAGGCCAATCTTCCGAACGGTGTCGCCGTCCGCACGAAGAACATGGCCATACCACCGTAGGCGAGCTTCACGTAGCTTGTCAGCAATTGGAGCGTATGGAGACATTGCGAACATGATCCAAACGCGTCACACCAGCCGTCCAGCGCAGCATATTCGTCTCCATTACGCTGAGGCTGCTCTCAACCTCCTTCGTTTCAGGCCAGCACTCAGCACCGTACATCGCTACTGGTCGGACGACGGTTCTGTAGATCTTTGATTTCAAGCGCTCCGGTATCTTTCTGTCGCACAGAACGCTTGTCATTGAGCGCCATTTGGACCACGCTGCGCTCACGCGCGAGTTCACCTCGAACGTCAGACTACCATCAGATCCAAGGTACTTGAAATGTGCCTCTGTACGAGCGCAGTGCCATTGATCTCAATGGACCCAGTCTCGTTTACGTCTGTCGTCAAGTACTCAGATTTTTTGGACGTTTAGCTTGAGCCCGAACGCCGCCACACCAACCTTGCACTTCTCGCTCAAGTTCGGCCTTGTCTTCACTGGCAAGCATTACGTCATCTGCATATAGCAGCGTCCAAGGAGCAGGCTTCTGAAGGTCTCGCGAAATGGCATCCATTACGACAATGACAAGGAGTGGGGAAAGCGCGGTATCTTGGTGAACACCGACGGAGATTGGAAACTCCATGGATGTGCCGGCCGGCGCTCGCACTTGACTCTTAGGACAGGAGTAAAGAATGCGCACCCACTCGATCAGTTCTTCAGGGACACCGTGCTGTCGTAAGGCATACCATATGACCTCACGCGGTGCACGATCAAATGCTTTCTCCAGGTCGAGGAAAGCAAGATGCAGCGGTTTTTGTTTCTCGCGATGTCTTTCCACAAGAAGACGAACAGCATGAATGGCGTCGATGCCACAGCCGGCTACGAAGCCACACTGGTTGGTGTGAAGCCGGACGATCTCGCGATTACGTCCATCCACAATTCGCTCAAATATTTTCATACTGTGCGTGAGCAATCGCATTGGACGGTAACTTGTGCAGTGCGCGGGACTGCCCTTCTTCTTCCAGATCGGGATCGTCGTGCTTTGCTGCCAACTACCAGGAACCTTCTTCTCCGCAACAACCTGGTTGAAAAACTTCATTAGCCACTCAGCAGGATTCCAGCACCTCGAGTTCCATAGCTCGGCCGTCGTCAGGGCCCGTTCCTTTGCCTGGCTTCATCTTCTTCAAAGCCGCTTCCATCTCCACCACAGTGATTTTCTGCACAGGACCGTGTGTAGGAGGGACGCAAGGGATAGGCGGATGGGCAAACTCTACTGTTGAAATTCTCTCAAAGTAGTCATGCCAACGTTCCATAGCCCTCTTGCAGTTCGTCACCAGATGGCCATTCTCATCGTTGATGCCAAAGAACTTTTCGATGTCTTCGCTCTGGTGTGCTTTAGGAAGCCGATAAAGTTGTCTTTCACCATCGCGCTTCTCGAGTTTCTCGTTGACATACTCATAATGAGAAGTTTTTGCAACGGCAACAGCCCTCTTAGCCGCCCTCTTCACTTTTTGGTACATGCGCCAATTGTCGGCTGTCTTGTCGCTGAGATTAGTGTGATATAGTCTTTTCTTCTCTTTGACTTTTTCCTTGACGTCGTCAGTCCACAGCCAAGCCTGCTTCTCAATCTTACGCCGTCCAGGCTTCGTCATGCCCAGTTCGGAACGTGCAGCTTGTAGCATCGAATCGTTTGCACGTTTCCATGTCTCCTCAACAGTGGTAACCGTCGGCAAACGAATACGAGCAAAAACAGCTGCGTCCTTCTCTTTCATCCGCCACCACTTGATCCTTGCTGGTCCGCATCGCTCGTCCTGCCTCAGCTTCGGAGGGGCGATTCTAAGTGTGCAGATCAGCGGACGGTGCTGCGTGGCGACAGTCTCGTATGGCACAACCTTCGCATCTGTGAACAGTCCTCGATCGCGATGCTTGACAAGGATAAAGTCAATCTGTGTCTTGGTATTCCCGCTACAGAAAAACACGAGATGGGAGTCACGCTTTCGAAACATTGTGTTCGCGATGGTGAGATTATGCGAGTCCGCATACTCAAGGATTCGCTCACCATCAGCGTTACGTGCTCCATAAAAAAACTCCCGAAACCGCCATGACAGCTGTAATCATCTTTTGCAGTCCCAGCGTGGCCGTTGAGATCACATGCGACAACGACAGCGTCTTCTGGCGGCACCTCTGCTGTCTTCTCATCAAGCAGGGTCCAAAACTCGTCCTTCGCCTGCTCGGAGCAGCCTGCCTGCAAAGCGTACGTAGAGAAGAAATGATACATACGCTGTTCAGCAGCAACAACGACCTTCATCAAGCGGTCACTGAAACGTTCCACGCTTGCAATCGCATCTCGGAAACGTTCGGAGACGATCACACCAACACCACTGGTGGTCCTGGGACTGCCGCACAGAATGGCCTTAAAGCCTCGGCCTATGTCCCTCGACTTGCAACAGGACCACTTCGTCTCCTGTACCGCACATAAGTCGATTCGTCTTCGCTCCAGTGCTTCTACCAACTCGCACGAGCAGCCTGTCAACGTACCCACATTCAACGTTGCTACGCGGGTCTTGCCTACGTTACGGGGCTTTCGTACTAGCTCAGTTTACCCCCGATGCCGTCCTCGCATCAGGGACCCTCGCATACTTTCCACACTCGCCTGGCTCTGCGAGTGCGCGTCGGCTCCCGCGGACGCCGTAGCATTATCTCGATACTCACTTAACGTCATCAACCATGTGATGTGACATGGAATCTCCATAGGCCGGCCTGTCACAAGGGCCTGTCGCCTGCAATCGAGTGTCCGACTTAGCTTAGCTCGCATAACGAACAGTTTCCAGTGGCACCACCACGTGGAGGAACGGGCATCGCCACCACCACGAAGATGATTCATTGAACGAAAAACACTCGTAATTCTGTGGCCTACTCCTATTAATACTGAGGAGCGATGAAGATATATTTTACCTCAGCTCAAGATATCGTGCTACTCCGTTCGTCTCCGCTGACAGTTTGAGCTTCTCCAAATCCCTAAACCAATAGAACTTTGGTCTGTTTTCCAGATCAAAAAATTCACACATCAATTAGTGTTATATCGAAACGAGGGTAACAGCTATCTGATTTCGCATACTCTTTCTGCTGTGTTCACGCTGCTTACTTCAAAAGGTTATAATGACAATGTAATTTGATGGTATATAGGCAGGAATGTAGCAAATTCGTGATATGATTAAGTTGACAGCAGCTGCTAACCAAGATTGGTATCGACCTTTATTTTGGCTAACGTTTCGGCCTCGTCGCCTTCGCTAGAGCCTGGAAATGTCGAATGAACATCTGGAAACCATTCGACCCAGAACCATTTCATCCTATAGAATCTGATTCCTGAGGGAACAATGAGTCAAGAGGTGAAGTATAGAAGCCAACAACGCTAATTTTAACGGTAGAAGTCGAGTTGATCCGCCAGTCACCTCTAGCTGGAGGTGGGCTAACTCACCATCAGGTGGATGGGCGAGCTCATATTTACAGACCACTTGCCGAAGGCGACGAAGCCGAAGCGTTAGCCAAAATAAAGGTCGATACCAGTCTTGGTTAACACCTACAATCAACTTCGACACATCGGCTAGCGAAAAAGCTTCGACACATCGGCTGCCAAGATTTATGGAAAATCGGACGTGGACAAATTCGTGATGTTCTAATGGTAGGCACTGTACCGTGCTCCTTCTCAGAGCTTCATAACTTAATACGATTGATTACGTGTAGGCTACATATGTGTTAAATTTCTGTCGTAAAGTAACAAACTTGTAACTTGTACACAAACAGCGGTTTTGAAAAATCCGAGCACTCATCAAAAGACCACTGGTTTTTGTAAGCTCTTTAAGCATTTCTAATTTTTACTGCGGTTTTTACTATCAGAGTTGTAGCCTTTCGGAAAATGCGTATATTTTTGGGCACTCGTTACATGTGTCGTCCAGTTATGTTTAAACAATAACATGTGTAAAAAGTCATGTTACTCAATTCGCGAATTGCGAAAATGTGAATTAAACATGGAACTAATAAATCCAGATTGACTAAACTGCGTAGTGGTATCCAGTCATTTTTTAAAGAAGGAATAGAAATAAGGAGTCGCTAACTTTTTAAAAGTCTACCACAAACTTTTGAAAAGGGAGGGCATTATTATCACAAATTTTACCCTCCTACCGTTTACAATAAAACTTAGGTAGGAGTTTTTTGAGCATTAAGTGTGCTTTGCCTACTTTCCTTTAATTTACACATGTTCTCGTTTGGTTGTCCAATACTTAGTAGCCTTCAAAGCTCTTACCTTCTATACGAGATTATACAGTACGTCACCCAGGCCACCGAAGCGAACACGTAGAAAATGAACACTATCCAGAACGTTGTTGCCACCTGCTGCAGGATTTCTTCGTTCGTCTGAAAGCGGTAATGGCAATAAACAACCTAATATACAGCTAAATAATGTGAGTCCTCAGAGTTAGCTTCACAGACGACGGTTAGTTACTTATCGTTGCCTTGAATGAACATATGGATTAAGCAATCTTTGTCAGCTCACTGCTCCTTTATTTTGAACCCGCCGTTTTAAATTTTCTCACAAAACCTGCTAATACCTAGAAAATCTCCTAAGGACAAAGGATAAAAGTCGGCTTTAAATGATTCCTTTCTCGGATGCGCCACGCATTTCACATATATGGGATTTCGTAGCGGCAATGTGAATGCACACTTTACCTACAGTGTAATTTGCTGTGTCCACCGGATGAAGAAGCCAGTGTTTACTTCCTCAGAGAACTGTGAGATCAATTTACCAATCCCTTAGTAAAGTGATGTTAGAATTTGTTGACTTGATTGACCTCGACGATACCCGAATCTAAAACCTTGTTTCATCGGGTTGTAGCGGGGGTTGTAACGTTCCCGAAAATTATCTCACAGAGTATAGCATTTAAAAAACAATACGATTAGCGTCTGTCTTTCCATTTAAGTTGTCCCATGTTAAATTTTCGGATGTCACGAACAAAATAATCCAAGCGATCGATCGCCCAGTAAAGAACTGCTTGGCAGCTCACCGACTTTCCCTACTAAGGAGGTAACTGTTTTGATTTCCTGTTGCGTCTTCCTTCACTGTCTCCCTTTCTTTTTGGATACACCTAGCTATCCATTTCAGCCTATCGTCAGAGAATCGTTTTGTAATGCTTTTACCGAGCATGGATTCAACAACCAGTCGAAGAAAAACGAAAGGTTTTCCTAATGCGGACAAATACAGGAGCTTTCTTTGTAAATAGTTTAGAGTACCAAACGCGTGATTTATAATGCAATATTTCCCTCTGTTGCTCAAGGCATTTCTCAAAAAAAGGTAAAGTTACATGACCGAGACTACCGGTATGCTCTCGGCAAAGAAATCCATTCAGCATTAATGAGCAGAAACAGAACAGAAAAGTGGAGGAGTTGAAGATTTGAAGCTGGATGAATGGTGCAATAGTTCTGCATGAACGACTTCACCGTTTATCTGTTTTATGTCTTCACGTCATCTTTTCATTGCTATTGTGTTTGTTTTCTAGCGTTTTCCTTTCACAAGCGTATTAAATACAAAAGTAGACATAACTGGCAGTTTTGACAAATGCTAGCTGGTTTAGTCCCCTAAGAGAATCCCGTGGTGCTTTCGGAAATAGTAGAGATTATAGCTGCCTACCTTATCTCGCGAAACGATCGTTTCCGACGAGCTCAGTACAGCAGACGTTGTAGGGAGATCCATCGAGAACATCTGGAAGACAACGATTCACATCACAGTTTATCCTTATGACATAGGTGAGCAGACATCGAGGTGTATCGCTGCAGCATCAGCTATTTGACGGGAACCGCGACGTGGAGCAGAATATGTAGAGTTAATACATAGAGAGTGTGGCAAAACATTCGTTCACTACCATTGGTCTCATAATATCACTGATGCTTAACATGGTGAATTGGAACCACACTTGTCTGGGAAGGATAGAGCGCTGACTTATTTATCGGCTGACCACTGTAAGTCATTGTATGGCCAAATACGCATTCAAATCGCCTCCACGATATGCCGTAGAAGTAGAATGCGTGGCGCATCCCAAAAGGGATTGAGTAACACCCGTTTATCCTTCTTCCTTTAAGGGACGACCACTATTGACTATTGAACCCATGCATCGATGAGAAGGTCAAAATATTCACTAATTCATCACGAATTTTCAGCCAAGCATCAGCAAAAATCGTAAAATCGAGCTCATTGTTCTGCTTATGCTGGGAGTTCTAAACCATTTAGTAAAGCGTTTCCCTCCACCGACCAGCATCTGTTCGGGAAGGTTGCAAGACGCGCTTATCTCAGAGAGCTTATCTCCTTCCTGCCCAGGTGAGTTTAACATGGGCAATCTTCTATCACCTTCTTATTAAGTAATACATGTACGCCACATTCTTGATATTTAGATGTTATCAGTGAGCACATGCTGAAATTAGGAAACGAAATCCATGTAGGGCATCATTTGCGCAACGCCTGATGGCGTCATCTCTGCAAACCTATGAATAGAATTGGAGAACAGCTTAGAGGAAGAAGCACACTGAACTAGTCAACAGAACTGAATCTTCCGTTCTGAAACTAAACTTGTGGTTGAATGCGACTTGGTGCTATGATTTGGTGCTTCGTCGTTCAGTCTCACAATTGAAGAGTGGATAATGATCTGATTGGTTCGAGATGGCACTGTCATTGAAAAAAAAAAAGAGCCGAGGTGGTAAAAACGTGGCGCATGGCGAAACAGAATTCAAAGAAATTATGAGTTCAAGAGCCACATTCATGTTTTGAAAATGATATATTGATGAACCAAAAATCCTGTGCCTGTTTCGTTCCTAGCCCTGCGTGTATCCTAGGAGCATCTCAAAACTCTTCAGTAAAGAAGGAGGTTAAGATTTTCTGTTTAGCACAAGACTACATAAGATTCGTGGTTCCCCTAAGTTTAGCATAGGTCCAATTACTGAACATGAGCTAGTTAAAAAAGCTAAGCTTCCATGTCTTTCAAACGTCAGAGAAAATAAAATTCAATATCATTTTATGATCGTGTTCTTCCACGTTTTTGCTCCATATTTTGAATATAATACATTTTTCAAGCCTAACTGGATGAAGACGGGGCGCTTGGAGAGAGTCGGAATAAGTCCGTCTGTCGTCCTTTATCCTTTTCATTCTTTAACAAGGCGAAATGAATTGAAAAAGAACGGAGGATCGTATAGACCGTATCTCAGATGTCGAGAAAAAAATCGAGGAAGTAAGACGGACAGTGAGTGTGGCCAAAAAGAGATCTTCGTGGAAATCACAGATATCATAAGCTACATATGTGGCAGCACTAATGCATACAGGCTACAAGTGGATCATAGGTTGACGAGAACAGATTTCTTCGATGTGTTGTGCATTTTAATTTGTTGTGGTGCTCAGTAATTATGATTATAGTTCCCCCACTTTTTAGGATTTAAGTCACCTCTGAGTTTGCTGCCGACAGGCAACAGAATGTTTTCTCCCTTCAAGTGGGCTGAGCTACAAACGAAAGGAACTGCCAAGTATCTCCACGCTGTCAGCGAGAGCAGTTGACAAGCACAATGGACACGATTTAGCATCAAAGTAATCATTACCAGAACTCGAATGATAGCTGATTCGCGTCTATCGGAGAGGATTTCTAAGGAACCGGACTGCCGACGTCACTTGTCTACAGCACCACATGGGGAGGGCACGCCACACGCCACTGCCTGGAACCAATAGCGGTTGGCTCGATTTTTTCGAGAATTTAAAGGTCTCAGACTTTTTCGGTTCGGTTTCACCTTCTCGCTTGGATAGCGACTTACACGTTCTGATGGGTGTCTTTTGAGAACTGTAGTCATGATACGGTGGGGTTAGCGGTGCAGTTGCATTAAGATTACATTGACTGAAAAGACACTGTCATTTTTAGGTAGGGTTTCGCAGCTCTGTGTTTCATTTCAAACGAATTGACAATGTTCTATCCACTTTTGTTTATTTCCTCATCCTTTCACTCTTAAACCCTTGTACTGTTGTCAGCCATTTTCCTGGAAATTTTCCCCGCAACATGCAATGCAGCCAGAGTAAGCGACGGCTGTCTTATTCTTCCGAATCGGTAGTACTCGCCCAGGCCAACCAAGGATGTCATTCTTCAGCGGTTGGCGAGTTCGTACCGGATTTGTGCGATAGATATACATAAAATACTGACTTTCTCCTGGATGACCACAGTAAGCCATTGTAATGGAGAAATACACATTCAGGTTGCCTCAACGACATTACGTAGAAGTAGAATGCGTGGCCCAAATAGAGAATGACTAGCGCCATACTTTATCCTTTCACCCTTACACAAATTGCAGTGAGTTCACCAACCTGCTCATCTGTGTTGATCCAAAGTTTCACGAGAAAAAGACTTACTAAGTATAATCTGCACTAGACCATGAAAACTGAAGGTTAAAAATGAACAAAAAAGCCCGATTTGAATGCGGTTCTTGACAAACAAATTTCGTCTCGAGAAGAGCTTTCATCCTTAATTGACATTGACGTCCCTAACTTTCCGTGCTGAGCTCACGGCGCTCACCGAAGATGGAGATTATGGTCTTGCCTTCCCTTCCCCCTTCGTATTAGCACAGAAGAAGACGGAATCACCCTGCTGTGATTAACCGATAAACCTGAACCCTACGCTTGTCTGCTGTTCTCGACAATACTGCGGAAATGGTATCCATTAAAAGTGTGGGCAAACGCTCCTCAATTCACTCATGCAGGCACAGTAACTTTACCATATCACTCTAAGAAAGCATGGATGACTCAGTGATTTCCGCAAGGTGTAACCCCAAAGCTATTGTTAGCGTGATCCTGCTGAGTGTTGTACAAGAACCCTCAGTTAATAAGGGGAAAGAGCTCTTGGTAAAGACTCACCCGTAGACTAAAACGGCAAGTTTTGTTATACCGATCTAGTTGCCTAGTGGCCAGTATTGTTAAAAATATGTACGACTATCCCAATGTTATGCAAGTTTCGTTTATACTTTAAAATCAAAGGAGGGAGGACAAACCAGTGCTGGTGATAGCAGGAAATGCCGTTGCGTTGCTGCAGGAAAAGTCAACACAAGGGTTTCTCGCCAAACAGACGAGGTGATTCCATGCACTGTCGGCGGCCATCTTGTTCGGAGAACGACCAAGTGAATCGCGTAGCTATGTGGGAAGTGTTTTCAATGGCTCACACACGCATGAAGCGAGCAAGTTACTTTGGAAAGCTGTTCATTCTCCGCCAAACTTCGGGGAAGAGGTGCGCTGTCGCAAAAGAAAAAGAAAAGATAATGACAAAACGAAGCATACGAATACGGTCAAACAACGGTGCTAATCAATCCCTTATAAGATGAGCCGCAGATTCTACTTCTACGGGATGCCGTGGAGACAATTTGAAGTTGCATTTGGCTTACACAAAGACTTCCGGTGGCCAGCTGATGTACTGCTCAGTGTTTTATCGTTACCAGGCAAGTCTGTTACCAATTCGCCGACTCGGAAGGGAGGAGGGTTTTGCTGTCATGGAACCAAGAACCTGGAATCGGGTGCACACGACAGTCGACACCTTCTTCGACTCTGCTCCACGAGTCACGAAAGGAAGCATAACAAACAAAAGGAATAAAGCGTTGGGCGAGGATGAGAAACGTTTACAATGTTAGGATTACCCTGTGCTCCAAACCCACTGCCGTTTTCTACTAACAATACCTGCCCGATAAGCAAAGTCATCTCTTCCACATCTGACGTCTGAAACAAAAGCAGTTTATCTGCTTTTAGCCTCATTACTTTAAAGTATAAGGGATAGAAATGAACGCATATAAATCTTCGCCTCCAAGTGATTCTGAGGTGAATTTGACTGCGTGATTTTCTACACAATGACCACCAGTGGCCCTACGAACAAGCGTTTCATCATTCGGTTACCTGGATGGGTGACTGAACAACAAAGAATGGCTTGCTTAGCTTGTGCCGAACTCAGAACATTGAACGACTAGAGGTGGGCATGACAGCCGACGATTTATCCACCTGTGCCATCCGCGATCCCACTCTACATATATTATTATACAACTTTTAATTCAAAAAAACGAAACACGGTAGTAGCTATTAGGCGATGACTGCATCGGTGCAGGAGTTTTAACTTATTAAAATGGATAGAAACATTGAAAAAATGAGAACAGCAAACATAGATGATTCCGAAGATATTGGGTTACAAATCCTGTTACAAAATGCAAAAGTGAACAATTTGCTTAAAAGGCACAAACACTGACATCACTGCAGTTCCAAAATGAGAAAAAATAAATGGAAATGGCAGTAGGAACAGCCACCAGAGTGCATTGTAATACAGCCTAAAATTTAACAGTTGCGCTGTGGGCCACGTACATATGTGCTGTGCTCGGGTCGATTTTGAGTACAGTTCCATGACCAAGCTAGTCAAGCTTTTTACCACTCTTGAGGTCAGCGGTATACTATCATAGCCTCTGCTTAGATAGGAACACTAACTGGTTTATCCATCATCATTAGATAAGGGTGCATGATAGTGCAACTGGGGAGACGCCAGTTGTCACGCGCACCCCGAAATGAGGCTGTTGGTTCGTGCTCCACCCGGTCCAGCCAAGCATTCAAGTCCTCCTGTTTCTGTTAATATAAAGATTGTCTGGAAAGGATGAGATGCTGATTGTTCACAATTGACAACCAGAAGGCATTGTGTGGGCTAGGCTCGCATTCAAGTTGTCTCCTCAATGTTACGTAGCAGTAGAATGCACATAAGCAAAGGGATTGGCCAACGTCACCCTTTATTCTTATCCTTTTTATGTCTCACACAATGGTGGCACAAATAATAAAGACACAGAAAGGGCTTCACGGAATCGAACAACGAGGGCACCCTGCCTACCCTGCATGAATTAACTGAAACTGCAAGCGATACCACAGCGATGTGTATTCTGAGAGCACATAGTGAATGAGGATTTAGGAACCCAAAAAATTGAAAAAATTGCGATCAGCTCTATACACGATGAATGGAAAGGATAAAGAGACGTTTACGTTAGAAAATAAGTATTGCTATATGTTTTCGTGGAGGCAGTTTGAATTACTATCTGGCGAACACAGTGCACGTCTTACGTCTTCCTGTTTGATTCGGATGTGGAGCAAACCAAAGGTCTGGTCTTGATGTTACTCAAGAATTGAATTCCAAGTTATTCTATATGTCAAGTGTAAGGGTTAAATTCAGTTTTCGCCACGCAAAAGTAGAATGCATGGCACATCTCAAAGGAGGTTTAATAGGCCGTCATTTAACGTTGATCTAATTCAAAAGTATAGCTGAGGGTGAAAAGAGTATAAGGACGCTTGAATAACGCTATATTCTGTGAGTTTGGAAGGCATATATGGAGTCGTTCGAAATGCAAGAATGAAATGCTTCCAAGATACAATTAGGAGACAGAGAACAAGCGGTATTTTAATTTACATTCTACCTCATTAAACAGTGCACTCCGATCAAATCTTTCGCTAAACCGAGTTGTACCTGAACTGAATTCTAAATTACATAGTAGCGGATGTTATGCACTGTAACAAATTTCAAATAAGCTCAAGGTAAGAATGAAGCCGTAGTCCTATTGTAGCTTCAAATTTCATATGACTGTTCTTTTCCGCTTTTATCCGAACGCTATTATTCTAGGTACTAAATGGTAGATGCTCTTATCGAAGGTATGAATATGAAGTCAAGGATAAACGTGCGTTCTGGCAATAGTTGAAAACAAAGCCCAACGCTCTCATCCAAATAAACGAGATCTGCAGAAGGGAAGAACCATTAATATCCTTGAAAACTCGGGCGAAAACCGCACCGTTCATCTTTTTCAGTGGAGGTGAAGAGAAACATCCGCATTCAGAGTTGATGTTGGATGCGCCGATTTCACGGTATCTATGTGGATCATCAGATGGACGTCGGCGACACTGATGGCGGCGACGTGAGTGCGTTCGTTGCCTGGCTTGGCATGCACTCTCCCACATCACCCCCTATTCGCTCACTCGCCCACCGCCACGCTAAAACAAACACTGGTGTTCGATTGTCGTCGGCAAACAGTAGCCACGAGTTTCGTGGCTTTTTACAGCCGCCGAAAAACACCCTGAATGGTCATGGAACACCCGACCCCCTCGAAACCGGCTGCCACAGTGGCCATTACAGAACTGGTGAATCACGACATGCGGCTCAAGTTTACAAGACAGATCGGCGCTGTCCAAAAAGGCATCCAGAAATAATTGCAGCCATCAATGCGTCGTTGTGGTAAAGCGCCAACATGCAAGGAGTACTGATCAGGTCGCCTGAAATATGAGAAGAACAGCATTCAGGAGAAAGATTGCTTTTATATTTATTTTTGTGATTTTCGGAAAAAAATATTGGTTCGAATCTTAGACTATAATAGGAAGTTATACAGTAGTGTCCAGCACAATGCATTTCTTTACGAACCAGGATATAAAAAGTTGACAGATCTCCACATTTGTTGTGTGATTATGCCAATAAACAGCAGCCGTCTATAATTTTTGTTCTCACGCGCCTTGATAAGTATGTGTAAATAAATATGCAATGTTTTATCACCACGTGTAAATAGTACAACCTTTGCATAGAGCGCTTGCCGCCATGTGGGGCACATGAGGCAATTAACCGGCAAGTCGATTCGGCCACACTTTCACAAATTGGTGCAGGTTTCACTGCCATTTGGGACCTCAACGTCAAACTTGACTTGTGGCCTTTTTTCAGTACCCGCAGCGAAATATAATGGGATCATCTGTGAGAAATGGTTGCTATCTATAATATATTTTTATTTTACTTGTGCTAGTAATCTGGCCTATTTGGTTGTTTGGAGGCGCACTCTTTGTAGTGTATAAATAAATAAATAATAAATAAATATCCAAATCGGGTGAGATACATAATCTAGTCATGACTTCCCAGTTGTTCCCAGATAAGCCGATAGCTACTCGCTGACATGAAGTACGTGACCTACGAGCAAGCCAAAGCTGAAACTGCTCTAATGTTCAAGTTTTAGGCTCTTGAGGCTGCAATGGAAGCTTCTAATCTGCGTGAAATACTCGTCATTAGGAAGTCTAACGGAACATCATTGCTTATAGTGTCCTCGCACGTTTTCTGCCCTGGAAATTGGCTTTTGAATAGCATATTCTAACTGACTGCAAATGCGATGCATCTGCAATTGCTATCCCATTGTTTTTGAACATTAGCTTTTTTGTGGGGGGGGGGCGGCAGGAAGTTGGCAGTAAAGACTGGTTGGATCCACATTGTTTTTATAGCGTTGTCAAACGATTTCAACATTCTGTCTGTTCCTGGACCGACTAATCTATGACGAATCGCATATTATCCGCCCGGTTTGGATTTGCTTAGGCTTGTAGCTTAAATGGAACCAAAACTTTCCCCCGGTTCTGTCCCCTGACTTTGAATGGATGCCAAAGCGTTAGCTTCTGTTCTGAGCTTAGTGCACGGATTACGCATGTGCTAGGGACCTCCACGAAATGGAGTGAAAGCAGAATGGGTGTTGCACTTACAGGAGGAAATACCTCTACTCTTCATAATTGGTTTATTCCACGGTTTTCTACATGCAGTAAAAATCGAATATTGAAATCGCTTATGACGTCTTTTTTGTAGAGGCACACTAAGGACCGCTATAAGAAGAAAGCCTAGAAGTACTGCCCAACTCAGATGAAGCCATGGGCCAGATTCATCAACGACTCACAGCAATTTAACGCATTTCACCATATTGCTTGTTACCCATATCGCCTGATAAGCCGCGCTATCAGGGATTTTGGTCGTATTTTCTCCGTTAAATTGCTGTAAGTCTTGATGAATTCGGTCCCCAAGGATAGTGGAGATAGTATGCACCGACATGATTTCCGACCACGCAGTACTTGGCGAAAAAATCGAAAACATGCACGCGATGACATTTGACACCGAGTACTCTCTGACGACGATGGGTAAAGAAATGCATCCACGAAACGAACGCAAACGATTGCGCGATATCTACAACATCAGTAAGGGTAGGTTTCTGCACAAGAGATACTGTAGATAATTATTTTGTACTGTTTAGAAAAGTTCCACAAAAACTAAAATCCAGCCAATAATTGTCGAAAAAATACGGGCGATATCGTCAGAAATGGTAAGAAGGAACGGCGATATATGTAATCAAAGTTGTACCTCGCCATGGAAAGCAAATGATAATGTACGATAACAAAGAAGTAAAGAACTTGTTTGGGAATTGCAACTAAGAGTACATAGAATAAAATCTACCGGAACTTCGTCGATATCATCCCTCAGTGTTGTTGCAATAAATTATTTTGAAAAAGAGTCCACAGACACAAACCAAATAGACTTCAGAAACCTAGCATTAACAAGGTGGGACTTTATCAACTGCCCTTAACTCGTTTGAGGTCAGCGAGAAGCTCGTCATAGAGCGGCGGTCATTGGGATTCTAATGGTAAGCACCTCTTCCGTTTGTTGCACCATCGCGGGCTCCGTAAACGAACAGTCCATTTTGATGAACGAAACTAAACAGCACTCTGCGTCACCGCCTGCTGCACGATTTTCGATCGCAAATAACCTTCGCTGTACATAGTAGCTTATATCTTCAGCAACTCGAGACTAGAAGATGGGGAGGGCGTAAGCGAATTGAGTTGAATCATTTCTAGCAAGTCGTTCGGCTTATCTGGTTTTATGCTCATCCCCGCCGCTGGCCCGATACAGTGTGATCTGTGAGAGGTTTGGATGTTGTGTTCGATGAATCAGCGTCGGCGGTGCAATGGCATAGAGCAATTCCGCCCGGTCAGCAGGAGGTGCGGGTTCGAGTCCGGCCTGGCGCTAGACATCGTTATTGCGCTAACAATAATGTCGGCCAAGGAGTTATCAGGAAACCCTCAGCTAGGATAGAACATCTTAACCCTACTGGTCCAAGATTCCAGTCGTAGGGAGATATACCCAGCCTCATTACGCAGCTGTAGAACCCTAGCACTATTTGATATTTGACCAATGGTATTGACGGTTTTCCTTATAATGATGAAAAGATTGTTGTTAATCCGCGGAGCCTCGCTATTTTGAAGTCAGAAGAAATGATGGCTCTTTCATGATCTGGGGAATGAAGATTAGTGCCACCGTGTTTGGCTTAAGGTACAACGTGGGTATCTGGTCTGGTCTGTGGGAAAGGGACAGCCAGCTAGAGCGAGGGTAGAAGCTGCCGCTGTGCCTAAAGTTCGCCGACCTGAAGAAGGCGTTCGACTCACAAGGGAGGCCCTTGAAATTCCCCCAAATATTCTCAACGTGACCTATATGATCGTGTAGAGCATCGGACGAGGATCACAGAACTGAGCTTCATTTTTGCTACGGGCCACTGGATGGTCCGAAGAAAAAATGATACCGCTTCAGCGCGAGCTGATAAAGCAAAAGTGACACTTCGAATGGCCCTGTCGTGCTCTGAGCTTAACTTACAAAACGTTTGAAGCTCAAATTAAAGTTTAATTTGAGTAATTTTTCACGTTTCTATAGACGAAGCTGCAGTGTACATTCAAGTGATTCATTCGCCGCCGCTTGCTGCAGCGACTAGATAGCCGAGTGGATAGCGAGGTGGGCCTGGGGTCGAGGGTTCAATTTTGCGCGTGGGGTTTCTGCATTCCTAGGTGAACTGTTAGTGGTTTTTGCAATTGAAGATTAAATTTTGGCTTCGGTAGGGTATCTCCTTCGCGTCCTATCCCCGCTTTCAACCTGTTGTCAGATGGAAGAAGCTGGTTTTGTTGCGTGGAGCGAGATCGCGCATCCATTAAACGACGCTTGTCTCGCTGAGGAGGATTCCGTTAGATGCTATATGACCTCTTTGGTAAGTTCTCAATTACTTTTGGAAGTGTTTCTCACTGTCACCTTATTCACGAACAAGATCGAGAAGCACTGATTTGACCCATCATCGAGACAAGTTCATTGCTCTTCGGATTTCCTCATAGACTGCTTTTTATTCTTCTCGCAACTTTCACTGCTTCAGCTAACTGTTCCCAAGTACTTCATATTTTATCCAACTCGTGTGATTGGTCGCCTTGCTGTGTGTTTCTTCCTCATCACTCCTACACTTACGGGAGACGGGTCGGGGGCACTGCAGATAGGAGCACTTGCACTCACTCCCTGTACTCAGGAGGTTGAGAAAAATTTTTGTCCAAATTTCATCTTTAGGGTTATTTGAGATGCAGAGCACCAATTTGGCAACGAATTCGGTGAAACGATAGATTACAGAAGGTTACGATGGATATGTGTAAGCTAAAGGAGTATATAGGAGCACTTGCACGCAGAATAACAGGCACTGCTGCCTTTCACGACTCCAAAGATCGAGGAGAGGTCGAAAAAAAATTCGCTCAAACATCACTCAGGGGGTCACTTAGGGTGCTGATCACGGATATGACATCTAATTTTAAAATTTCGGTAGATTACGGTAGATATGGGTGACTTAAGCTGTGCACGTTAGTGGGATCGCTTCCTTCTCCAATGTTGTCGGACATATGTTCCAACCTTCGACTTCAACTTTGATGAAAAGTAGTACAAGCAAAGTGATTATTTAGAAAAAGAGTGACAGATTCATGGTCAGCAGGTTAAATAGTTCCCGACAGGGCCATTCCAGGTGTCATTTATGCCTTATCAGCCCGCTCTGAAGCGGTCCCATTTTTTGCCATTTTCGGACCACCCAGTGGCCGTAGCAAAAACGAAGCGCAGTTCTGTGATACTCGTCCGATGCCCTACAACGCTATATAGGTCTCGTTGAGAATCTTTGGGGAAGTTCGTGGGCTTCCCTTGTCAGCCAAAAGTGGGGAGGTCGTTAAAACCCTGTCACACAGGGCGCTTTTACTCAATATATCAGAGTCCACTGAGAGCTGTACAATGGATTCACGACCAATGTTCCACCGTTCTACAACGACGTCGTTGATAACCTGAAGAATGGAGTTCGGCAACGGGATAACATAACCCCGAAGCTCTTCAGCGCCATCCTCGAAAACGTAATGCGCGATCGCGATAGAATTGGAGGACCTGCGAAAGAAGACCGACCTCCGGCAACTGCACCTCTTCGGATTTCTGACGACATAGTGCGCTAACACTCATAACTTTAGCCAAGCGGAATGAATTCTGGCCTCCTACGACAGGATGCTATGTATGCGAAGCTAGGTCGCAAAACCAAAATAGCCAAAGCGGTGGTCGGATATCCTCGTAATAGGTCTGAATAGAGGATATTAAACTCTTGATGTCCCTCAAGGAAGGAAGAACTGCTGGGAAACTTTGGCACGCGACAAAAGGAATGCAGATGCTGCTCCCTCCTGGTCGGACAATTCGGTGATCAACGCGACGACAGGTTATTAGAGACACAGGAATTGGGGTCAGATTAAACTGCTTCTGAAACAGGGAATACGCAGCATAGTCCTGAACGGTGACATAGGCAGCACTACACAAAACATGAATTGGAGCTATGCGGATGCGATTCGACTCTGTCCGTGAACACAATGCCCTTTCACTGAGAACTCGTTGAATTGATTTTCGAAGCTATCGGCAGAATCGTGAAAGGGAGTGAAATATGTAGCCGGCGAAAGCGGCAATCCTATAGCTATTTGTTGAGGTAAAACTCTGTAGGAAGCTAAAGATAATTTGTCGATTTGAATAATCAAGTATGACTTTTTTGAAAATTTCGAATACGCCTTCCCCAAAACGTGAATAAAAGTGTTTGTAATGTCATACTTTGACTTGATCGTTTAGCTATTAAATTGGTACTGAGCTTGTTGTAAAGTGTGGTCACCAGCAACTTTTCAATCTGCTTTAAGAAGAGATCACACCACGAATTCATCTAGGTGCGACTTTCACTTTACTGACAGCAAAATTTATACTCGCATGAACTTACGCACTAGTTGCCGGTAAAACAGAATAAATTCTAAAAACAGACACATCTTGACTTCGTGTTTAATAAGCAGCGTGTAGACTATCAATCAAATGAAAACCACAGACGAGGGCATTGAGCGCTTTCTTTTTAATTACATTATAAAATTTCTGCTTTCTCGCACATCAGAATAAGCTTAAGCAGCTATTTTTACTTTTAAAATAACTAAATTTGCTATCTACTTCCAATCTCTACTCCTACTTTAAAATAAATAAATAAAAATTCATAGCATTTAACTGTATTCGCTTATTGAGAAAGGTGAACTATAAAATTTCAAATAAAGTCACGGTAAATTTTTCAAATCCATCATCTATTTTAACCTTCTTAGAGAGGGTCTATGTAGTTAAATCTGAATAACTCCCGCCTTTGAAATCAAACTGATAGGTGCTCAGTTTGATCTCACAAAAGAACAGTTTGACGAGAAAATGGTATATTTCGAATTCGACTCTACCCCCTATCCTCCTAAATTTGCACGAGATCCCCAATGGCCGCCTCGATATATGTGAGTGTTCTCAACAAGTTCGGAGAGAGATGTTAGGACATGGGATGACACATCGCAACCTGCAGGGCCTCCATTCAAGTTGAAGGAGGCCCTATTTCATTTTAACATCAGCTGTTTAGAGGAAATGTTTTCTATCTTATGGTATTTTTTCTGAGAAGCTTCCCTTTACACATTGCTAGAATGGGATCAGCGAATTTAGAAAATCCGTTTAAAAAATCCGTTAAATTTTTGAATCATTCCGTTAAATTCAGATCGACAGCCATAAAGTCAGAGCGCTATAGAAGCTTACGTCTTCAAGCACATAAATCCTTTATGAGGTCAATTTTTGAAATTCGTACTCCACTCTTCAGCGATTATAAAGGAACTTCACACAATTGTAGAAAAGAGCACAGAACGGTTCTATAAGAATACCACCTCTTCATAAGAACTTCACGTCTTCTGGGGTCACACACCATCCAGAAAATTGCGAAAAGCGAGATGACACCTTGTGTTGACGCACCCTTCCCTTAAAGAGAAGGGAAATGGCCTAGTTCTATTTCACAAAATTGCAAACTGTGAAGTTCTCATCTAACCTACAGATCTACTTTCCTCCTACTTTCCTCAGGAGCTGAAGTGATTTCATGAGGGACTTTGTGGATACACTATCGCAGGTCCTGAACTTTTGATTTGATTGCACTCTATCTCCAGTGTAAAAAAATAAATGAATAGATAGGCTTGCAAATTGGCTCTTGTATGTCAACAGGTCTAGAAATCACAGTGGATTAACACGTTATTCGCTCCGACGTTATCCAATTCTTCACCACATAAGCTTCATAAACTCCGCTGATATCTGAAGGGCTAATTATAGCACATTAAAACATACAGCCGAGGAAGTCTCATCATGAGACGAGACAAGCGTCATCCGCCACAGGTTTAGATTTGAGCAATCGCTTTCTTTGGCCAAGTCTGAGTATATCCAAACGCGTTTAAGAGTCATAAATAGCTAGAGCTAGGATATATTTATGTATAGGGTCAATCAGCAGCCGGAGCAGCAGAATATTTCGTCGAAGAATTTGAAGTTGCACAATGCTCAATCCTCTCGGCTTGACTTTACTACTCAGACCGAAAAACCTGCAATTGATGACTGATAGTCGTCATCAAGAACAAATTGATTCATTATCGCGAACTCCATGGGCAATTTTTCATCACTGCACTTTATTCGTTGAAATCGTTTCAGCGCGGATCCAACGAAAGTTGGATTTACATCTGTTGGTAGTCACCATATACCGAATAAATACACTGCTGCAAACGACTGAAGAAGGTGGATGGGTAGGAAGGCGTTCTAAGAACGAAAAACACGGGCTTAAGACTCAACATCTCCATTTTCCTCGAAAGAACCTAACTGTAAGGAAGAAAGATGCCTTCGCAATAGCGCATCGAATGTCCCGCTGAGTCAGAAACTGGTTAGTATAGGCAAAGTGCAGTCGACTTCGCCTCGGCTCACTAGCTCTGGCCATGCTGGGATCCGAACGTCTTCTCGCCTGCTGTGCCGACAGGAGAACGATCGACAAAAAGTGGGTAAATTCGCTACAAGGAATCGGATTACGTCGTACAGCGATCAATACTCCTTACGGACATGCTCTTCGACTCGAATACGAACAGCTTAGCTGGAACTCCTGGGAGATGACGGAGCGCAGAATCAGGCGACGCGCTTTTCTCAAACTTCTCCAAGACAGCGAAGCTCTACAAGGTGAAATAGAATTAGTTGTAAATCTATGTATAAAATTCTTTAAATATTTATTATGTTATCATTTATTGAAATTAAAATTGTCTTATATATATATATATATATATATACATACACATATATAGCTCTCCAACAACATGAAATACAACAAAGCTTGCCTTAAAGAAGTGCTCAGGTTAGAAGGTCCGCAAGTTTTTAAAGCGGCTTTTTTCAGTACTTGCACTTGTCCGGAAAGGATAAAATCCTAACTTTTTCGTCGGCTAGACGATGAAAATCATAGTAGGCTAGCAATAGGCATTCTCCTTTTGTCCTTTATTTAGCCTACTAGTAATCATAGTAGGCTAAATGAAGGACAAAAGGAGAATGGACGGTGTTAGTAAATCCATTTCGGACGCGACACGCATCCTATTTCGAAGGTATTTCGAGGAGACCATATGAGTGCGTATTCAGCCAGCGACTTACGAGCCGACGGAAAAGTCAGTGTTTTATCCCTCCACAGAAGACCAGCAGCAAATCATCGACCACGGAGGGCTGTAAAGCTTAATACGGCTAGGCGTAGGATCCTATCTAATAAGTTGGAATCGGGTGCACACAATAGCGCCTCTTCCGATTGCGCAAACACGCGCCCGTGTAGTTTAAAGACGCATTCAGTTTGGTTCCACGACATTCCGTAACAGTAGAAAGTGCGATGCGCCGCAAAAATAATTGATTAGTGATGCCATCTATATGCTTTATACTTTATTTAATATAATATTTAAATCTGTCTGTAGTGGAGGAGTGAAGGCTCTTTAGAAATGTTAACGACTTTCCGCCACGAAAACTTCGAAAATCATCGGTTTGGAAATCTTAATAAATGCTTAGCAATATGTTGCAATAGCAATAGGCTCCTGAACAGATCTATCGTTTTTTGATAGCTAACACTGGACTTTATTGCGTTCCTAAAAGCGGTCGACAAATCGAATTTACACGTAAGCAATGTCCTATTCTGAACAATTGTTCAAAATTTTTAGGAAGTGAAAAGCTCAACATCTGTGTTATAGGAGCTGCAAAATGGAACTGCTGTCCCAACATGGTCAGCCTTGAAACGTCGAAAATGTGAAGACATGGGATCTTCCCATATCTGGTTGTTTTGACGGCATCTTCCTGTGTGTTGCGGCACTAACGAGAGTTTGTTCCCGAACACAGAAAGAATGCATGTGGCAAAGGGCAACGGATGACGTGCTCAGTAACGTTTACTGCATATCAGACTCTGTGAATGCGCTTCCATCATAAGCTGGTTCAAGTAACCGGCGCGATTCTTCGGGAATTGAATCTTAGCCGTCACGGTATCCATAAGTGACAGCTTGTTTCGTTGGCAAACCACATTACTCTGCTAAGAAACCGCCATACTGACATTAGTAGATGGTGTGGTCAGGCAAGTTGCACAGGCTGTGTCCATCGCAACAGACAATTCAAATGCGTTCTTCCATTTTTCTTACGAAAACCCAATTACGACTAGATCCGCGGAGTCTGAAATCTCATTCTATCGCGCATCTGTGTGAAAAATACGAGGTGGATGGATCGCGAACATAGCGCCTCACTTCCGAGCGACAAGGAAACGAAGCATGTAAAGACCTTGGAGAGTGAAGCAACACGGACGAAAGATTGGCTTTCTTAATGTTCACACTGGTATTAGCTCTGACAACAATAGCTATGCCTCCATCCGGGCTGGGTGGAGAACTTACTAGTTCCTTTATATATTAAGTCCTGGAAATACAAGGGAAGAATGTCATAATACAAATTTAAGGGAGTATTTAAAATATTGTTTCGAATATTATATCCCTATATCCAGCTCTGGTAAAGCCCACAGTCGTATGTGTACCCGAACAAAGCTTGGTTGCAAGACAACATTTGAAAACCACTTCACTGGAGAAACAGGACTGGAAAAACACCTGAGTCTCGCTTACGAAACCGACAGCTTTAAAAACACTGCACTGTACATGTTAGATGCTGTTTATGCAATCGCATTCCAACTCCAGTTCATACATAAGCTAACAGTGAACGCACACGATTATGCGCAAAACCTCATGAAAAGGGCGGGAGGATAGTCCAAAAGTATTCTTTTACTCTATGTATTTGCAGCGCTCACCTTAACATCAAATAAACGGCTACGTTCTAAGAAGGCTCCTTTAAGTAGAACCACAAAGAATAATCGTGTGAATCTAAAGAGATCAGCGTCTTGTCCTTAATGCTAATGAATGTAGTCTTCTGGCGCACCTTGTAAGAACCTCCAGGGGACACCAGGCCGTTGCTCATGAAACATCGATTTTGCTACCTCAATATCTGGTCGATTTTTCTTGGCTAGGAATGTTCCCGTTTCAGAAATCGTATATATTTCCTGGAAACGCGGAATCTGCGCTTTCCATCTACAGCCTTTGTGACACAATTGCCTATTGCCGAGTTTTGGCGTCGTTTTTACAGCATGAATCAACGTGGTATTCGGGTGCTCTTCTTATATGAATGGAAAGGTGGACACAACGCCGCAGTCGCAGCTCGTAACATCAACGCTGCATTTGGGAAAGATTTGGCTAAGGAACGCACAATTCGCCCCTGGTTCCAATGGTTTCGATCTGGAGATGAAAGTGTCGAAGATGAAGACCGAGGTAGGTCACCATCACTCCTTAACAACGACCAGCTCAAAGCCATGGTGAAAGCGGGTGTGCGTCGGAGCTAACGCAGCAATTCGACGTGGACGGCAGCACTATAAGTCGCCACCTACATATGATGGGAAAAGTAGAGAAATTGGACAAATAGGCCTAGCACGAACTGACCGTCGGGCTGATGCTGAAGCGCCACGACACCTATGCTTCGTTAAGACCGCGCGATTTAAGAGAGAGTTTTTTGGACAGGATCGTGACATGCGACGGAAAATGGATCATTTGCGGCCATCGTCGTCGCTCTGCACAATGGCTAGACAAGAATGAGGGTCCCAAGGAGATGCCGAAGTCAAGTCTTCATCCAAGGAAGACAATGGTGACCGTATGGTGAACAGTGGCTTGTTTAGTCCATTACAAGTTCTTGAAGGCTGGAGGGGCTAGCACAGCGGACACGCACATATGTACTGTGCCGAAGTGGAAGTGATGCTTCAGAAGTTGATTGAAAAACAGCCGGCTTTGGTCGATCGAAGGGGTTCAATTGCACTGCATGACAACGCGTGTCCGCACGTTTCAAAAACTGTTGTCCAGAAACTGCATGAAGTGGAATACGGAACTATGCCAAATCCAGCAAATTCACCGGATCTGTTCCCTAGCGATTATTATTTTTTAAAGAATTTAGGATGAAGAATAAAAAATTCAGCAACCAAGATGATGTCGAAAATGACCTCTTATGTTTTATTAGTTCTCGTAGTTCTGTTTTTTACAAGGATGGAATGTCTAAGATACTGTCGCGTTGGAAAAAGTGCACTTTTGTAATGGTGCTTATTTCTACTAATAAAATTACCAAGAAAAGTTGCGATCTGCCAAAGTTTTGAGTCAAAATTAGCCATTTCATATGCAACGACCCAGTACATTCCACAGATGAGGAGAGCTGGTTTTGCGTTGAGATGAAAGACGACCGACAGCGAAGGTCCAATAATGGCGCCAAGACACTTAGTACAACACTAGAACCGGACCTAAGGTATTAGAGACTTTGCGTAGTTATTGGAGACTAAACAGGTTAGGTCAGCTTTAAAACAGAAATCAACCTTATCTCCATCACGCGCACCCCATACTCTAAACAGTGGTATTGTGTTCAAGAATGCTGGCTCCAAAGCCGGTCAGAAAAAGAGCTCGCACTTCCCGTCCTTCAAGTTGGCTCACTCGCCCTCCTCCTGCAACCCTCCTTTCTCTCTTGTGTCGTCCTCCACATTTTCGATCTGGATCAAGCTGCATCGTGCAACATTGCTAACCGAAGAATAAAGAGTGTGAATTCAAGAACTTAAGTCTGAGCGCAAATTTCATTATAAATTACCACTTTCAAATTGTGTAGGTATATTCATCTTGCAAGCACGCATAGGATGCCCTCTGGCGTACTGCTTACGCAGGAATAAAGGCGACAGAGACTCACCTGATGATTTAGAAACCGTGACGACTGATTATCTTAATTGCGTTATGATTGTGAAATGGTTAGATGGCGAAGCTCTCAATTTGAAGAGAAAAAATTAGGAGGAAGTAAGAAAAATCTAAACATTATTTGTTTACGCACAGGATCCTCGCGCGTTCCATTTTACTTTTTCAATACATTGGGAGCGTTAGTAGCATAAATGACTGCTTGTACGTGTAATAAGCGAAAAAATACTCTGAGAGGCAACGAACACGGCAGGCGGAGGGGCAAGAAAACAAAAATCACGAAAGACTTGATAAGGATGGAGGACACTCTCAAGGACGACTTGTATCGATTGTCAACGTCTTCCTGTTTAATCGGAACGGTTCTCGCTTGTGCAACAAAGGCTCCGGCAAAGCTTTTTCAGTAAAGCTTTTGGCAAACTAGCGCATAGATAAAAGAAATCCCACTTGACCGAGCCCTGTAGAGAGCATAGGTCTTTAGGGCACAACTTTCAAGCAAAGGTCATTACAGTCCAAATGGCAAACTCAGCATGAACTCGTCTCTTAGTCCGAAAACGTTGGGCTCGGATAGGCTCAAACAAAGTGAGAAACCTTCAGTTCTGTAGCTTGTTCAAACCGAAGAAAGTTTGGAAGAGAAATGTGATGACGTTGACGGAGCCCGCCAGCAGCTATACATTGTACCGCCTCCTTAATAAACAACGTAAACTTTAAGGAAAAACAAGAGCTGCTGAAGCATCATAGGTTGCAGCAATAGAGCATGAAGAGATGTTCAGATGCAAGAATTATTTCGAGGTATCCTTAGCGTGGCCTTCTACGACGTGGTAGCGGAGCCACTCCAGGATGGAATGTTCTTTTCTTAATCCATCGGTTCTTAATCGAAAACCTTAGAGAAACGGTACCAGAATTACCTATTAGAAGAAAAAGAAATTTGGCATGCAACATCCCTGAAAGAATATTCCAAGCAATGTCCCGAGTAGGCAGTTCAATCCGTGTCATTGTGGTGGAACGCATATTGCATTTCTGCGCCTCTTCTTTAGGTACAAACTGACGTTTCTCTAAATCTATGCATACTCATGGAACGGTTGCAAAACCCTGCTTTTCTGATTGCGGTTGTCACTACACAAATAGCTGGGACAACGCATTAGAAGAAGCATTATCACAATCTTCGAAGCTCAAGAACGTCTAGGAAGGTTTTCCAAGAACTATGGTCAGCAGTATTTCTCGATCTGGTGTTATTCTGTGTTCACTTTCTTATGGAACAGAGGTTATTGTTTCAGACAACCATCGAAGAAAAAAGAAGAGTTCGAGAGTTTGGGAGTATTTCAGTGAAGTGGCCGCGAAATCAACGAAAAGGCTCGCCACGCCCTGAAACACATCGAAATTATCACAGCGCCGAGCGCGCCCGTCGCGCACCGGCCATAATGTCTTCTCCCACTTGGCGCGCCGAACTGACCAGAACCGGTCGCCGAGAAAACATCGGGGGAGCCGCGCGAATGGCAGAGAATTCGGACAGCCGACCCTGTTGACACAAGCTTATCAGCACGCCAAGTCCGAGGTGAGCTGGCATACGGAACTTGGGTATGGCTTCCAGTGATACTAGCGGGCAGATGTCAGTTCGACATCTCTTCATGATAAATCCGTCAATGGTGCTGGAGATTAGATCACGCAAAAAACATGGGATATTACTGTCAGACGAGAAAGCTCGAAGATTCAGTAGCCTTTATGGTTACATCTACGTTGTTACGTCTTCCCACGTCTGTGTGTAGAAATTTAATTCGGCAGGCAAAAAGACACGCTGCAATTGTAAGGTACTTGATAAGAGACCTGGCTCACCACACGGAAGGTAAGGACTATTCTCCCATTCCTTCATTTGTCTATTCGCCATCAGGTACCTCTGCAAGGCATGTAAGGCATGTGCTCTGCTGCTCATATGCGCCACCAGAGAGTCAAGGCAGAATCGCATGGATACCATGGGATAGGCCTACCTACAGGAATGCTTAAAGCTGCTGCGTTGTTGAGATTTCTCACGACTAGTAACTAGTAATGCCATCCGTCCAACCAGGGAAAATGATAGGCTGACCACTGCAACTGTGGCCAAATACGCATTCAAATCGCCTATACGACAGCCACTAGAAGTAGAATGCGCGGCGCATCCCAAAAGGGAATGAGTAATGCCATCCTCGGTCATTATTCTTATATTGTGATTGCTTGTTGTCGCCTACGCGACAGACTGCAATGATCTGCCGATTTGGATTTTAGTGCTTTATCCTTCCCAGATGAGTCCGCAGTCAATTTGCCAACACCTGAATTGGGATTCCCTTGTTGGCATTGGCAGGCCGGAGTCATGAAATTTTTACATAATGGTTGGCGCACCACTGTGTAACGCGAGGCCGGGACAAACGGCAAAAAACGGCGTTAATCAATCCTTTTTGGAATGCGCCATGCATTCTGTTTTATCAGAATGTCGTGGATAAAATTTCAGGGTGTGTTCTGCCCATATAATGACTTGAAGTGGCTTACCGATGGGCGAATCAATGTTCTATCCTTTCAGACAAGTACCGATCCGTCCAACCAGGGGAATGATAGGCTTAGTTGACTTGGACAGGAAATTTGAACCAGGAACCTGGTATCGGGAGGACGCGATGGACGGCTCCTTTTCCCTCTTCTTTCTTCCACCAGCCCCATAGGACAACTCCAGTTAAATAATAATAACCAGGAAGAAACGGTTAGCAGCTACAACAGCGGCCACACTTAAACAACTATTAATGAAGAACAGTTGCACGCATTATAATTCTGCACACGTAAAAAAGTGGAAATCTTGATCGAACTTGGCTGGTAGAGACAAACAACCCATCTGCATAGGATAAAAAACGAAATGGTCTATTTCCGCCACAAGCAGGATTTGCTAGATGTAGATTCTTCATGACGCGCTGAGTATAATGGATCTAGAAAACCTTTCACTTCAGATTCACAAACTTACACAAAGAGCTTGCGTTAAGGTAATTTTATAACGAAGTGTAATTCTCTGACCAAAGGCGATATTCTAACGGTGATTTGATCAGCTCCACACGAGGTTTTACAGATGTTTATTGGCTAATGTTTTGGCGGTATCGCATTGTTCAGAGGAAAGATCCTAAAAGGAACGTCTAGTCAAAGTGCAGCTACCGCGTCAGACGTTCACCAAAACACCACGACAGTATTTTTGGTACCGAAGTTCATAGAATTCGTACATCGAGGGATTATTATAATATTTTTATTTTACGTACATATTCAAAGCTGCATCATTCTATTAACCCTTCTGATCGTCTTCGTGTAGTAGACATTTTTGCAGCAACTGTAGCAGGAACCGTGTGTTCATCAAACCTTCTACTAGATGGCTGATTTCAATGGATCAGCCAGATTCTTTTTTTCGTAAATTTTGTCACAGAGCTTGTTGAAGTTGTGCTTATGTTAGGCATGACGCTTATTATGGTCAACAGAGTATGAAATTTATGAAGGAAGCAGCTAAATAATCGGGCAATTTCGATTCGAAAACGGCTGTTATGCCTGTCAGGACCTGAACAATTTAAGGAGCAGTTCAAAATGGATTTCAATTCCGAACACCACAGGCAAACCAACACTTTAGCTCTCTAGTTCCGCCAAAGGCGTTGGAACCGTAGAGTTCGAACATTATCGACGCAACTTCTAAAATGCTCCCGATGTTACGCAGCCTCTTTTTGTTTAAGATTTTTCAAAAAATTTTGCTACGCTTCAAAACATCATATTTTAGTGGTCTGTTAGGAAATGTCTAAGATGAAGATGCCTTTTTGCGGAAGATTCATTCAAGGCAAGGGCAGGTCAATGGGAACAGGAAGCAGAACATTGCGAAGCTCTGCACACGACACACACGACAAGTGACAGCCATCACACGCCCTCCTCCCAGGTGCTGTTTTCTCGATGGGGACGTCCTTGAGGAATTCGCGGGTCTTGTCCACACATAAAATTCTTTAATAGACGGCAAGACGTCATGCCGAGTCACGTCGCGCCACCATCCTCCTACTCAACCAGACACCTGTTCCGGATGTTCGCCACGAGATTGGCACGCCTCCAGGGCATTCCCATCGGCTGGCATGAGCACGAAGAACATTAACATTAACATTTATTACATGCGCAAGCACATGTAGAGATAATAACACAAAGTCATGAGACAAAACAAACTCAAACAAGCTGATTATCTAAGATGTTTAAGAGGTTAGGAAAAAAAGAGGACTAACAACTAGTGTTTCCCTCACAGGTAGCGGTACACATCTCTTTTAAAAGCGGGGAAGGATTTAGATAGTTGCATTTGTTTGCACAATTTCACATAATCTGAGCCAGCTCTAAATGCAAAAAACGACCTTCTAAGGCTTGTTTTAGGGTTACCAAGTAATAACTTGGTGCTATGACGGCGGGTAGAAGAGGCAACGAATTTGAAAAAGTGACAAAAAAATTGAAGAGAAAAAGAAAGAAATTGAACTGACAGCGCTTTTGCAACAAGCTTAGAACGAAGCTACTTTTTCAAACTAACGTTCAGTGTTCCAGGCCGTGTCCACGGTTTTCAATGGGTCTTTCTACAATGTTTGACAAACTTATTAGGAAATGTTTTTACATAGAACAACGTAATAACTGTTGTGTAGCAATCCTTTGTGATATAGTCTTTGCAGCTGTCATCGTTGTAGCTACTCGTATTAGAAAGTAACGGACTCTCACATGAAACTACTGACTGTTTTCCTCAGCTCCGCGAAGCGGTACTCTCATTCTGAAGCAGCTAAGCTTTTGAAGATTGGTAGCTGAACATTTGGTATTTTGATAACGTGTAGGGCATTTCAGGACCTATGTACTCCACTGTAAACATTGGATGGATATGAGCTGTAATTGAAAAACGCTACTGGTTTGTTGATCAAACTTATAGCCATATACAGCGTAGTTCTTGAAAAACTTCAAGGAAGTTCTAAACGAAAGCGAAGGGTTTTGAGGACTGAGGTTTTCTGAAGAGCGTAGAAAAAAAATATGCTCGCACAAGCTGGATGTTCATCCACCGCTTCCATTGATGAAAAAATTCTCAAAGCTGAGCGATCCTGGAATGACCGAAATATGAGGTTGGCAACTAAATTCGTGGACTCTCAAGCACCCTCAATAAAACTGTTTATTAAGAAATAACGAATAACAATTTTCCATCAATGTAGAGTTTCTTGTAACGCAGGACTGCTTCCCATTTATCAGCTAGCTGGTCCATCCCACAGCTGTAGAATTCTTCTGCTTTTGAGGCAAGAGTCATTGGAGGTGCGGTTTGACCTGATCCACACCAATAAATCGTCTTCCAACCAATAACTGCTGCAGCGAGCTAAAAAGGTGGCTGACACTCGGCGCACAGCCTGTGCTGTGAGTTGGATGAGTTAGACGTTCCCACACAAGGTCTTCGGGTTTTTGAAGCGTCCGATTCGCGACGTCTGATCTGGCATTATCTTGCTGGATGATAATTCCGCTCCTGAAAGGCTGTCAGAACCGATTCTAGCGGAGTTCAGCCTACGTACGGCCATGTACAATACCGCTCGCGCCGCACGGTCAAAAGTGGGCGAAAAAACGCCAACATAGCGTCGCAAAGCGTCGCACGCTCATAACTCCTTCAGTTTTAGGTTTCTTGAATAAAGGTTGGTACCATTCGATTCGCCTCTTTGAGATCTACACAAACATGTGTAAAACTTTACCGGAACACCCGTATTTTCGCCGTGGGTGGTCCAAAATTGGCTGGACGGGCTATTAGAGCAGCTTATTTCCCAGGATATGCGTGCTTTCGGAGTATCTTAAAGATGGCGTACGTCGCCAGTGCTCTGTCATGCCAGGAATGCCTCGAGAGTGCGCCGTGCACAAAGCACACAGAACCTAACCTATCAATCGAGTGGGCGAGCGCATGTCCCCTGCGCTTCTATCTTCTCTCACTGGGAACTGCGACGTTTTCAAGACTATTTCGAGCCGTTTGGAGAATGTTATCAGAAATTTCCCGCCACCCCACTCAGGATTAGCTCCAATCTGTCCCAGCGAAACTTTGGTGTGCGCCGTGAACAATGCATACAGAATCGAACCTTTCAATCAAGGGGGGGGGGACAGCTTGTAGACTGAGAGTTTGGGGAGTTTTATCAGAAATTTCTTGCCGCCCTAGTCAGGAGTTGCTCTAAGGCTGTCCAGCGAGCCTTTGGAGTGCGCCATGAACATGCATAGACAATCGAACCTTTCAATCGAGGAGGGGGACAGCTTGTAGACTGAGCGTTTGGGGAGTTTTATCAGAAATTTGCAGCCGCCCTACTCAGGAGTTGCTCTAAGGCTGTCTAGCGAGCCTTTGAAGTGTGCCATGAACAATACATACGGAATCGAACCTTTCAATCGAAGGGGGCGACCGCTCGCAAATTGCACGAATGGGCGTGTTCGGAGCGCAATAGCTCTATCAAGTTGTAACCTTTCATGCTGCAGCTTTTAGGTTTTGTAGGCAGTCGAACCTTCTGTAGGCACGCCAAAGTAGAATGGTTTAGCTTAGGAAGGGGCAATGTTATAGGCGTGCGAATATGCAGGTGAGGATTGTGTGAAGCATTTTTTTCCGATTTCCGTGGATCACTGCGAGAAGATGCGGCGAGCTGACGGCTTTAAAATACGTGCGTGAACAGAGTGCCTAAGGTACTTTACGACGATATGCTCACAGCTCCTCAGTTGCCTAAACTGCCTTAGCCTCGGCTGGCGTTTTAGAGGGGCAAACGCTAGCGGTTAGAGTTTCTTGCGCTCCTACTCGCCCAGATTTGAGTCTTCGACACTCGGAATGGCACAGTTCCATTCAGCATGAAAAGCGCTATCGAACGGTGTCAATCTCGACCGATTTTGGAATCATCAATTTTTTAACCGTTTAGCATAGAGGACGAGGCCGCGGCGGAAGGACGATGACGTCATCGAAAAAACGATGTCTTCGAGTTGGGCCATGCTTGAAACCGTTCGATAGAGCTTTTCATGCTAAATTGAATAGTGTCATTTAGAGTGGGAAAAACTGTAATCTGGGCGAGAAACAGCGCGGAGAGCGTCTGCCGTTGTTGCGCTAAATTGCACGCGCGGGCGTGTTCGGAGCACAATAACTCTGTCGAGTTCGAATCGTTTCGGCTGCAACTTGTGTTTGTTGTAGGCAGTAGAACGATATATAAGTATACTAAAGTAGAATGGCTTAGCTTAGGAGGGGGCAATGTTATAGCGGTGCAAAAATGCAGGTGAGGCTTGCGTGATGCATTTTTTTCCGAGTTCGGTTAACCACTGCGAGAAGACGCGGCGAGCTAAAGCCTCAAAATGCGTACGCGAACAGAGCGCTTAAGGTACGGTACTTTACGATAACGTGGTCAGAACTTCTCAGCTGCCTTAACTGCCTTAGCCCCATCTGCCGTTTTAGGGCGGCGGACTTAGCGATTGAAGTTTCCTGCACCCTTACTTGTCCATATTTGGGTTTTCGACACTCCCAATAACATCGTTCTGTTCTGCTTGAAGAGCGCTATCGAATTGTATCGATGTCGACCGAATTTGGTAACGTAGGCCTGTGTTGTACTCCCGCGGGTGCATCCGCGGAACCTCCGTGGACGAGGGATGCACCGCAGACGGCGGGCGTGGCGGGGCGCGGTGATTGGCCAGGTGAGGGATCTCGGCGCGATTCCCGCCCTTCCGCGGATGCTCCCGCGGGAGTATAACAGAGGCCATAGATTTTTCGGCAATATTCCATCGAGGACGTGGCGCCCTAGGCCGAGATGCGCGGACAATGACGTCATTAAAAACCGATATTTTCGAAATTGGCCAAATTTCCTCGTGCAAACTTTGTCCAAAATCGTCTAGGGTTTATTTGGGGCGCTGATTACGAATCCGACTTCAGTTTTTATTCCGCCGACATCAACAGGTTGCTTCCCATTTGAGGGTGGTCGGGTCACGATCACCGATCACCCTCAGTTATCGGTATGAGCGCTCTCCTGCCCTAATCGTAAAAATGTACCTCGGCATCGTGTTCGGCACCCCGAATAAGTCCCCGGCCCTACACGAATTTTGAACAAAATCGATGATCCTGACCCGACCACCCTCAATTATCCAGAAGCAAATCCAAAACCTACCGAAGTCGACGGAATTTTCAAAACTGAAGTCGGATTCGTAATCAGCACCCCAAATAAACCCTAGACGATTTTGGACAAAGTTTGCACGAGGAAATTTGGCCAATTTCGAAAATATCGGTTT
>OX377202.1:35122531-35223777 GCA_947396885.1 Heligmosomoides polygyrus polygyrus
AATATGCTGGTTCAAGTAACCGGCGCGAATATTCTTCGGTAATTGAATCTTCGCCGTCACGGTATCCATAAAGTGACAGCTTGTTTTCGTTAGCAAACCACATAACTCTGCTAAAAAAAAACCGCCATACTGACCTTAGTAGATGGTGTGGTCAGGCAAGTTGCACAGGCTGTGTCCATCGCAACAGACAATTCAAATGCGTTCTTCTTCCATTTTTCTTACGAAAACCCAATTACGACTAGATCCGCGGAGTCTGAAATCTCATTCTATCGCGCATTTTGTGTGAAAAAAATACGAGGTGGATGGATCGCGAAACATAGCGCCTCACTTCCGAGCGACAAGGAAACGAAGCATGTAAAGACTTGGAGAGTGGAGCAACACGGACGAAGGATTGGCTTTCTTAATGTTCACACTGGTATTAGCTCTGACAACAATAGCTATGCCTCCATCCGGGCTGGGTGGAGAACTTACTAGTTCCTTTATATATTAAGTCCTGGAAATACAAGGGAAGAATGTCATAATACAAATTTAAGGGAGTATTTAAATATTGTTTCGAATATTATATCCCTATATCCAGCTCTGGTAAAGCCCACAGTCGTATGTGTACCCGAACAAAGCTTGGTTGCAAGACAACATTTGAAAACCACTTCACTGGAGAAACAGGACTGGAAAAACACCTGAGTCTCGCTTACTAAACCGACAGCTTTAAAAACACTGCACTGTACATGTTAGATGCTGTTTATGCAATCGCATTCCAACTCCAGTTCATACATAAGCTAACAGTGAACGCATACGATTATGCGCAAAACCTCATGAAAAGGGCGGGAGGATAGTCCAAAAGTATTCTTTTACTCTATGTATTTGCAGCGCTCACCTTAACATCAAATAAACGGCTACGTTCTAAGAAGGCTCCTTTAAGTAGAACCACAAAGAATAATCGTGTGAATCTAAAGAGATCAGCGTCTTGTCCTTAATGCTAATGAATGTAGTCTTCTGGCGCACCTTGTAAGAACCTCCAGGGGGCACCAGGCCGTTGCTCATGAAACATCGATTTTGCTACCTCAATATCTGGTCGATTTTTCTTGGCTAGGAATGTGCCCGTTTCAGAAATCGTATATATTTCCTGGAAACGCGGAATCTGCGCTTTCCATTTACAGCCTTTGTGACACAATTGCCTATTGCCGAGTTTTGGCGTCGTTTTTACAGCATGAATCAACGTGGTATTCGGGTGCTCTTCTTATATGAATGGAAAGGTGGACACAACGCCGCAGTCGCAGCTCGTAACATCAACGCTGCATTTGGGAAAGATTTGGCTAAGGAACGCACAATTCGCCCCTGGTTCCAATGGTTTCGATCTGGAGATGAAAGTGTCGAAGATGAAGACCGAGGTAGGTCACCATCACTCCTTAACAACGACCAGCTCAAAGCCATGGTGAAAGCGGATGTGCGTCGGAGCTAACGCAGCAATTCGACGTGGACGGCAGCACTATAAGTCGCCACCTACATATGATCGGAAAAGTAGAGAAATTGGACAAATAGGCCTAGCACGAACTGACCGTCGGGTTGATGCTGAAGCGCCACGACACCTATGCTTCGTTAAGACTGCGCAATCTAAGAGAGAGTTTTTTGGGCAGGATCGTGACATGCGACGGAAAATGGATCATTTGCGGCCATCGTCGTCGCTCTGCACAATGGCTAGACAAGAATGAGGGTCCCAAGGAGATGCCGAAGTCAAGTCTTCATCCAAGGAAGACAATGGTGACCGCATGGTGAACAGTGGCTTGTTTAGTCCATTACAAGTTCTTGAAGGCTGGAGGGGCTAGCACAGCGGACACGCACATATGTACTGTGCCGAAGTGGAAGTGATGCTTCAGAAGTTGATTGAAAAACAGCCGGCTTTGGTCGATCGAAGGGGTTCAATTGCACTGCATGACAACGCGTGTCCGCACGTTTCAAAAACTGTTGTCCAGAATCTGTATGAAGTGGAATACGGAACTATGCCAAATCCAGCAGATTTACCGGATCTGTTCCCTAGCGATTATTATTTTTTGAAGAATTTAGGATGAAGGATAAAAAATTCAGCAACCAAGATCATGTCGAAAATGACCTCTTATGTTTTATTAGTTCTCGTAGTTCTGTTTTTTACAAGGATGGAATGTCTAAGATATTGTCGCGTTGGAAAAAGTGCACTTTTGTAATGGTGCTTATTTCTACTAATAAAATTGCCTCCAAGCAAAGTTGTGATCTGTCAAAGTTTTGAGTAAAAATTAGCCATTTCATATGCAACGATCCAATACATTCCACAGATGAGGAGAGCTGGTTTTGCGATGAGATGAAAGACAACCGCGACAGCGAAGGTCCAATAATGGCGCCAAGACACGTAGTACAACACTAGAACCGGACCTAATCGTAAGGTATTAGAGCCTTTGAGTGCGTAGTTATTGGAGACTAAGCAGGTTAGGTCAGCTTTAAAGCAGAAAACAACCAAATTCTCAATCACGCGCATACCATACTCTAAACAGTGGTATTGTGTTTTAAGAATGCTGACTCCAAAGCCGGTCGGAAAAACAACTCGCACTTCCCGTCCTTCAAGTTGGCTCACTCGCCATTCCTCCTGCAACCCTCCTTTCTCTCTTGTGACGTCTTCCACATTTTCGATCTGGATCAAGCTGCATCGTGTAACATTAAGCGCTGTCGTCCGGAGAATAAAGAGTGTGAATTCAAGAACTAAAGTCTGAGCGCAAATTTTATTCTAAATTACCCACTTTCAAATTGTGTAGGTATATTCATCTTACAAGCACGCATAGGATGTTTTCAGGCGTACTGCTTACGCAGGAATGAGGGCAGCAGAGACTCACCTGATTAGAAACCCTGCAGACTGATTGCCTTAACTGCGTTATGATCGAGAAATGGTTAGATCGCGAACCTCTCAATTTGAAGCGAAAAAAATAGGAGGAAGTAAGAAAAATCGAATAATTATTTCTTCACGCTAAGGATCTTCGCGCGTTCCATTTCATTCTTTCAATACGTTGGGAGCGATAGTAGCATAAATGACTGCTTGTACGTGTAATAAGCGAGAAAATACTATGAAAGAAAATAGCATCGAACACGACAGGCGGAGGGGCAAGAAAACAAAAATCACGAAACACTTGATAAGGATGGAGGACACTCTCAAGGACGACTTGTATCGATTGTCAACGTCTTCCTGTTTAATCGGAACGGTTCTCGCATGTGCAACAAAGGCTCCAGCAAAGCTTTTCTAGTAGAGCTTCCGGCAAACTAACGCATAGATAAAAGAAATCCCACTTGACCGAGCCCTGTAGAGAGCATAGGTCTTTAGGGCACAACTTTCAAGCAAAGGTCATTACAGTCCAAATGGCAAACTCAGCACGAACTCGTCTCCTAGTCCGAAAACATTGGGCTCGGATAGGCTCAAACAAAGTGAGATTCCTTCAGTTCTGTAGCTTATTCAAACCGAAGAAGGTTTGGAAGAGAAATGTGATGACGTTGACGAAGCCCACCAGCAACTGTACATTGTACCGCTTCTTTAACAAACAACGTAAACCTTAAGGAAAAACAAGACCTGCTGAAGCATCATAGGTTGCAGCAATAGAGCATGAAGAGATGTTCAGATGCAAGGATTATTTCGAGGTATCCTTAGCATGGCCTTCTACGACGTAGTAGCGGAGCCACTCCAGGATGTTCTTTCTTAATCCATCGGTTCTTAATCGAAAATCTTTTAGAAAACGATACCAGAATTACCTATTAGAAGAAAAAGAAATTTGGCATGCAACATCCCTGAAGGAATATTCCAAGCAATGTCCCCGAGTAGGCAGTTCAATCCGTGTCATTGTGGTGGAACGCGTGTTGCATTTCTGCGCCTCTTCTTTAGGTACAAACTGACGTCTCTCCAAACCCATGCCCTCATGGAACGGTTGCAAAACCCAGCTTTTCTGATTGCGGTTGTCACTACACAAATAGCTGGAACAACGCATTAGAAAAAGTATTATCACAATCTTCGAAGCTCAAGATCGTCTAGAAGGTTTTTCAAGAACTATGGTGAGCAGTATTTCTCGATTTGGTGTTTTTTCTGTGTTCACTTTCTTATGGAACAGAGGTTATCGTTTCAGACAACCAACGAAGAAAAAAGAAGAGTTCGAGAATTTGGGAGTATTTCAGTGAAGTGGCCGCGAAATCAACGAAAAGGCTCGCCACGCCCTGAAACACATCGAAATTATCACAGCGCCGAGCGCGCCCGTCGCGCACCGGCCATAATGTCTTCTCCCACTTGGCGCGCCGAACTGACCAGAACCGGTCGCCGAGAAAACATCGGGGGAGCCGCGCGAATGGCAGAGAATTCGGACAGCCGACCCTGTTGACACAAGCTTATCAGCAGGCCAAGTCCGAGGTGAGCTGGCGTACGGAGCTTGGGTATGGCTTCCAGTGATAGCAGCGGGCATATGTCAGTTCGACATCTCTTCATGATAAATCCGTCAATGGTCCTGGAGATCACTCCGTAAGCAAAAAATATGGAATCTTACTGCCAGACGAGAAAGCCCGAAGGTTCAGTAGCCTTTATGGTTATATCTACGTTGCTTACGTCTTCCCACGTCTGTGTGTAGAAGCTTAATTCGGCAGGCAAAAAGACGTGATGACACGCTGCAATTGTAAGGTACTTGATAAGAGACCTGGCTCACCACATGGAGGGTAAGGACTATTCTCCCATTCCTTCATTTGTCTATTCGCTATCCGGCACCTCTGAAGGGCACCTAAGGCATGTGCTCTGCCGCTCATATGCGCCACCAAAGAGTCAAGGCAGAATCGTATGGATACCATGGGATGGGCCTGCCTACTGGAATGCTTAAAGCTGCTGCGTTGTTGAGATTTCTCACGATAGTAACCAAAAGAATAAAAAAGGCGGAGGACATGGCACAGGCAAATAAAGGGTGCACCTCAGAAAGTGGAAGGTAAAAGAGCAAATAACTGTCGAATACCGAAGAATAAATAACATGAAAGGTGTGCTCTGTTTGCTTCCGTCATGGAAGCTAAAAAGCTGAAATCAATCATGCACGCATGTAACGCAGTCGGAGGAGGTGCTGGCTGTCGCGTGCACCCGATACCACGTTCTTGGTTCGGATTTCCAGCCCAGGCCTACCAAGCCTTCCATCCCTTCGGGTTCTCTGAATTGCTACCAGACTCTGGGAAGGATAAGGCGCAGTCTTGTCCATCGGCTCACCACTGCAACTGTGGCCAAATACGCATTCAAATCGCCTCTACGACAGCCACTAGAGGTAGAATGCGCGGCGCATATCAAAAGGGAATGAGTAATGCCATCCTCGGTCATTATTCTTATATTGTGATTGCTTGTTGTCGCCTACGCGACAGACTGCAATGATCTGCCGATTTGGATTTTAGTGCTTTATCCTTCCCAGATGAGCCAGCAGTCAATGTTGCATTGATCAAACAGCGCTGTTGCTGTAATCCCCTCTGATCGTCCTCGTGTAGTAGACATTTTTGCAGCAACCGTAGCAGGAACCATGTGTTCATCAAACCTTCTACCAGATGGCTGCTTTCAATGGATCAACCAGATTCTTTTTTTCGTAAATTTTGTCACACAGCTTGTTGAAGTTGTGCTTATGTTAGGCATGACGCTTGTTATGGTCAACAGAGTATGAAATTTAGGAAGGAAGCACCTTAATAATCGGGCAATTTCGATTCGAAAATGGCTGTTGTGCCTGTTAGGACCTGAACAATTTAAGGAGCAGTTCAAAATGGATTTGAATTCCGAATACCACAGGCAAACCAACACTTTAGCTCCCTGTTCCGCCAAAGGCGTTGGAACCGTAGAGTTCGAACATTATCGACGCAACTTCTAAAGCGCTCCCGATGTTACGCAGCCTCTTTTTGTTCTAGATTTCTCAAAAAATTTTACTACGCTTCAAAACATCATATTTTAGTGGTCTGTGACAATAACGTCTAAGATGAAGATGCATTTTTGCGGAAGATTCATTCAAGGCAAGGGCAGGTCAATGGGAACAGGAAGCAGAACATTGCGAAGCTCTGCACACGACACACACGACAAGTGACAGCCATCACACGCCCTCCTCCCAGGTGCTGTTTTCTCGCTGGGGACGACCTTGAGGAATTCGCGGGTCTTGTCCACACATAAAATTCTTTAATAGACGGCAAGACGTCATGCCGAGTCACGTCGCGCCGCCATCCTCCTACTCAACCAGACACCTGTTCCGGATGTTCGCCACGAGATTGGCACGCCTCCAGGGCATTCCCTTCGGCTGGCATGAGCACGAAGAAATTGAACTGACAGCGCTTTTGCATCAAGCTTAGAACGAAGCTACTTTTTCAAACTAACGTTCAGTGTTATAGGCCAGGTTCACGGTCTTCCTTGGGTCTTTCTACAATGTTTGACAAACTTATTAGGAAATGTTTTTACATAGAACAACGTAATAACTGTTGTATAGCAATCCATTGTGATATAGTCTTTGCAGTTGTCATCGTTGTAGCTACTCGTATTAGAAAGTAACGGACTCTCACATGAAACTACTGACTGTTTTCCTCAGCTCCGCGAAGCGATACTCTCATTCTGAAGCAGCTAAGCTTTTGAAGATTGGTAGCTGAACATTTGGTATTTTGACAACGTATAGGGCATTTCATGACCTATGTTCTACACTGTAAACATTGGATGGATATGAGCTGTAATTGAAAAACGCTACTGGTTTGTTGATCAAATTTATCGCCATATACAGCGTAGTTCTTGAAAAACTTCAAGGAAGTTCTAAACGAAAGCAAAGGGTTTTGTGGAATGAGGTTTTTGTAAGAGAGTAGAAAGAAAAATATGCTCGCATAAGTTGGGTATTCATCCACCGCTTCCATTGATGAAAAAATTCTTAAAGCTGAGCGATTTTGGAATGACCGAAATATGAGGTTGGCAACTAAATTCGTGGACTCCCAAGCAGCTTCAATAAAAGTGTTTATTAAGAAGTAACAAATAACAATTCTCAATCAATGCAGAGTCTCTTGTAACGCAGGACTGCTTCTCATTTATCAGCTAGCTGGTCCATCCCACAGCTGTAGAGTTCTTCTGCTTTTGAGGCAAGAATCATTGGAGGTGCATTTTGACCTGATCCACACCAATAAATCGTCTTCCAACCAGTAACTGCTGCAGCGAGCTAAAAAGGTGGCTGACACTCGGCGCACAGCCTGTGCTGTGAGGTGGATGAGTTAGACGTTCTCACACAAGGTCTTCGGGTTTTTGAAGCGTCCGATTCGCGACGTCTGATCTGGCATTATCTTGCTGGATGATAATTCCGCTCCTGAAAGGCTGTCAGAACCGATTCTAGCGGAGTTCAGCCTACGTGCGGCCATGTAGCATGGACACCCTCAGTTAGATTTGCGAAGTCACCGATCAGGTGAATGATGCCGGCCTCGGGCCTCCATATTCAACGCCTCTGTACTGCCTGCGATGTGTTACGAGACGGAAACCTGGCGTGACAACAAGACAATCGCCCGCAAACAAAGCTTCGTGCACTGGAGAAATGTCTTCGGAGGACAAGCCTTCGTCAGCAATGGCAATAAGGCCTACGAAGCCTCGGAGCTACGGGAGAAGTCGCAATTAGCAGACCCGCTGCAGTACATGAAGAAGTCCAAATATCGCTGGGCCGGACACCTGCTTCGACGAAAGGACGATAGATGGAGTCTCCGTGTCACAGAATGGCTCCCGAGAGACCATAAGAGATCACTGGGACGACCGCCGACGCGATGGGCAGACTCATTCTCAAGATCTTTCAGAGAGCGGAGTCTGCCTCACTGAATGCAAGCTGCCAGAGATCGAGCGGCCTGAAAGAGTTGTAGTCCCCGCTGAGATGATCTCCAGCTGTAGTTACCGTTATTTTGAGACAATACATCGCAAATCTGAACGCATGGCATCCACTCTTTAAAGCTTATTCGATGGGATGATGTTACGTTTCACAAAAGCCTCGTAAATGATGCTCAGTGTGTATGGTGCGAGAGTAAAGATGGAGAATGTAATGATTATTGATGCCACTTTCATGCCGACACCGCATGTCGGCTCTTCCCACCACTTTTTCTTACATCCTTGAAGAATATGTAGTCACACCTACACGTGTTGGCAAGCTGTCCGCAGGTGTTGAAGAGACCCGCTTTTGCACATGATTTATTCACTTGTTGATTACAAATATGTTTGTTAAGGTTAGCCTAACTCTTATTCCTTCAGGGGCAACGACACCTTACTACAAGTTGAATCATTCGTAATTCCCGATCCAATATTTTTTGAGCTTGCTGTTTATTTATTTGTCAATAACTGCAACTGAGTTGCTCTTATAAACCAAACCTGCTGAAACGATCAAAATAAATCTTGCACTACATAAGAAGTAAAACTAAAAACTTGAGTAAAACATAAGATGTCATTGCGAACTCTCTAGGTAAGACCACTAACAAGCAGGTAATCGAACAAGATAATAATGCATCAGAATACATAAAATGAGGTCTTTAGTCAAAGCCAATTTGTTATCAACAGTGCATAAATTAGCGTATAGTGTAAGCTTTGTATAGGCGTCATAAAAGATCTCTGTCGTCGAAGCTCAGCCGCTTCATCCAAGCCAAATGAAAGAAGTCTTTGCCAACACCTCAGCTTTTAGTTCTGCGAAGCGAACCTCGTTTTTTATGGCTTTGTACCATTTTCCGTGACCCATTAATTTCGTCTTTTGGTTTTTTTCTTGCTTTTGATCTACTCGATTATGTTCCGATGTCTAGAGCTCTTTCCGATTTCGGCATTGAGCTCGCTTTTTTAGCACAGTAGCAGCGGTTGCTTTCGTTGGTTGCGACATGCCTTTTGTATTATAACCAGCCGATTACTCGACCTCAATGCATTCCTTTAGATATTCTGTCGTTCAAGACTAGACAATTTTGAGAACCACTGAATTGGTAAATAAGACGATAATTTAAAAGATAACTTAGCAACATCTCCATGGAAATCAACCGACGAATTCAATATTTACAAAGTAAAAACTTTAAATTGCTTAGAGTTCTTGTGTCAGGAGTAGCATTACAACTGGCAGTTTAAAAAATATGAATAGTATATATGAAAACTTTAATGGTTTCCTTATCTCAGCACGAACTGTAATTTAATATTATTTTATTATAAAATACTACTATTGCTGACTACTAGTACTTTATAAAAAAAATTATTGCTCTACTTTCACTTTTTCTTTTAGCTGAGAAGACCGTTAAATTGCACAGGCATACGTAATTGTTATTGAACGGAAAGAAAGGGAAAGATCTTGAAATCTTGGATAACGATAAACTTTGTCTCGATAACCATTGCGAAATTCTACTTTCAGAAGCAAACCCTACATAAAGTGAACAACGTATTCAAGGTGTTTCGGACAAAAATACTCCTGAATTTTTATCAAAGCGTGCAAAATCTGCCAACACACAATTCTGGAGGAATGTGCTACTGTTTTCTCGCCCTCTAAAAAGAAATCGAAAGATCTCATTTCGAGCGTTCAGAATAACTTCACACGCAAGGCTCTCATGAGCTGTACAGGTTACTAGTTCATTCCCAATGGCGAGGAAAGAAAAAACAACCTGCACTACCCAGTATTCAAAGCAAGCAAGAGAGCTACAAAAGAGCCTCTGATCGTTTAAAAAGGATTGTGGGTAGGACTGACCCGAGTGCTGGTGGCATTTATAACCTAGTGTGTTCTAGAACCAGAGGAGCTAGTGCTAGTGATGGCTCCGGTTACTAATTCTGACACTCATTATCTCCACAACGAGAAGATCGATTTCGTCTCGTAGACACTTAGATACCTCCCGATGAACTTCTTCATCTGTAATTTAATTTCCGCAAATTTTCAGTTTTTTTCGTTTTCGTATAATATGTTGTGGTTGCATTGGAATTTTCCATTTGACTTCGTTTTGTTTTCCGCTTGGTCGTTGTTGCGAATTGACCTTCTCCACCAACAATAAAGATAAAAAAATATTTCATGTCACATGAAATCACATGTCAAAACAAGCAGCTATGTTTTCGCTGAAATATAGACAAGAACAAATATCGCAACTTTATCATGTGAAAAAACTAAACTGACAAGATCCGCTTTCTCCAGAACGAAGCTCATGAAGTAGTCATAGCAGCCTTCAAGTTTCGTTCCTTGGTCTTTAACGCCTTCCCTATGACCATCGCAATCTCACCAACGAAATCTCGGTCGAAGTGTGAAATTGCCTTTGGCTCGCCCACAGTTTAGACGCCGCTCGATCAGAGCGCTCCGATTGTCCCCGATCAACACCCGCTCGGAGTTGACTTCCCTCTGACGCGCGCATGTTGCGATGCTGTTTTCCGCGCTAATCACTCGATGCGCTTACGTTTCGAGAACTGCGACACGGATTAAAACGCCGCAGGTCGATCCCCGAACAAACATGTTTTTTGGAGCGCCGCCTGTAGGTGGCTCTTTCAGTCGAGAATACCGCTAGAGGACGGCGGAAGTATTTGTGGTTCCCGGGATGAGGAGGAAGTAAACGGCGGTTTGTACGCCACACTTTGCGCACTGCTGTCATAACGTTCTCTGTAGCCGCGCTCAAGCTATAGACTTGTCCAAACTTCAGCGTGAAACAGGCATGATGAGCTGCATGAACAAAACCAGGCAATTTGCCTCCCTGCCTAGGAATTTTTTGGACATCGACGAAGCAGCCACATTTGCATTTGCATTTCTACTGCATTGAATGAAAACTAAAAGGACGTGTAGGGTGTCTGAAGAAGGCGCGAGTTTGCCTCAATGAGCAGAACGTCCATTATTGTCCCTAAACGGTATTTATTTATTTGTTTATTTGTCTATATATTTATTTGTCATCGAAGTGTCGCAAGAGTATAAGCCGCCGCTGTGCCTTAGGTTTATCGACCTGAAGAAGGCATTCGACTCCGTCGAAACGGAAACAGTTATCGAAGCCCTGCTTATTCAGGGCGTTCCTACTCATGGTCAGTACATCAGAGTCCTTCGAGAGCTGTGCAGTGGATTCACGATCAGGATCTCTCCATTTTACATCGTCATCGACGTGAAGAGAGGGGTGGCGATGTCGTTCCTCCACGTGGTGCCACTGGAAACTGTTCGCTATGCGAGCTAAGCTAAGCACGGACACTCGATTGCAGGCGACAGGCCCTTGTGACAGGCCGGCCTATGGAGACCCCATGTCACATCACATGGTTGATGGCGTTAACTGTTTGTCGAGATAATGCTACGGCGTCCGCGGGAGCCGACGCGCACTAGCAAAGCCCGGCGAGTGTGAGAAGTATGCGAGGGTCCCTGATGCGAGGACGGCATCGGGGGGCAACTGAGCAAGTCCAAAAGTCCCGTAACGTAAGCAGGACCCGCGTTGCTACGCTGAATGTGGGTACGTTGACGGGCCGCTCGTGCGAGTTGGTAGAAGCACTGGAGCGAAGACGAATCGACTTATGTGCGGTACAGGAGACGAGGTGGTCCTGTTGCAAGTCGAGGGACATAGGCCGAGGCTTTAAGGCCATTCTGTGCGGCAGTCCCAGGACCACCAGCGGTGTTGGTGTGGTCGTCTCCGAACGTTTCCGAGATGCGATTGCAAGCGTGGAACGTTTCAGTGACCGCTTGATGAAGGTCGTTGTTGCTGCTGAACAGCGTATGTATCATTTCTTCTCTGCATACGCTCCGCAGACAGGCTGCTCCGAGCGAGCGAAGGACGAGTTTTGGACCCTGCTTGATGAGAAGACAGCAGAGGTGCCGCCAGAAGACGCTGTCGTTGTCGCAGGTGATCTCAACGGCCACGTTGGGACTGCGAAAGATGGTTACAGCTGTCATGGCGGTTTCGGTTATGGAGCACGTAACGCTGATGGTGAGCGAATTCTTGAGTATGCGGACTCGCATAATCTCACCATCGCGAACGCAATGTTTCGAAAGCGTGACTCCCATCTCGTGTCTTTCTATAGCGGGAATACCAAGACACAGATTGACTTTATCCTTATCAAGCATCGCGATCGAAGGCTGGTCACAGATGCGAAGGTTGTGCCATACGAGACTGTCGCCACGCAGCACCGTCCGCTGATCTGCACACTTAAGATCGCCCCTCCGAGGCTGAGGCAGGTCGAGCGATGCGGACCATCAAGGATCAAGTGGTGGCGGATGAAAGAGAAGGACGCAGCTGTTGTTGCTCGTATTCGGTTGCCGACGGTTACCAATGTTGAGGAGACATGGAAACGTGCAACCGATTCGATACTACAAGCTGCACGTTCCGAACTGGGCATGACGAAGCCTGGACGGCGTAAGATTGAGAAGCAGACTTGGCTGTGGACTGACGACGTCAAGGAAAAAGTCAAAGAGAAGAAGAGACTATATCACGCTTTTCTCAGCGACAAGACAGCCGACAATTGGCGTATGTACCAAGAAGCGAAGAGGGCGGCTAAGAAGGCTGTTGCCGTTGCAAAAGCTTCTCATTATGAGTATGTCAACGAGAAATTCGAGACGCGCGATGGTGAACGACAACTTTATCGGCTTGCCAAAGCACGCCATCGCCAGAGCGAGGACATCGAAAAGTTCTTTGGCATCAACGATGAGAATGGCCATCTGCTGATGAACCGCAAAAGGGCTATGGAACGATGGCATGACTACTTCGAGAGAATTTCAACAGTAGAGTTTGCCCATCCGCCTATCCCTTGCGTCCCTCCTACGCACGATCCTGTGCAGAAAATCACTGTGGAGGAGACGGAAGCGGCTTTGAAGAAGATGAAGCCAGGCAAAGCAACGGGCCCTGACGACATAGCGGCCGAACTATGGAACTCGAGGTGCTGGAATCCTGCTGAATGGCTAACGAAGTTTTTCAACCAGGTTGTTGCGGAGAAGAAGGTTCCTGGTAGTTGGCAGCAAAGCACGACGATCCCGATCTGGAAGAAGAAGGGCAGTCCCGCGGACTGCACAAGTTACCGTCCAATCCGATTGCTCTCGCACAGTATGAAAATATTTGATCGAATTGTGGATGGACGTATTCGCGAGATCGTCCGACTTTCCACCAACCAGTGTGGCTTCGTAGCCGGCTGTGGCACCATCGACGCCATTCATGCTGTTCGTCTTCTTGTGGAAAGACATCGCGAGAAACAAAAACCGCTGCATCTTGCTTTCCTCGACCTGGAGAAAGCATTTGATCGTGTACCGCGTGAGGTCATATGGTATGCCTTACGACAGCACGGTGTCCCTGAAGAACTGATCGAGTGGGTGCGCATTCTTTACTCTTGTCCTAAGAGTCAAGTGCGAGCGCCGGCCGGCACATCCACGGAGTTTCCAATCTCCGTCGGTGTTCACCAAGGTTCCGCGCTTTCCCCACTTCTTTTCATTGTCGTAATGGATGCCATTTCGCGAGACCTTCAGAAGCCTGCTCCTTGGACGCTGCTCTATGCAGATGACGTAATGCTTGCGAGTGAAGACAAGGCCGAACTTGAGCGACAAGTCCAAGCTTGGTGTGACCGCTTGGCGGCGTTCGGGCTCAAGCTAAACGTCCAAAAATCTGAGTACTTGACGACAGACGTAAACGAGACTGGGTCCATTGAGATCAATGGCACTGCGCTCGTACGAGCGACACATTTCAAGTACCTTGGATCTGCAATTGCGTCTGATGGTAGTCTGACGTGCGAGGTGAACTCACGCGTGAGCGCAGCGTGGTCCAAATGGCGCTCAATGACAGGCGTTCTGTGCGACAGAAAGATACCGGAGCGCTTAAAATCAAAGATCTACAGAACCGTCGTCCGACCAGTATCGATGTACGGTGCTGAGTGCTGGCCTGCAACGAAGGAAGTTGAGAGCCGCCTCAGCGTGATGGAGACGAAAATGCTGCGCTGGACGGCTGGTGTCACGCGTTTGGATCATGTTCGCAATGTCTCCGTACGTCAAAGGTTTGGCGTCGCTCCAATTGCTGACAAGCTACGTGAAGCTCGCCTACGGTGGTATGGCCATGTTCTTCGTGCGGACGGCGACACCGTTCGGAAGATTGGCCTCAACATAGATGTGCCCGGAAAACGGCCTAAAGGACGACCTAGGCAACGCTGGCTTGATACGTTGCACGTGGACTTAAAGGAAGCTGGTATCCACCCCGATCAAGCGTTTGATCGTGCGAAGTGGCGTCATCATACCAGAAGAGCGGACCCCGCTGCTAAGCGGGACAAACGCTGAAGAAGAAGAAGATCGACGTGAAGAGAGGGGTTCGGCGAGGGGATACCATATCCCCGAAGCTCTTCAGCGCCGCCCTCGAAAACGTCATGCGCGAACTAGAATGGGAAGACATGGTAGGGAGGGTCGACGGCCGGCAGTTGTACCATCTTCGCTTCCCTGACGACATCGTGACCAAAACACCGAGCATCAGCAAGGCGGTGCTAATGCTGGCCGACTTCAATCGTGTATGTGGGAACGTTGGACTGCAGCTGAATCTTACGAAGACGACGTTCAGAGGAACGGACAAGTTTTTGATGCCCCATTCTCGCTCAACGGAACGAACATCTCCGAATGCTCCAGGCAGGTGTATCTGGGTCGCGAAGTCAATATGGCCAACGACCTAGCGCTGGAGCTGAGCAGGAGGAAACGAGAGGCTTGAGGAGCGTTCAAGAGTGTCGAGGAATTCGTGAAGAAGACGAAGAACGTCCGACTCCGTGCCCACCTATTCAACTCCTAACATAGGGCAGGAAGGAGGTACCTGGGCTATACGAAAGCAGGATGAACAGGCGATCAGCGTCACGCAGCGTAGAATCGAGAGGACGATGCTCAGAGTGACACGGCTCACGTAATTGAGAGAACGCCTCGGAAATTTCGAGCTTCGTCGACGTTCGAGGATAAGAGACGCTGTCGTATGAGTCAGGTAGTAACAGTAACAATAAGTCATCGAAAATTAGGTGGGCCTGGCCAGGTAGTGCGTTTCGCAGACACCCGCTGGACCTGAGCTGTAACCCACTGGATTCCGCGGGATGTCGAGAGAACACACCAGAACGCCCAACAACGCGTTGGCCGGACTTCTTCGTGAAAGCCCTGAACAACCGATATGACGCTCTTCGTGTCCCTTGAGCGAGGAGTATCCATTGAACCACTCTGGCACGCGACAGGGACGAATGGAGGCGCTGCCGGCGCTCGCTCGGGCAAGTCGATGATCAACGGGACGACAGGTGATACAGCTGATCGAGGAAAGGCATTACCTAATTCTTCGCCGCGGTTCGCGAAGTGTTAAAATAAGGTTTCAGAGCCTCCGAAAACGAATCCGTACTTTTTTCTACGTACGTTTAATAGCGAGTAAGCTGGTAACTGGCTTCTCTGGAAAATAAAACATTAACTTCTAGAACGGCTAGTGATCTTCATAGTATAGGCCGAATATGGATTCAAATTTTGGTCTGCATAAGCTATGGAATGCGTGGCGCAGTCCAAATAGAGACTGATTAACGCCGACCTTTATCCATTGTTCTTCTTCTCGCATCTTCGCCGGGCAAATAAGATTGTCGTTTCATTGCTATAAAAATTGTGGTCAAATGAATTTGGAAATAAATGTATCAGTATTTTAGGCTTAATTCCGCAAATAATCTTATGGTCTACTACCCATAAAATTACGGAACAATTCTAGGGATTCCAGGGCAATTTTGTCAGAAAGCCGCTCTACACATGCGCAGAGTACGTGTTCTATGCGCTGTACCTTAAGGAAAAGGGATAAAAGAGTGCACAGAGTTCAGGCCGCCTTTTCTTTTGGAAGACTCTGTGAAGTTACATTTACAAAGACTCCACTAAATCGCCTATTCAACATGAAAACTGTTATGTCTCCTAACCGTCACTACACTGGAGGTGGTGCTTTTTGGCAATGATTTTAGGAAAAGCGCCATGATTCAGTGTAATACAAGGCCGTGGCCTAAGTAGCTAAGTCATCGGCCAAGTAGAAATCACAGAGCTTAATGCTAAAATTGGAATTGATGTCCTACGCGTAGTCAATCGGGTCCCGTGACCATCTCGATCCGATTATCTGCCGCCTCGAACATCAAAGTCTTTGGTTTTTTGAATTGACGCCGACAATGCTCCCTGTTCTTGCCCCCTGTCGTTTGCTCCTACGCTTAGTTGTCCCACGGAGTTCCCGATTGCACTTTCCAGCCTTTTTCGTTGTGCACTGGTTCCCACTTCACCACAATTAGCAGACCCCAGAGGAATCCTCTAGGAACCCGTCTCTCTCTTCAGAGCTTGGACACATCGATTCGGAATTGTTTGAGTAATGCTTTTATCTCTGGAAAAGATGTCTGTGTCGATTTTGTGAGTCCTTTAAGAATACCGCACATTCAGCGTCTTTGCGAAATTACAAGGATATCGGGGATTTGAGGAAATTTGACGAATAAGACAGACAAGGGCAATCCACATGACAAGATCTTGTTCTGCTCTTCGACCCAAACAAGCATGGAATCTATTAACCGTCCCTGGAGAAATGCCGGCCGTTGTTAGCCTGGACGCTGAATCGAACCAAACCTATGTGGACCCATTAAAGAGACATCTCACAGGTAGCCTTGGTGTGAACCTGAACAAGAGTAAGCAACAAATTCACACATTTAGAGGGGCATGCTCTTTTCTTCCGGCTCAGCTGCAAGTTGTGCCACTTGTTCCCCTAGTTCACAATTGGTTGCCAAAGGGTTGCAACTGTCGGGTGATTTGTTGTTCTCCTTGTTTTAGTGTTGTCTTTTTTTTTCATTGCATGGCTTGTTTCGATCTTGCTTTCTGGCGTTTTCTGCACGTCTATTTGACGTATAAATAAATAAATAAAATAAATAAATATCCCAGAGAGAGAGCAAGATTTGTTAATGCAGTTGTTTTTCGAAGTTTTCTACATGCCTTCCAACCTAGCCTATTAAATGAGGCCTTTCTTTTTATTGGGTTATGCGATTGAGACCTCTACAAGACTGAGTTGTAAACAAAGTAATTTAAGGCTGATTTTCAAAATTTTGTAACCGAAACAACTAACTAACTACAACCAAATTTAGAAGGCGAAACAGCTGTCACAGCTTTTCAGAATTATCTCCTATCCAACCGGTGACTTCAGTGTAGAAAACGACTGAATGCCTTAAGAGCTCATTCCGACATCGCAGGTGAATGCTGATACGCCTCGAGAATATACCGAATGTTACGTGCGGTCAAAAGGCGCCAGTGGTGTAAGCCGTAGCACCGCTGCCCGGAAAGCAGAAGGGGCGGTTTCGGGTCCAGTCTGGAGCAAGAGCTTTGATCGAAACAGAATATCGTGTAAAGACTGAATACCTCTTTTGAGATGCTCGCGATTTGATTTAAATACAGTCTGTTCAAGATGCGCTGTTCAGAAGATCATAAAGTTCCCGCAAGTAAACTGCCGAGGAAGTATAGCTTACATAAAACAAAGAAAAAAGAGAATCTGCTAGATGTGAATGGTTGGGAATGCGCCACCCAGACGCTAGGAACTTCGCCTTTGCAGTCGGATTGTGTGTGGCCTAAATGATTGGTAGTGGTCCTACCACGGAAATTTCAGACTAACAACCCACTACAACGTGTTTTGGGATAGGTTCTATAACAAAGCACCAGCACTGGTCGAAGGAGCAATTTGCTGCCAGTAGGGCGACTATCATGATTTAGAAATATTAAAGAATGGAGCAGAATAAAAACATAAACATAGGTACTTATTATGTGATGTAAAGATTGCACAATGTTTTCCTTTGTTATGTGATGTTAAGATTGCGCTATACAGTCCTTTAAAATGGTAAAATGCGGAAGCGCTTAATTATGTTGTAACTACTAGATTGGGCGAAATGTTGTGGCGATTTTTGTACAACCGCTTTTCGTTCGTTTATTTGTGAATCAATTTTTATCTTACTTCGCATTTTTATATAAAGTGTATACGAAATTCTTCGCTCTATCTGAAGGAATCATTGGTGTTCCACCTATGCTTAAAAACTGTGTTTTTTCAATGACTTATTGAAGCATTTCGAAAGAACAATCCCGAACGATATTAGATTTCATTCTCAAACTGGATCATTCCGCCTTCGAAACAGCCCGATAAATCAACCATATGTGGGGGGCAAATAATGTTAGAGAAACACCCTGCAACGGTGGCTCGACAAATTTGATTCTGAAGATTTCAACCTTAAAGGATTACCCGAAGCGACAGACCCGCAGCAATCCAGGTACGATCCGAAGGCCTTCGTGGGAGCTAATTCACCGCAAACAGTTATGCTCGTTTGAAGTGGACCAGTCAACACCGCGCAAACCATCCGTCCAACCTTGTACATGCCTGCCTCATTTTTTTAGTAATTTCGAAATTACTTCGTCTGTTATGCACTGTAGGAAATGGAGGATCACATAAACTTTTCCTTTTTTCTTTTTAATTCACTGACAACAGTTCTAACCGATGTCTCCTCCAATCGCTCCTAATTATTTGTAGTTTTGAATCATTGGCGCAATTTAAACATTCCATAAAGGGCGGCGGTAATCAATCCCCTTTGGGATGCGGCACGCATTCTACCTCTACGGTATCTCGTGGAGGGAATTTGGATAATATTTGGCTATGCTATGACCTGCTGCAGCCAGCCCATGTACAATTCAGTTCTTTATCCTTTCTAGACAAGTCTGGTAGCAATTTTTCGATACCTGAGGAAAAAGTTAAGAAGGTGACGATTATTCATAACAAGAAGATTTTTCGAAAAAATTGGTTAGCCTGGGCTAGCAATCCGAACCAACAACCTGGAATCAGGTGCGCGTGACAACCGGTACGTCCTCCGACTGGCCCTCATTCGCGCCCAATTCAGCCATTAGGTCAGCATTATCATTTTCGTGGAGACCTGCTCTCCATCAGCCCTGACTAATGCTAAGTTAATGATTTCATTGTTTTACCTGAACGTGAATTTGTGAAGTTATACGAGGCCATCTTGCCGTTAGATTTCATAACATTCCGTTCGAGGTACACTCTGTAGCGATGAAATGTCTACTATTTATCAGAGCTTGCGAATAAGCAGGATACCGCGTGTTCATTCCTAAATATCGAGCCGTCCACTGCCCCACCTTTCTAGGTGGGTTAACGTGGGTTCCAATTTTCAAGTTCTCTCGCCTTTTATCCTTCGGACTTTTTTGTCTACCAAAGAACGACTGTGTACGTATAAAAATTAAAGGAAGTGAAAGTAAAACTAGTGGCTACTCAAGTGAAAACTGGTGGTCATCTTCGTCCGCAGTGTTGGTTTTAAACCACCACCGTTGCTTCTGGACTGGAGTGAGATAGTGACCCCATGTACTGATTTGGCACGGAACAAAATAGTCTTGATGTTTCAAGAAAAGTAACACGATAATTTAGAGATGTTAAGCATTCTGCAAGTAAGAGCTAATTTTTATGTAGCCACAAGTCTTCATCTATCTTAGTCGTGTAGCACGCTGAATTGTCGCCAAGCCATTCGAACTTGGTGTGTGTTTGTTCTACGAGGACGAAAACGCTGACAGAACGTTTCTTAAAGGAAGGGTCCCCAACCTAAGGTGAGCTTTTGCGATGCCGTTTTGACAGGATGAAGGGCCGTGATCGGAGTCCAGAATTACGGTCAGTTTTCGCTGAACGCTTTTTTAAACACCTGAAAAAGAGGTGTAAAAACGTGTGTGCAACACTCACTCCTATGCATCCCACGAGATATGCCTCGGTGACGCAGCCGGTAGAATTACCGCCTCATAGGAGCACAACGGCAGGCTTTTGAGTTCTAGTCCGCGTCCTGCCAATGTTTTTGCACATATTGGTTTGTTGTTGTTACGCTTCCTCTTAATCACAGGAGTCAAGTCTAGACCGGTATATTTGCGCCCTAATATGGGCTAGATTTTTTTTCATGGGTGCAGTTGGTTACGTCGATGTTGCTGTGAGCATTGATGGTCTAAAATTGACTCCTGGGATCATGGGAAAGTGTAGTAACAACTAGCTCACATGTGCAAAAATATTTGAAGTACACGGATTCGAACACTCAAAAGCCCGCCGGTGTGCTCCTGTGAAGTGGCATTCCCACCGATTGAGCGCCCGAGGTACATTTAATGGTGTGTCATAGGGGTTGTAAAGTGTTGCGCACACGTTTTCACACCTCTTTTTCAGGTCTTTGAAAAAAGCGTTCAGTGAAAGCTAACCGTAATTCTGGACTCCGCTCACACGACTCTTCATCCTGTCAAAACAACATCGCAAAAGCCCACCTTGAGTTGGGAACCTTTCCTTGCTAGAGTCCAACAGTATAGCTCTCCCATTCCTTCCTATTTACCGCTCCAGATGCCAATTTAGTTGTGGGTTCACTCTATTTTTAAGTGTTTGCCTGTGCGCCCCCGTTCCTAATTCCGTTGCTTATTGAACGCGCCTTGCCGCCGCCGTTGTTTTTCTCCACCGCTCGTCCTCCAGTGCAGCGGATGAACCGTTGAAGAACTAAATTGTGGCCATGTGATCCGCCGTCCGAATGTTTGCCGCTCTCCTCCTATCTGGGAATCTATTGTCGTCGTCTTCATAGTTCAACCGTTACTACATTCTTAATCATCACGTTTTCACATCTTAGCAAGGTGTTTGAAGCTCTCGGTTGTTGGTTAATATATTTAAATAGTCTACAATTTCTATCGAGAAGGCTTTTCAACCCTGCGGGGGTCGACGATACAGACCAATCGTCTCTCGGAGGGACAAGATCACTGTCACTGAGGAATTGTGCGTTCAAATTTCCTCTCTGTATCCCGTAGAAATAGAGTGCGTGACTCTCTGTCAGAGAATTAGTACTGCAGCTACATCATGTCAGTTACACATCTACTTCTATGAGTGCAGAGTTGTCTATTGTCTGAAAGGAAATTTTGGCATTCCCCCAATATCATTGCGATACGCTGCAAATTTAACTGCTATTCCGGTTTTCAATTGTTTCGTTGTGCTTCCCAATGCACAGTGACGAAGAAGGCTGATTGTTCCCGATACTGCCGTATCAGTTGACGAGATTGTCTGAGTTATATGCTTGTTTAGAGTTAAAGTGACACGATACACTATAGCTCATGAGGATGAGCGTTGGGTTCTCTCTGCAACCGTTTGCTGTTCCGTTATATACAGCCTGGAACGCTGCGAGGCGTCTCTGGAATTTCAGGAACTCGTATGCGGCTGCTTTGTGCCCTGAACATCATCCTTTGAAACGACGTCAATTTCCTCGTCCGTATTCTAATTCCTGTATTTCTGCAGTAGAGACCTTTATCATCGAGAACTTTTTTATTCACGGAAAAGGATCCTGTAGTAAGTTGGCCGATTTGAGCAATGCGACAGCTTCTTGTTCTTATCGAGGCGCAATCCATTCCTTGCTGACCGCCAGGTGTAAAACTTCAAACACATTGTTCTATCTCGCACTTTGATTAGAGTGGCGAACATTCAGGAATGGATCCTGAAGTAGTCGCTAACCGTTAGTTCACAGAGTTTGTAAAGAACCGCATACCTTCAATGGTCAAAAAGGTAAGCCGTGACCGAAAACAAGAAGGAAAGCACAGCGGTGACTCTGCATTGTTCCTAATCTTTCGTCGTCGTGTTCTGCTGTAGCTGTTGTCCAGCTGTTCTAAGATTTGCAAATCTTTATAACGGCACAGGTTTGGCGCTGATGCTTTCGGACTTCTAGTAGGTCCACTTTCACCTCTGTTGAAGAAATGATGGGAAATTCTTATATTTGTTAATCGGAATGTCTTGATAGGTTTTTTATTTTTCCTCTTTATTTCTTTACTCAGCACACAATGCAAATCAATCAACAATATAATCACCGTACTTAGTAACAAGTGGTCGACCTATCGGGTAGGTAGATCAGCGGTCTCTTTTTCCCAGAATTGGGGAGACCGAGAGTCGAAGAAGAGCTTAACCTAAGTCTTCAAACTCTTTGAAGCTTTTTCTAGTCAAGAAAGCCTTTAGTGAGCGGGATAAACGGTAGTCTGACGGGGCTATGTCAGGAGAATGCGGCGAATGAGGTACGGTCTACCAGCCCAGCTTCTCGATTTTTTGGTCGATTGCTTTACCTACATGGAGTCTGGCGTTATCATAAGGGAGGTGCACCGAAGGTCATCTCGGCCGCTGCTCCCAAACAGCTGCTCGGGTTTTTTGACCTGAGTCACATAATCTTCTATAGCGGTGGCGATGTGCTCTCGCGGGAGCAGCTCGTAGTCCATCATTCCCTTCGGGTCTCAGAAGCAGCATAGAAGGGCCTCGTTGAGATGCACGTTCGAGTTTGCTTGCGTAGGCGACTTTTCTCCTCAAGGTAATCATACGGCACGGTGTGTTGGAACCGTCGAGAATCCAACTCTCTTCTCCGGTAACGAGGTCTTCCAGAAACTGCTTGGCAGGGAAGCGGAGATGAAGAGACTGGCAGATGGATAGGCGGCTGAACCACATGCCATCGCCATGTTTTTAACAACTATTCCTGATAATTTGTATCTTCGTGCCAGTATGAAGCTGTCAGTATGAGAAGCTTTTGCAGAGAAGCTTCGAGGATGTTGTAGGACTACCACAATGTAGATCATCGGCGACCGCCGGAAGTTCTGGATTTTTGAAGAAAACTCTATCAAGGCTTTCCGATCAACGTAATAGAAAGCCGGGAGGAAAGTTACTCAAGAAACACCGCAGTGTTGCAGCCGAACCGGTCGACGGCCAGCATCTTGTCGAGAAGACGTCACCAGGAATTGTGCCAATATTTGGGAAGTCCGACGGAACGCAGTGTTTCAGTGCAGTGGGAGAAGCGCCGACAGTCGCGTGCACGCACAGTCGGATCTTTGGATCGGGTTCCGACAAGGCGCACCAAGTCTTCCATTCCTCATGTGTTTGCAGATTGTCACCAGACTTGCCTCCGAAGGATCAAATACTTAATTTTCCATCTTCTGGCCACAAAAACTTATTGTGTAGGTCTAACAAGCACAGTTAACCTGTAGAAGCAAAATGGGTGGAGCTCAAACACAATTTCGTTATGTTTGAGCTCCACCCACTTTGCTTGGTTTGGTTTGGTTTGGTTTGTTGGTTCCGATTTTCATCCTCTGAGTAGTTAGACAAAACTGGCGACACAGCATTTTCCAAAATTTTCCAAAATATCGGCTACTAAAAAGCTGCTAAAACGTTACAAAAGACTGGGCAGCGTACAACCAATAAATCGGCTTATTGGTTGTTTACCATTTGTAGGGAACAGGCTTGACTATCTGACGAACAGATCTTTCTAGCTGTCTAGCCAACTAAAAGCAATAGCTATGTAAACACAACAATGTGTTGCTGCGTATCCTGGTTGTAAGCCAGTGTTCCGTCCCCCACGATAATGCTTAAAGCACTGACTTCACTTGAAGATCTGACCAGGTCTCCTAGTTGCTTGGCAAATAAACGGGAATGAAAAAGCTCATGAAATACTTACATGTAATATACTTGTTTCGTGAGCTTTTTTATTGCCGTTGTGACTGCTCAAAGGGTATAGGCACCCTTGGTGTACGCTTACCACAGGGTGGGTCAAAAGTTCTTGGACTCTTTTGTTTCAAGCTCATTATATGGGATGATGCGCTTCGCTCGTCCAAACTTTTATGTGGTATTGTTGCCCTACTCTTACCCTCTCATACGCCAATTTTTCGTGCCTGAATGTTCTCTTGGTCAAGATGGCTGATGCAAATGGCTTGCTCACTGCAATGGAGAAACTACGTGTCGAAGACAAAAACTAACTACAAGACTACCTAGAGACATTTCCCCTTGGGAATCTGTGCCTTAAAAAAAGCGACGGAACTTATCATCAAGATTCTGCGCCTGATAATAAGGCTAAAGTGGTACAGAAGTTTTGCGCTGAACAACATTCCGGATTTCATCTCAGCCGAAGAATGGCCCGCTCAGCCTGGACCTCAATCCGATGGACTACACGTTCCGGTCCATATTGAAGAGCAAGGACTATGCAACATCCTACACGAATCCTTCTTCACTTCAAAGAGTCCTGAAGAAAGCCTGGGGAGAGATTGATGAAGACCCCCTAGGTGCCGCCGTGGATGCGTTCCCCGAGCGATTCAAGGCGTGTATTCGAGCCAAGCAGGCCGTTTCGAAATTTAACCGCTTCTTTATATGTGCCTGGTCAGTAGTAATAAATTTTATGAATATCATCTGATTTGCTTTCAACAGCCGTTTGGCGGTCTATTACATGTGTCCAAGAACCTTTGACGCACCCTGTATTTCTGAAATTTTGTCAGCATAGGGTTGCCATGGCTCAGTTTTCAATGGCGAGGTATCGAAATGTAAAAAGTGATTAGCGTCGTGCTCTTCGCCCTTGTTTCCATGCGTCCCTTCTACTTCCTGCATTTACTTCTGGTGCTATTGCTTTCCGGCGGCTGTCACACCCAGCGACGAGTCCCGGTGGGCTTTTTCCGTCGGCCTTGCTGTTATCGTGTTGTTCGACTCGTGTCGCAGTATCGTGCGTGTACTCGTCGGAGCTGTTTTTGCTCTGCGGCAAAAAACGCAACGCCACTGAAATATGCAATGCATTAGAGCCGTCTGGGTGTCGGGTCCTCTCGGATCCATATCTCAGTGCTTCAGAGAATTTGTTTAATCGCGTTCTTCTAACTATTCTGCATCTGTTTCGATTCTCACTAATAATCTTAATCGTATACGTTATCAGCACAGTTGTTGTTAAATTTTGCTAAATTTATGGTCCTTATATTACTCAGGATATCTGCATAGGAGGACGGTGTCCGGCTGCTCTTCGAAGCCTTTCTGAAAGGGTGTCTCCAAGCTTACCAGCGATGAATAGCATGTTGACTTCGCTACGAAGTGCTTCATTAATCATAAGAACGATAAAGGGTGGCGTTTATCAGTCTCTTTCAAGTTCCGCCACGCATTCTACTTCTACGGGATGTCGTGGAGATGATACTTATGGAGCCTATTTTATGACTTGTGGTGGCCAGCCGGTAGACAAGTCAGTGGTTTGTCCTTCCCAGGCTGGTACCAGATGGCGAAACACCGATCTCCTTAGTGCGCCATCATCGCTTAAGGATTTACTGTGATGTCTACTCCGTTACAGATCTTTCCGAGAAGTACATCACCGCCTCCCAGTGAGTACTGGACCGAGACGACATGCACCAACTGCAGTAGCTTAGCAGAAACGGAGTTTAACTGCAGTAGAGTATGTAGCAGCGGGGTGACATGCGATGGCGTTACCTAACCGCTTCCTACAGGAAAAGTGGGCGGGTCGTTCTCGGAAAATCCTCCCTGTCTGGGAAGGATACAACGTTGTCTCGTTCATCCGCTAGCCACCTCAAGTTATTCTACAGGGCAAATACGCGTTCATATCACCTCCACAATATCCCGTAGAAGTAGATGTCCCTTTTGGAATGGGTGGCACTTCCATAAAAGGGGCTGATTAACTCCGTCCTTTCCCCTTTTATGTGCGAACTTGGAGCAGAACACATTCCGCTGTTGCCCTTGCCGTGTCGCGGCGTGCAGCTGGCGAATTACAGTAAAGGTCGCTTTTGGGGTAGTAGAACCGATACATTCGACGAACCTCCCCAGTCTCATAAGCAGTAGATGGACAAGTGATTTTTTACTTCTGCGTACAGCACCGATGCGCGAGCCCGAAAGGGTGAAAGACTTGTCTGTTACAAGCGAGATCCAGCTTTGAGTCGATTAGAGGAGGACACGAGAGCAATGTGCTCCTACAAGTGTTTCACATCCGCCTTCATACGTAGTTTACTTTTCAAAATGGGCTTCCTGTTGTAGGAGGAGGAAGGAACGTTTGAAAGCGTTAGCCGTGATCTCACGATCTGTTTGCTGCCTAAACACTACTCACTCATCGAGTAGGTAGCAGGCCTGACTAGTTCTCACTACATCTTTGAATTTGAACGTCAGATACTGGAAGAAATGTCATTGTACTTTGTTTAAGTTAACAATAAATCAAAGGCAACGCTGGACTCCAAGAAGTGAGGTCTTACATCTGTGGACATTTTCCGTCTGCGTGTAAGTCTGTCTCTAAAGGGCAGCAGGTCGTTAAATTGCCCGCAGTCTTGTCGATGAGCTCCATTACACACCCCTGACTAGGGTACGTAGTGTTCGTGTCTCTGTCCAGAACACGGACCACTGCGAGTCTACGACTTTTGCGAGGCTTTTCTTTTTTCGACGCCTCTGCGGGGCACCTAACTAGAGCTGGTGCCAATAGAAGCCCAGAGCTTGTGTCGGTAAAGGATTCAAGGGAAAGTGACTGCTTACTCACTGTTAGTACCAGTCATGAATGACTGTAGGAATCTTTAAGAACTTTCTAGGAAGTTTAAATTCAACTCCCATCTACTGAGGGCGCGTGTAGCGCAGTCGGAGGAGGCGCCGTCTGTCGCCTACAGCGATACCACGTTCCTGGTTCAGATTTCCCGCCCAGGCCAACCAAGCCTTCCATCCCTCCGGGGACGGAGAATCGCTACTAGACTTGTCTGGGAAGGATGAAGCACTGACGTGTTCATTGGCTGGCCACCGCAAGTCATTGTATGGCCAAATACGCATTCAAATCGCCTCCACGACATCCCGTAGAAGTAGAAAGCGCTGGCGCATCCTAAAAGGGGCTGAGTAACGCCGTCCTTTATCCTTTATCCTTTATCCCATCTACTGCATCCTGAACGGAATCTGTATGTAGGTCTCTTCTGTGAAATGAACTTCGCGTTGAGCTTGGACTCAAATTGTTGTCGATTCATTGCTGCCAGTGTTGTTTATCCAGGTCGAAAATGCACGATGAGGCGCTTGAAGTGCAAACCCCTTGCCTTTTTAGGTGTTGTCATTGAATGAGGTTACTTACTTTAGGAGAATTATAATGGAAGCGGAGTGTGTGGTGCGTCCCAGATGGAGAGCGCTGCTGTTCAACCTTCATTCCCAACATCACCTGGAGCGTTGACAGACGAACGTTGATTCTAGTCGATCCTAATTCTTCCTGTATGAAGTGCAGGCAGTCGCCAAGTAGCGCTCTCTTCCGATTCAGCGCTGTTGCTTCCGGTAAATGAACTTCCTGGAACTCATGTCAGTCGGCTGTCGTACAGCTGGAACTAATGAACAACACCGCAGTTCGCAGTAATCCTCCCATTTCTTTTTCTTCCCATTCCTGTCAAATCCGCTATTTTGCACCGCACAGAGAGCGTGGAGATGAATGGACTCACGCAATCCCCGGCCATGTTTTCATGGTATCGAGCGGATGCCTGTTACACTGCCGAACGACGTGTGTTTCCTCGGAAACATCTGTCAGTGAGTGAGTTGTGGCGATGTTGCTAGCTTTGCGCACCAGTCCACACCGATAGCTAAGGACTTCAATACTCTCCCCTTTCAAGGCTTTTGCTTATTTTCTCTAATTATTCCTTCGTTTTTAATGCCAAGAAAATTTCAGCATTTTGATCTTTCCTTTTATAGTAGTAGTAGGATTGCTAATCATTCCACGTTGAATGTTCGCAGCCTTCTTGGCCATTACTATTCCTTCAATTTTTTTCTTTTTCTGCTAATATTGTTTTGTGAGCTGCTCTGTAGTGCAGAGGAAAAGGCGATGCCTGCTGGGCGAGCCGAGGTTCGTATTCGGTTGAGGCCAATCAAAGCCTCTGCTCCTCTGGTTTCGGGAGATCGGCGCCAAACTTTTCCGTGACAGTAAAATGCTAACTCGCTCATCGATAAAGGTAGATGATATCAACTTTATCCCGCAGGAGCAGAGTGCGTTGCCCGCACAGCAGAGGCACTGCTTAGCTCTCACATTTACCTCTTTTTCTTTTGGCTCCTATCCTGTGTGGATAGCAAGAGTGTGAGACAGGTCAGCACACAGCTGCCCACCTGTCACGGTATGCTGAAATATCTCACACGTGAGGCAGCTGTATAGAGTTGTTCTCGTTACAGACAGTAGCACTTACATTGCAATGAGACACTAACTCACGTTAGAGATTCTTCGATCTCATTATGTTATTATCTTATTGTATCTTATTATGTTTTGTGAAAAACTGTCTAAATAGTTAGGATTAAATCCACTCCTTTGCATTACTTTCGCTAAGGAAAGGACAAATTGAATTGGCATACCGACCCCCTTTGATGTTAAAGCCGCCTCTCCATTTAAAAGTTGAGTAGACTCTGTGTTGTACCGCTGATTTGGGATATTACAACACTGAAATGTGCTTTAAATACGGATCTTATACTCTCCTCTCTCCGTGAATTGCTTTTTGAGAAGCTCCCGTGTTGCTTTATAAATTACTTGTTCGTTTGTTCTTCATTTGCTAACAATAGCAAATGAAGGTAACAATCACAGGAAAGTCACTGGGAATAAAAAAACTGCCAGCCAGGGATGAGGCTTGTTGTTATCAGAAACCTCGAATTCCGGTGGCGGTGAGACCTTTTAAGAACGCTTTGGCTAGGCCTCGGTTTCTAAAGTATTTCTTTCTCAATCTGAATGCTACAGTGGAAATTTCTGAAGCTTCAGGTAACCTCATGTGAGACATCTGACAAGACAGTGCCCCATTATTGAACCACTTCAAGTCGCCTTGGGCGTACATAATTGGTTAAAGGAGGTGCGTTTTTATGCTAGTACAATTAGGCACGGCATAGGCTCGTATGAGTCCGCCTTCTCCTATCCATTTCCTGAGCTTGGAGCGTCCACTTTTCCCAACTGCTCTGCCTTCTGCTGCTGGCTTTCCACGCTTTGCAACGGCTGCTTGACTATTTCCACCTAACAGATATCAATTAGTCCTTGTCAAAAAAAGAGTAAATCTATCCACCCTACGGAATTCCACACAGAGAATTGTTGAACGGCGCTAGATTCTGCTCTCGCAGACACCTCTTTTTCCCCAGCTGATTGTGAGGTCCCGTTTCCTGTCCTGCTTCCTGTTGTCGTCTATACTAGTTACGTAACAATTCGAATAGCGACCAGTACCTGTATTGGGGTCGCTTGCGTGAATTCATGGAAGATAGCACAGTATGTACTAGCAGCGAATGCACAGCTGGTAGGAGGCGCCATTTTCGCACGTTCGGCAAGTCGACCTCAGCATGAGTTCACTTATAGGCACGCTCCTTCCTCGACCATAACGAGGTCTCTGAATGGGTACTAGGCGTAAGTGGACGTTTTGAAAACTTTTCAAAAAGCGGAAACCAGAAAATCGCATCCATCGCAGTTATAGCTGTGCTTCGTTCTTTCGCTGGTCAGCTCCTAGGAGCTTATCAGGGGAGGGCACCACCAATCTCTTATCCTTTGGAGTGAGCTGTCAACTTATGGATGTCTCACCTTGTCAGACTTTTGTTACTGGAAAAATGCACATGCTAATTCTATTGTTCTCTTTAGTCGTTTACCATGATCAGTCCCAGCATGCCCCTCCTGCACTGTCGCCTTTTGTCTACAAAATTTACGATGTAAGCGAGCGCTCGGAATGTATGTTGTTCAGTTTTATATTAGCTTTTTTCTAGTTTTTAGTCATTTTCGGCTTTGAAGTGTCTTCTGTTGACTTTGTTTGAGCTAAGAATTTTGCCTACTGTTCTTCGATGGAACAGCGCGCCTTTTGGCGCATAAATAAATAAATAAATCCATCAGAAAACAGATCAGCAGATTCAATGATTGCCATAGAAGAAAACACTTTGAAGTAGTCCCCTGTGATAAACGTGCAACTCCTCCTCTTCGTTTAATGAAAAATTATTTTTTCGTATCAATCGCAAACATAAAAGATAAAGAATCAAGAACGGCATTACTCAATCCCTTCTGATATGCGCCACGCATTCTATGTACTTCTTTGGATGCCGTGGATGTACATAATGAGTCAGCCGATGGAGAATTCCGTGCTCTATCACTTCCTGGACACGTTTGTTACCGATTCACCCCTAAAAAGGATGGAAAGCTTGGATGGCCTGGGTGTGAAAGCCAAGTCAAGAACCTGGGATAAGGAGAGAACGCAACAACCAGCGCCCCTTCTGACTGCGCTACCACACGCCCAACAACAGGTGATCAACCATGGTTTGCTAAATTCCTTTGCGCACAAATTCATTGCACACAGCTAGCATAGAGAAGTGCCTTCGAGAGACGTGCTCTACAAATACTGGCCAGTCATGTGTTAAAACTGGCCCACTTTTGCGAGTATTTCCAGGTAGGCATAAATACCTTCGTAACTGAGAGCTCACAGTTCCTGTTCTTCCATTACAACTACGCGAACCTTGGCTTTACACTATCTGTTATTTGAAAATTGAGATGTATTGGAAGTGGGCACAGCGCGATTGCTTTATCTGATATGGTGACGTAGAAGTTTTTCATCTCTTGATGTTGCCCTAATGGCTCTTTTGCGTACAGGTAGTATTTTGAGGCAGTTTTTTAGAGTGCTCAAATATTTTTTTTTACCATTTATAAGATTCTAGAAGTTTTGGAACTGAATACTGATGATCATGAGATCTTCCTTGGGCTCCATCTTTTTCGATTATTCTGTTGCTCGGAGCACAGCAAAAGCCAGAAGCTTCTCCATTTAGTATATTTATTATACATATATAATACTACTTCTCCACTTATCGTCTGTGCTAGGTTGGCTCAGTTGGTTCTCTTGGTTAGGCGGCGGGGACGGAAGTGGCTCTTCATCTCCTCCAAAGTATTTGAAGAAAAGGCTGAATAATGGCATACATGCGATTCTTGGTTCCATAGAATTCTGTCGCTTACGGCCCTCGCTTAGATTTTGTGACCCGTAAGGCGATTAGCGACAGATAATTTAACTAAAGTTTGATCTGACTGAATGAGATCTGACTTGATTCCCTGTTGCTTGACGTGCGGTAATCGACAGTGCTCCTAGTTGTTGGTCCTTTATTTTCTTCAAAGTGCAGCTCCGAACATTCGCTTCTCGATTTCTCGCTCCAGGACGCTGGTGGTATGGTAAGCCCGCCTTAGTTGGAATGGTTTAAGACAGAACAAGAGAGTGGTGGGAAGGCCATCGCAGAACGCACTGCGGCCGATTCATTTCAGTGCGGTTCTATGTACATGGCCACACAAACTTCATGTTGAAAAGTAACTCATAAAATGAATACGGCAGGCGTGCCGTGTCAGGTACTTGAATATTCATGAGTTTAGTTTTGGCTTGAAGAATTCCTTCTGTTTTGTTGTCGCGATTTTTATTCCATTCGAGAGCTCACCGTATATAAAGAGAGGCTTGCGCGCTCAAGTCAGGTCTGCGCTTGTGCGTAAACCAGATTTAAATGCGGTCCGAATATTTCACTCCGAATTTTTGACATTATTACTCGTTTTTTATAGAAGACATCCATGACAAGAAGGGAAGTGGGTGGATCATTGCTCTAGTGAAACTAATCTGTAATCGATGCTGGAGTCACTCTGATGGGCCCTTGTTCTTGCAATGTTTTAAGCACGTCGTATGCTCCGAGATCCAATGTATGCACCCCTGTCTCAATGAGGCGCCAGTATTTCGAATGCAATCCGAGTCGACTTCGGCTCAGTTTGCACCGGAGCCAACGAAACCCCCACCACTATCCGTTCTACCTAATTCGATGGTGAATAGATAGTCGACTTCTCTGGGAAGTGCAAATGACTGACTTGTCCATCGACAGACCGTGCTAGTAATTCTTTACACCAAAGCCCATTCAAGTTCCCCCTCGAAATCTGTAGAAATGGCATGCGCGGTGTATCCAACAAGGGGATTGGTTGCCGTCGAACCATGCTGTTTCTCTGCTCAATTGTTTTCTTAGCTGGATTGCATCATAGGAACAGTCCTGCCTTCCACTTGTTTCACTGTTTACAAGCTAGCGGTGTGTATAAGCTCAGGGTGAGCTGTCCACGCAGGATAACGCCTATTTGCTCAGGTTTTCGGTTTAGATTTGCAAACCCTTCACCCGAAGACCTTTCTCGACTGTCTCTAACAATAAGATGATCAAAGATGGCCATCACCAGCATGTTGTTCGCAAATGCTCCTACGTTGGTGAATGTCTACTAAAATTTTTGTTCTTTTCAGCTCATGAAACAGCTCAAAACTGCGAAAATTCCGCGAAAAGAACACCTTAGGATACCCAATTCGCCTTGGTGAATAACCTGCATTACTGAAGCGCCTTTTCTTGGAGCAATTAAATACCACTTAAAGATGCTTGAGACGCCACAGTGAATCTGGATCACGTTGAAAAGGAGCCTAAATTCATCATCAAGAAGCGAGCAGAAGAACTGCGTAAGGGTTAAGGGGACTAGCTTTCAGAGCAGCTATGCTAGCTATGCTCCAACCCCAGTGTTACCTGTGAAGACTATTATAAGGTGTTCATTTTCTCAATTCAGTTTCTTTAAGCCACAATTGGCTGGTATCGAGATTGTAAGCTCTCATGGCGACGTTTTCTCGTGCGCAATATCCACTCGAGGCTTGAAGAAACTGAATTGAATCACATCAATCAAGACCTTCAGCTTTACTCCTATCAGCGGCCGGCTATACATATATGGGTGAGTGCTAATGTGGTCCAGGAGGTGTGTATTTTGTGTTCGATCAATCAGCGCGGTGGAGTAATGCGTAGAACATTGTCGCCCGGTCAGAAGGAGTACGGGTTCGGGTCCCGCCTCGTGCGAGAGTTTTGATTGCAACAAAACATCGTTGTAACAGCTTATTCAATTTCTGTCTTCCTCTCGATATGCCATTTACACAATCTCGAATCCTAGGCGAATTAATTAATTGAGTCATTGTTCTGTATTCTTAGCCGTAAGGCACACACTTCCCGAGTAGATGTGTCACCAGTTGGCCAATGAAACTCCAGTTCCATATGTTTCCCTGTAAAACAACAGGAAACCTCTACACAGCTTGGAAAACCTTTCTTTGCATCCGCTTCTCATCGCGGAATTAGTGCTGCTAGTCTCCGGGGTTTCAGCTGAAGCAGACTTCCTTTTCGAAGCCTCCCATTCCTCTCACACGTCAGTGTATGCCACCTATCGGTGTAGGCAGTTGAAGCCCCCATGGCTGATGTGGCGCATAATGAGGAGCATCGGTGTTAAGAAGGGCTCCGCTGAAGTGATCCATCCCCTTGCCTTCTGCGTTTCCTTTGTCACTTCTGTCTGTCATGCAATGTCAACAGCTCTCCCTGCTCGCTCTCTGAGTTCCTATCACCATAATCGACCTCTCGTGACGACACCACCAGGGAGAACCACTTTTTAAGACAGAACACTGTTGCCGAAACCTCGACCAGTGCCGAGCGATGCACTACCACATGTACCACACCTACCCGTTCTGCCACGTGGTCCCCACTATATCAGCTGCTGGTGGCTCTGTCGGAGGTTCGTTGTCAGTTTTACGCCTTGACTTGGTTCAGTTCCAAATATCACAAGGGAAGTTCAACATATGATGACAGACACATTGGTAGCGTGATGAATATGTAGTCGGAAGTGGGCCCGTGGAAACGAGTCATTCTAGAGGTTCGCATCTCGCCCAAGCCAATCAAGGCTTTCCATCTTTCCAGGTTTGGCTTGCCTGGACCATGTAAAAGTGCAAATTGCAGTCATTGAGTTTTAACCGACTTGCCTCTGCGGGTTGCTGTATGGGAGAAATATGCAATCTCTAATCAGACTATCGTTCACGATTTCCGGTAAAGGTGAGATATGTATATATTAATTTTTAATATTTCCCTTTAAATTATTTGAAAACAGACATCAGAGCATTCGAGCTCAGAGCATCTGATCAGTCGTTCAGTTTCTATGTCGTAGGAACTTGTAGAAACTTTATTATTTCATCTTCTTTCAAATAATTTTTAAAGACCTCCTTAACTGTCAGGATTAATTGCACTCTACAAAGTGGTGGATTAACGCATAAGTCGATCATACATAGTCGCTTAAATTATTTAATTAAAATTAATTAAAAAAGAATTTAAATTTTTTGGTGTTTTTATCTATAGCTGTAGCTGCAATCGCCATATAGGTTCTGCGCAGTCTCTAGTTTTAGAGGTTCCAATATGTTGCAATGACAATGCAATTAATGTTTTAATATGGATTAATTGTTATTCATTATTTTAGATATGGATTAATTGCATTCTACAAAGTGGTGGATTAACGCCTTTACAGCACGTTATTCATAATATTGTCCAATTCCCCTTTCTTTATTTCGTCCGCCGCACCTTAAACTTTCGCGCTACCAATTCACAGGTGTATTCTCCTTTTATGGCTACGTTCGGCTGTATACGATATTGCTGGGGGAGAGCTATCTATAGCTATAGCTGCAATTGCCATATAGCTTCTGCGCAGTCTCTAGTTTTAGAAGTTCCAATATGTTGCAATTCTATTACTGCAATGCACTCTTTATTTTCTTGCAGTGAATTTATTTTCAAAGAATTCTGCTGTTGCTTCGCGTCAAACTACCCTCTTAGATAATCCCTTGTGGCGTTAATCCTGAGCTTCGCTCCTTTTCACTTTTGTCAACCAGCATTCCATCGCACGTTAAGCTTTCGCGCTGCAGGCTGACATATGAAGGTTCCATGGGCCTTTGTTGAGGTAGTAATCAGTCGTTGCTGCTTTGCAGGTACACTTGGCCTGGCACTTTAGGAGGCGCCGTCTAGCAGAGGGCGGAGCACTTGAGCTCAGAGCATCTGATCAGTGCTTCAGTTTCTGGGTCGTAGGTGATGTCTGTTTTCAGAAAGGTAAACCCAAGTCCTGCGATAATATTGCCAAAAGAACCCCTGACCACTTATTGCGTGTTGGAGAAGTCAACATCTAGTGCAATCTACTATGTAAAAAATGCATAGTAATCTGAAATAATTATTGCGTAAATATAACAACGATTTTATGCACGATCGTTATTTTTGCCATCAAGCACTGGTGACTTTTAGCACTCTAACGGTGAGAATACCGCCAAAACTTGGGGAAAGATTCATCACCGACACCGCTAGTATCATCTCACGGCGGATTCACCATACCGGCCTACGCAGTAGGTGATACAGAAATATTTATTTATTTATTTATTTATTTCATGCACACGTGGGTGCGCCACAAAGGAAAAGTGTTAGGGACAATGAAAGGAGAACCAACATCATTATGTCAGAACGCAATAAAAAGAGCAAGGATAAAATAAATCAAGAACACAACAAGTGTAGAAAACGGTGGTGATTTGGCTGCTCTGTAAATAATGCTGATCCTGAAATACCTCATTATTTTCGAAAGCTGGGAAGGATATTACTCTCGAGGTAATAATTCAACCCCACTAAATCTACAGAGATAAATATACAGAGATACAGATAAGATAACCCATATACAGTTACCGGCGGGTAAGCGGTTGATGAATCCGGCGCCAGGAAGTAATTCTGCGGTCAGAAAGTCTGTTACTCAGGACTGTTCACCTGTGTTTTTCACCGGATATCTCAGCAGCTATTGCAAATGGTTCCGACTGATTGGTCGCTGTGGTGTTTGCTAAGGGAGAGACCCAAAGGTGATGTGAGCATGTGTTAGTCCCGCCTCCTTCTTTTCGAGACGTCCCACCTCATCGCACATGATTTCGTGTCCAAGCAATGGCTTCTTGTTGTCACGCGAAATGAATATGAGGCGTGCCCAACGCACACTAGCTGGACAAGTCAGGCCCGTTTTCATGCCTTTTCCCATTACAATCCTGAAGGAGTCATCATGTACGGTGAAAGGGCCTACTAGCTAACTTGTGCTATCCCTTCAGTGGACTTAACCAGCCCAAGTATTGTTGCGTTTTCGTCTTGGTTCCCAACTTGCAGCGCTTATTTCGATTCATTGAAGGAAAACTGCTCATTCTACTGTCTCAACGATAGAAATAAAAGGTCTCGTTTTTCTAGCACAAGACTGGAGCTCTTGTTAAGGACCAGAATTTGCGATACACTGTTCGCTTTTTTCGTCTTCAAATGCTTTTAATTAGCGCTTCCTCTTTGAGTACATACATGAACGCACTCTTGCAAGTGCATCAAATAAACTACATATTATAGTAAGTAAATAGGTAAACAATCTTCATATCAATCTTCTTATCTGGACCACGTAACGCAGTTGGAAGGAGGCCTGATGTCGCGCAGTATCATGAATCGAAGAGGATACTATACGGAGAGTAACGTATTACCCTCTATCACCTGCTAACCTCTCTCTCCCTGAAAGCATCGCCTTTGATATTGTTTTATGTCACTGCTCTTACAAAGGTTCCAGATGCGGCTTAGAAGGAAGTAACATCGCCGATAAACCAATATATTTATTTATTTATTCTATACGTCAAGAAGACGTGCACCAAATTCGAGGAAAAAGAAGCAGAAACAACCATGCAGAAAAGAGAATGAAGAAGAAAGCACTAGTAAAAGGAACAGCACTAGCACTAGTAAAAGTAAAAAAACGGCAGTGACGACTCTTCAGTAACCAAGACTTCTGTACGTTAGAGACTCACCCATGTAGGTCCCTGGTGGCATGTAATTTTAAGAGGGAGTGAAATAATATCTTCGTATTATTTCACTCCCTCGTCATCTCTGTGACTTGATGTTAGCCGCTTTATCCAATAATCACGTTTAACAGAACTTCGTAAACCAGAGAGGTTGGAAACTACCACATCGAGCTGTCCCTAAAGATTGACGTAGCAACGGCTGTTGCGAACAATGTTCGCATTTTTAATTGAGTCGTCACGTGGTTCTTCCCGCTGCCTCTACGCAGTGTATGTACGCAGTTCCGGGGATTACTCTGCGAAATGCTCGGGATCGGTTGCTTCCATAATAAATAGGCCGACGGTTGACCGATTCCAGTTCCCAGCGCACCTGCGTGGAGGTGATCCTTTCTACGCGTCAACTTTGTTATTTCAGTGCGTGCCTCATTTTGCGTTAGATCAAGAAGAATTGCGTCACTTACCAATATGAATTCGGAGTTCGCACCTTGCAGAACTTTGCGCTTCGGGAACCACATAGACTATGTAGGCTTAGCGTGAAATGATGGAGGAGCAATAGATATTATGGTGTATTCTAAAGGAAGTGCCCCGCAGCATCTAGCCCAGCTGACTAGCGACATTGGCGTTTTCTGTATCTTCAGAAAGAAGAATCAGCGCTAAAATGCTGACTTGTAGTACGCAATTTGAAATTAGTGATTGGAGGTGTTGAAGGGTGAAACGCTCGCATTCTCAGAAATTGATTCCCATAAGCGCTGCTCCTGTCGAGTTTGGATAGTCTTACGAGTCCTCCTAGAACTATGCGATTCCACTAGGTATTTCTAAACTTCACAATGATGCATGTGGTCTTTACTTGTCTACTATGACTTCTGTGATCGCAATAATGCTGCTTTCAGAGAGTATGCTCGTAGTCAGTTCTTTTCACTGTGTAGAACCAAGCCCATGACACTCATATTAGGGATTTCAAAAGTCTCGGTTTGATAAGATTTCGATCTGCTATCGCTAGTTATCACACTGCTTATTGGAACGCAAGGAGCAGGTGAGGGTCACGCTGAATCCATGCCATGCCTAACGTAGTCAAACATCTGATCAGAGCGATGGTGACCAGAGTGGCCTAGAGGATCTTCTAGCTTGTCGGCTTGGACGTACATTCCTGCACCACATGTCGTTCACCCGAACAATGTTTTGCCCGAGCGGACACCGTTAACATCTTCGCAGGTTATCTTCGCATACCAGAATGGCTCAATAGGCCTTCCCGACCACGAACAGCGTAATTCCTTCCCTACACACCTTTCACGCGGACGCATATCCAAGCGTCCCGATATTTATGTCATCCCGGTCATCTGCTAGTTTCCTTCCATTTAGAAAGACCACTGGCCACGAACCATAAGGAGAACGTCACGGTTGGTTGATCACAGCTATCAAGCAAACAGGGAGGGACGATAATGACGGGAACAATTCTTTAAACCTCGGCGTCGATGTTCACCTTTTCTTCTGTGTCAGTGAGGTTGGTAGGTGGGACTGTTCATTTTAGGCCTGGCGTTTCGACCGTTTCGTCGTCTTGGGGCGCCTGAAAACTGTTAGATACTTTTAATTTGTAGACTAGACGACCAAACGCCTCCTCCTCGCTGCCATTTTTGACGTAATGTCAGTAGCACAGCGCGAAAACCCGAAATGTACAAAATAAACTCACATCCCTTTCCACTACAGACGTCGTCTCCCCTCGGGTTTAGTAGACCTGTAACGAATTAGACTCACTAGCAGCCCCATATCCTATCGGCTTCCATATCTCTCTGCGGCAAAAAGGAATGTTGTTCGAAACATGTTTAGAAGTGCGGCAGGTGTTTGCACAGACGAAGTTGAGAATCTCTACGATTAACTCCCATAGCTGCAGAAATGGTTACGGAGCACGACTTTTTACCAGAGAAGGCCTGATGAGTATCGAAACATACCGCGTCGGAACAGAGTTCTGTTATGCCTTCATTTTATTTCTGATGAGCTTTCTGCAGCAACTTAAAGATGTATCTTTCGTATTTTCGTACACAGTTGCAGGATGATGTTCTTTCATCAAATACTCCTAACGATAAAATCAAACAGAATCTTGTACGGCACAGAGTCTACGGCAAACAGTGCATATCGGATAGCTATGTTATTTGCCCACACACTAAAATTCCACTAAATATTCCACTAAAGGTGGGGTGATTTATCAGTTTTGGTGTAGAGAGTGGTTTAACACATACATTGGGGAGATTAGTAGACCGCTAAGTGTATGAATTAAAGAGCACTTAGCGGGTAAACGACGTGGTAACACATAGACTCGAAATTCACAACGGTAATACTTTGATGTTGAGGGTTACTAATAAATCATGTGCCAGCTGCTATCGGTTTCTCCCGGACAAATAGCGTCTCCATGGAAAAGAGGCCCTTCTTTTTTTGGGAGGAAAATGCTCTCGGATTGCACTACACAGCGAGACTAGGCAAATCCTATTATCTCGTTGCCGCCTTGCAAGCTGCACTGCTGTGTTCCGCTCCCCTTAATTTGTTTCCTCTGGACAATTCGGCGCTTATAGCTCCGACTCGCCATACACGATTCCGGATCATTTGAGCGACCTGCTCCCAAGAGGGAATTCCTTTTTCTTTTTTCGCCTCTTCTGTCAGGTATGTGGTTGCTTTAAGGAAAACGGATTGCGGCTTCATTCCATCCGCTCCGAGGATCTCTGCGTATTGCCCTAAAGGCACGAGCAGGAGACCTCGACCTGCGCATCACATAACGAAGGCGAATGTCATAGGAAGTTGCATCCTGGAAGGGTCCGCAACGAATTGGTCCGTCGCAAACCGCCGTATGCTTACAACTCTTTCAAATCACGATATTGTCAGAACCAGTGGATATTGTTCTATCGGTTTCTTCGAGATTCACACACCGAGATGCACATCCCACTAAAATTTCGTCGGGGGTGGTCCAGGAATAACTGGAGCAGGTTTTTTGCAAGTGGGGTGGTTTGAATTCCAAAACAGATAGTTTCGGAGTTTCTTGAGCATAGTTTACTTTGTCAGTGCTCCACACGATCAGGAGTGCTCCTGGAGTGTGTCGTGCACAATGCGTACAGCATCGACAGAACCAATCGAGTGAGCGAAAGCATTTCCAGCTTTTGTAAACCAATATTGTCCCCTATATTGGTTTACAAAAGCTTACGAAAAAATTCAGAGCAACTGATTTCTTCAAGATTATTTCCATGAAAAACTTGCGTGTGTTATATGGGATTCCTACCCAGTCTCATTGCTCTACACTGATGCTCTACACTGTCCTGACGCGCCCGTAAAGTGTGTCGCTCTCAGTACATGTAGAATAGTCAGAATCAATCGAGCACCCATGCGGGTCCAACGATTTCATCTGCATTTCAGACGGTAGAAGCCCTGGACCCCTCGGACCTTAATAGTAGCGAACCCTCCTACGTCTAAAAAAACATTTGCAGCCTGATCGAATTCGAAATGGAGTTCACCTTTTTTTATATTTCTGCTTCACGGGGACAGCGCAAATAAATAAATGAACAGACGCGCAGGTTCGCACGTGGACATGGAAAATAGGGAAGTTATAGCATAACGAAATCCACGTCTCCACTGTATAATGAGATTTTTCGAAATTCGACCCAGCACTACTCGCAATTTCGAGGAGTTGTCTGCCCGGAAACATTCTTTTCACAAGTAGATGTGCCACTCTTCACGACCATCCATCCATTGTCACCTAGTGCTTCCAATTATCTTGCTAGCCAGTATTTTAGAGCCTCAAACGTAAATAGGCGGAGTTCTTTATGGATTAATAGACGATTTCATTATGCTGCATTTTCTCAAATCCCAACCTTATGTATACGACTTCAGTATGTTTAATAGAACAGTCACCTGTGTCTAAAGATGATAACTTCCAGGTGGAGAGACTATGATCTTCCACGAAGAAGCATAATTTTTCTGCCGCCCTGATGTTTGGAATTGGTAGCCTACCAGTTCAGAGCACCATCTAAGTAGGTCGGCTGGGAATTTCATATGAAACGCTGAACATGTTCCTCGGACTCTCTAAAATAGTTTTAAGGCATCAATGGTTCTGATTTTCTGAATAAGCCCTTACTGACAAGGATACGAGCACAGTGGAAATGCCTTCACCCACTCGATTGATTCTGTCGATTCTGTACGCATTGTGCACGGTGCACTTCAGGTTATCAAGGTCAGCCATGCATGAGATACTCCATGTGTCTTAGAAAATATGAAAGTCGCGGAAAGCGGGCTTCAGTTGTTTTTCGGCAGCGCGCAAAAGACCTGTTCTGGTAAAGAACGGTACCAAGTGTGTAGATCTCGAGAAGCCGAATTCAGTGATACATATCATTTTTCACGAAACTTGGGTTGGAAGAGTTGTGAGCAGGTTTCTGATGGATTAATCCGGAGCGATGCGTCTTTTTACCGTGCGACGCGAGCGCACGGTAAAAAGACCGTCTGGAGGGATCTAAAAGTAATGTGGAATTTGCAGTGACACAAACATTCAATTTCTAGTATCTCCGCCCATAGGCCAGCTTTCTAGACGAAATCCACCTCCATCGCAATATATTTTCTGATAAAGGCCTGAAAGTAAAGTTCCAGACGAGTGGAGCCCATCTGGAGTCAGTGAGTTAGTGGAAAACTGCTTTGACATGGTTTAGTGTTTAACCAATATTGCTAGTATGAAATTAAGGAGGCGCCTCTTTTTCCGTATTTAACTCTGGAGAGTCCTGGAGAATGTTTCAGGAGCACGGTAGCTTCTGGGCTCAACCCGACTAGTTTCTGGAGATTCGATTTCGCCAACGCCAAAGCCCTGGCTTGCTGCCACATATTTTCACCTTCCTGTACACAATCGTTCAGTAGACAGACTAGCAGATGCTGACAGATCTTATGCGACTTAAAGATTGCATCTGAGCTCGAAATATCGCTTCTCGCTCGTTCTGTTTCAGCGGAAGTCTATCACTGTCTTGCCCGTGATTCCAACAGGGGCTCGCATGTCCCTGCCAACCCTTTTGGCTTGCCTATAACTGAAGACACTTCTTCCATTAAATGGTTGATGTCTAGGCTGTACTGCACATCTGTTGCAGCCATAATGACCGAATGTGGTTTGGGTTCCTCGAGTTTTTTCATTGTTGTAGCTCCAGTTTTAAACACAACGAAGTAACGTCGTGACTGATGATCAGCAGACTGTGAACGCAAAATCTGCGCCTTCCTCCCAGAAGGTATCGGAATATCAATGTTACAAGAGGAGGAGCACTGAGTGGCGAATTCCATATTTGGGTCAGTTTAGCAGATTGCGCGCTTACACCGGTGATAACAACAAGGATCTCGTTTGGATCTCGTTTCGAACTCCCTCACCCACACACGCCAATTTAGAATTCGAGGCGTCAAAAAGCACCGGAAGCATCCTACATACTTCCTGAAACCATTGCCGTGCCAGCCTCCCTCTGCACCGGCTCTTCCGCTGCAGTTTCCTCCAAACTGGAGAGAGCACAGTGTTTTCCGGAGACCAGTTCACTCGCCCTTTGACTAGTCGCACTGAGCCCTGTCTCAGCCTCGCCGTCAGCTTCACTACCAGCGCCGTACTTGTCATCGTAGCTGTCGCTCATAAGCTGGATAGAGCTGAAGCTTTGGCGACGCTTGCACGCACTTTTTAGCGCCACTACTTCGACAGAAGAACTCGATGTCCGTGAGCAACCAACTTCCATTTTCCTTGTTCACATGTCGTTCGAACTGCTCAAGCCTATCCTTTCCAACTCCTTACTCGTGTGCTTCCTCTGATAATCCGCTTAAATTGTTGTCTTTTTACCCAGCATTTTGGATCAGACTCTAGCCGTCAAGAAAGACGAAATGCTTATTTGGCGAAATTTGAGCCCAGAATTTGCGGGATCTACTTAAGAAGCTCAGCTGTGCGTCTATCTGCACACAAAGTCATTCATTTATCAAAGCAAGCTCTGGGCGGGCTTTTACAATGAGTTTGTGAAGTAGGGGCGGAATGTGGAGAAGTCCGGTATAACGGACAAAAGCAAAACACCGTTTGAGATTTTCTGTTTTGGAATGCGCCGCGTGTTCTACTCCTACATGGTTCCTTTTAAAGAATTTGAGTTCGTATTTGTTCAAAACACTACTACATATACTCTATACATAGCTAGCTAAAGGAGGATGGAGAAGGTTTGAAAGGCCTCGCAGTGACCTATTATTACCCCAGCACTGATGTGATTGATTCGAAAGCAACCGTTTGAAGGAAGGTGCTGAAGTTGCCTAAGAAATTGTGGTCGTCAACGATATCGGACTGGTGCAGTTTTGAGTTTCACGTTTTCTCAGATTTGCAAAAGTCGCATCTTCCTGAAAGCCAAAAATTTGGCACGAGTTGCAGTTTGTTTTATGCTAGAGCTGTTTCCAAAACTGTGAGAGAATCTTCACGGGACCCTTCTATAATAATGTTAATTCTATGGCTGTCGCATGCACTGAAGTCCGTAATCAGCTCCTCTAGCCTTATAGCGCAGTCCTTTCCTTTCACGACAGCTTCAACGTTCAGGGCCGGATATAAGTGACATCACGCTTTAGGACAAGCACTCAAATAGGTAAGAAATGTCAATGTGGCGAACAGCTCGGAAAGTTGAAGCGTGGCCCGCTTACCATTGGTTAGAACTCACTTACCAGGAGCGTTCGCTGACCGAAATGTACGACTTCTTGGAGCAGTAGAGTCTCCGACGTTGTACTATTCATTTACTCGTACCCAATACCTTATCTTTTGCTTCACCGATCTAGTCAGTAGGCTCCCGTAACGCATGCGCCAGTTCTCATGCGGTTCGGTCTCATCCAAGGCCATTCAAGTTCATCCATCCGGTGAATTAGTGCCAGTTTTGCTTTTAAAGAATGAAACCAATCAAAGTAGAAGCAAACTCTTCATCACCTATCCATCGTAATCCGTTGCGCAGACCCACTATGCATTCAAGATGCATCCAAGATGTCCTATAGTAAGCGCTCCATGAAAGGGTTGATAAACTCCTATCTTTATCGTTATCTAGTGGCGGTCCAAGCCATCTGTTCTACCCTTGGCTGTCTCTGTCCTTTCAAATATCAATACTATATCAAGTAATCCTCAGAAGACATTAACCATCGCATGCAGCATGCAAGGGCAACGTTAAGTAACAGCCTCTGCGTAGTTTATAGTGCTGTCAATCCCGTCCTCTGATATGAAGATACGGACGGCTGCAACGAGCCTGACGGCTAATCTTTAACCTCCTTTTGATAAGTTTCTGCTTACCCTCATTTTCTCGCATTTTCTTTTTCTTCTGTGGCTTATGACCGAACGCAGGTTGAATCCAATTCCAATTCCTTACTACAGTTGCTTCAGAGCAGTAATTACTGCTACAGAGATGATCTCAATGACCACAACTCATTCTTGAGTCGCCCATGAATACATTTTTATAGTTTATGTCGTTCAGCATATCTGATCATTTGCATCAGGCTGATATGTGATTCATTCGACATAGGAAGGCGAAGAATAGATCAATATTTGATTCTCCGACCAGATGAACTAGACATTGGATTCGTCTCACTATTATTACCATGGTTAGAACTGTGTTGAACTTAACTAAGCCACCTGTGAAAAGCTAATACTTCATTCACTCTAACAGGTCATTCCGAGAGTTGCTGTCTTGGAATAGTAGGTGATTTCGGCCCAACGCTAGCTTGATCCCCACCCAATTCTATTTTTTACCATTACGCGCCATGAAAGCGAGGGATCGATGAGTCGGTACGAAACTTGCCTGGGTAAGATAAAACTTGTACTTGTCCATGGGCTGGTCACCGCAATCATTGTATGTACCAAATGCGCATTCAAATTCTCTCCACAACATCCCGTAGAAGTGAAAAGCGTGGCGCATCCTAAAGGGGTAGAGTAACACCGTCCTTTATCCCTTATCCTTTGCCTGGTTTGCAGACCCAACTATGGAATGGCTTAGGCCTATGTTATACTCCGGCGACGCTGTTATCGGCGACGTCGGTAGCAGTGTTGAGCGGGTCCTACGCAGTTCGTAGCAGCCCGCGCAACACTGTCGCCGACGTCGCCGACAACAGCGTCACCGAAGTATAACATGGGCCTTAGTGGTCCACTGTTCTGGTGTGGTTACCAGCGAATTGGTCATGTTTCACGTATACGGTAAACCTGTAATTGCCCTCCGTGACACTGTAGGCTTCAACCTTCCACTAGGGCGGGTGTCGGCTGTTAACGATGGCCGTCACCCGCCCTAGTAAAAGCAGAGTATGACAGTCTGTTTTCCACCTAGTCGACCAAAACTGTAGACAAACCCTGTCGACATCCAGCAGTCGCTGTTACCTTCAAGTTCTCGCTCGTTATAAAAATGGAGACTCCGCTTCTGACCAGTTATGTGGCTGAGGCGGTACTCTGTTATTGCTGTTGATCCCAGCTTTTCTTGAGACTGTCCTCTCCTGCAAGCCGTTTATTTCCTTAGAATCGGATGCTTGAAATACTGACCTTTGACGAGCTGCATTCAGATGGGTCTTGAAGTGTCCTTCTGCCAAACCCAATTTTTCACTCAAAACGAAAAACAATTCTTGCCTTTCCCTGCTCTACATAGTATCCTAGACCTAGATGCTAAATCCGTTCTGATGTGCATCAAACCTATCTCTACTCTATAGAGGGCCTCATGGTTACGTTTTTGCTTCTCAGAAAACCGGCTGTCGCAGGCATAAAACCGCAATCGTGTGGCTTGGATCAGATGTGTCTGTGAATAATAATATTGATGAAATTCAGAAGGGCGCACAATTTTCCGAACTAGAATTCCACCAAATGAGTACTTCTGACTACCGGAACGAAGAACTGGTGGGAGCTGCGGTGCACTAGAGGTGGCGTTCAACTAAAGAGAAGGCGACCTACGATAGGTCTTACGGTATTTATCAGATAACTAGCTATGTAGCTCGTGATCAGGTGTTTTTTTTTGCTCTCCTAGATTACCTCACCTCTTACCTAGATTAGGTTACCTAGATTCTTCCCTAGCCTTGATTGCATCCTACATCTGGAGTAATCCCGTGTCTATAACAACGATGTTTTGTTGCGATCAGAACTTCTAGCGCCAGGCGGGACTCGAACCCGCACCTCCCTCTGACCGAGCGGGAATGCTCTACGCCATTACACCACCGGCGCCGTTTGTGAATGTTGCGTTCGATGAAACGGCGCCGGTGGTGTAATGGCGTAGAGCAGTCCCGCCCGGTCAGAGGGAGGTACGGGTTCGAGTCCCGCCTGGTGCTAGAAGTTTTGATCGCCACAAAACATCGTTGTGACAGCTTACAACCTCGATACCAGCCAACTGAGGCTTAAAGAAACTGATTTGAATCGTTTCTATCAAGACCATCAGCTTAACTGGTCCCATGCTGATATGAGCGGCCAGCTCATCCTGGATACGGGTGGGTACTGATCGGTCCTACGAGGTGTGGATGTTGCGTTCGATGAAACGGCGCCGGTGGTGTAATGGCGTAGAGCATTCCCGCCCGGTCAGAGGGAGGTGCGGGTTCGAGTCCCACCTGGCGCTAGAAGTTTTGATCGCAACAAAACATCGTTGTGACAGCTTACAACCTCGATACCAGCCACCTGAGGCTTAACGAAACTGATTTGAATCCCGTGTCTCTTAAGTGATGCTGCAACCGATCTCGTCTTTGACTTGCGATTCTTTTTCAGAAGTCCGGTGAGAAACGATTCAAGTGACAAATTTAATAAACTGGTCCGTAGTTGTTCGATCTTTTACAACTGCACTACACTAGCACGTGGAGTGGTAAGGACCAACCGTTCAAACAATAGTCTGATGGGGAGACAGTAGTCAAGCCTATCAAGCCTATGCTTACCTAAATTAAACGAACGCAATCGCTTGATGCCAATGCCCTCCCGGACAGCGTTTACAACGATCCACAAGAGGGTAGTGGGTTTAGACGTAGAAAACCATGTTTCTTGGCTCACGAGAGGACGACATGTCTTTCCTGAATCAAGATATATATCTCCAGCTCAAGTCTCGTCTAACCAGAAGGGCGTCTTCGGATTCGTATTCCACCTCCTACTATTTAAACGTCGGTTCACAGTCTGCTTGATTGAAGAAACAAAGAAAGTGTGAAGCGCCTCTTCCAAGTCATCGCCTTTTTGTTCGAGCCCGCGTTGAAATGTTGCCTGTTCGCTTTGCCTTGTTCTGGTGGCAAGGACTCTCCGATTTCCTCGCCTCAGCAATGCGAAAGTGCTGCAGCTGTTGCTAAAAAAGAGAAAGACAAACGGCTAATGAATGTTATGAACCAATCAAAAAAACCTAAGGAGTCAAACCAAACAAACCAAAGTAGTAATTTGGTGAAAATTCGCCGAAGGGCTAAGCTCAACCTGCAGGTAGTCTTGTTGTAGGTTTTGACATCTCCTTTCGACGATCGACCACTTCTTCCAAATAATGTGTTTGGTCTCCGATCATCAACGATGCCTTTGATTCTCTGCAAAAAAATCGCTCTGCCAGCAAGGATTTTGAGGAGTGCGCCAGCTAATCCACAACGGAGGGGTCGAATGAGCGGAGTGAGGTTTCCCTCAACATCTTCTTCGAGCTCTTCATGGCACCACATGTCGCTCGATCTCCTCGTCATTCCCAAACGAAGTCATTTGTCCTATTAGCCGTGATTACACACAGTATGCGTCCTACGCACACTTTCTTTGCGCTCTTTAGTCGCGAGCCGATAGCAGCAAGTAAATTAGCTCGGAATCTTGTACAACCTGATCAGCGCTGGATAGGGAGAGGTAGCGCCATGACACCACAGCAGCGGACCCCGCTACGAAGCGGGACAGACGCTGAAGAAGAAGAAATTAGCTCAGAATCTATGAATCGGTCATCAGTCGCTTAGTCACCCGCAGCTTCATCTGGCTCTACGTAGTCGGCGTTCTGAACAACTATTACGATGAAATGGCGCGAACTACGCAGCCAGTGGCGGCGCGTTGTTTTTGCAAGGTGTCATTTACTTCAATCGCTAAACCTAATCCTGAATTGTGTCGTCAAAACAGTAAATATCTGCGTTTGCGTCATGAGGCTGAATGTCGTTCATTTCCGACAACAACGGCACTCGTCCCGTCGCATATGCTGTCTTGTACTTTCGTTCGATGCCCACTATTCAGGCCTGGAAGCATTCTCCTTAAAAAGTTGTGTAGTGGAATTATTTCGCCTGCTTTCCAAGGTCTTCCTTGAAAAATTAGTGGAGAACCAGGAAATATGCTGATGTTATAAGTTTGCTGCGCTTACTTTTGGAGCGGCACACTTTCGTTCTCTGCCACTAGTTTACCAACTTCTTCTTCTTTTTCTTCTTCTTCTTTAACATTTGTCCCGCTTTGCCGCGGGGTCCGCTCTTTTGGTGGCGCCACTTCGCACGATCAAACGCTTGATCGGGGTGGATTCCGGCTTCCTTGAGTCCATGTGCAGCGTGTCAAGCCAGCGTTGCCTAGGCCGCCCTTTGGGCCGCTTTCCGGGCACGTCTATGTTGAGGCCAATCTTCCGAACGGTGCACTAGTTTACCAACGTTGAGACGAAGAAAGGTTTTCTTAGTTTGAAGCGAGATAGAATTACGGGATTAGTTCTTCTAAGCAGAATTGAACCCGCGATTAGTAGCCTTTTGTTTGTTTCGCTCTTTCCAGACCTCTAATTCTTCCTAAGCGATACCCGGCGACGTGTGTAGGTAGTAGACGCCTTTATGTAGTTCATTTCGAGTTTATTTGTACATCTGTTTAGCCCAACAGACCTTCCATTCCTTCGGTGCTTTTGAACTGCTACTACACTTGCTTGGGGTAAATATGAAGCATCTACTTCTACATGTGCTAGCAAGAACAAGTCACTTCCACAAGATTGATTATGGACAGCCTTTATCGTGTGTCCTTTAGTTTTCCTTGAAACATTCAAAAAGTTCTCAGAAGCATACCTTTCCTTAGTGGTTCCGTTAAGTGACTTATGCTGGGTTGTCCTGAAAGTTCTTAGCGTTTTGTACTGCTATTTTTCATTCGTTTTTTATTAAGTAAAAATTCAACTTGCATTGCGCCTTAATGCTACTTTCTACACAGAATTTTTCGCTCTATCTGACTGAAAAATTGCTTCAACGTTGTTTTACATTTCTGTTCTTGAGCGGCTTATTGAGGTATGCCGAAGCAGCAGTTCCAAACGATATCTTATTTCAACTTCAAATTGGGCCAATCCGCAGCCGATACAGCTTGACAAATCAATTGAGTGTGGGGGCTCAATAGTGTTGGAGAAAGCAGTGTGCGCCAGTGGTTCAGTAAATTTCGGACAGGAGATTTCAGCCTCGAAGACCTCCGTAGCGGTCGAGCTAGAGCAATCCTGGACGACGAGTTGAAGAATTGGTGGAACCTGAACCATCCCAAACAGTTCGCGCGACCGGGGAAGAGCTAGGCGTCAGTGAAACTGCTGTTGCGGATGCTTTGAAACGCCTTGGGAATGTGAAAAGCTCGAAACGTGAGTGCCCCACGGGTTGAGTGAGCGGTAAAAATTGACTCGTTTCGAGATTTGTTCTTCTCTACCTTTGCGCAACAAAACTGACCCGTTTTTGGATCGAATCATCACTTGTGATGAAAAGTGGATTCCGAATGATAACAGGAAACGTTCCGGACAGTGGTTGAGCGCCGACGAACCCCCTAGGCATTTTCCAAAGGCGAACCTCCACCAAAAAAGGGTAATGGTCACTGTGTTGTGGTTGGTGGCTGGTGTGATCCATTACAATTTTTTGGCACCAGGCCAAGCGATCACAGCAGAGTCCTACTGTAAAGAAAACGACGAAATCCACCGAAAATTGCTTCAACCTGGCAGCCAGCATTGGTCAACAGAAGAGGCCCGATTCTTTTGCACGATAACGCCCGCCCACACGTTTCACAAATCACTATTCGGAAATTGAACGAATTAAAGGTTGAAGTTCTGCCTCACCCACCATATTCTCGAGACCTCTCTCCAATCAACTACATCCTTTTCAAACACTTTCAGAACCTTCTGGCTGGTAAAACATCCGCCAATCAGGACCAAGCCAAAACAGCTTTCGTGGACTTTGCGAATCTCGACCACTTGATTTTTTCGCTGATGGAAGAACTCGACTGAAGGCCCGTTGGTAAAACGTGCTGACTTGAACGGTGCTTATTTCGACTAAATCCGATAAGATTTGAGAAAGTTATGAGAGTTCAAACTGAAGCACTCACAATGCTGAGAAATTTCCGGACAAGCTAATATATATGTGCGCTTACCTCAACTGCTTTGGGTATTCTAACGGGGCCAAGCTCGGAGAAGAGCATGAAGAATTTCAAGGGAGTTAAGTCAACGCTTAAGATGATATGTGCTACGGATACCTTCATGGTATTCACTCCGGTGTGTTATGCCATTTCCTCGAGAGGCTTACTAGCACCCACTCGTTATCTTCGGATGAGTCGGTCGGCTTAGACCACCAGTGAACCGATTACGGCTCATCCAGTGAAAGGGTTCCTGAAAGCGTCTTCAAATACTGCCCTTATTGTTAGATAGCAGGACGTATTTTCTGAAAGAAGTGGACTCTCCTAGAAAGTGGTGGGACTGACGTCGTCCACTAAGTTTCACCTCATTCTTTATCTTTGAAAAACTCTTCCAGTACTTAATAGAATTAGGTGAAAATATATACGTAAAAGTATTTAGATAATTACTGGTTTAATATTTATTAAAATTAAAATTGTTTTCATAGCTTTTCAATAACACAAAATACAATGACACAACAATTTATTTTGTGCTCATAACCCCTTTGTGGAGATTGTGGGTCGTCGCTCGTTACATTGTTTAATAGTTTACAAGTTAATGTTGACAGTAGGGGTACAGTGGACCTGTGCCGTTCACACTTTAGCGTAAAGAGCGGCCGCCAATATGGACGAGGTCTTAAGGGCGGGGCATACTTCCATCGCCGCGATGTCATCGCTGCGCTCAGTTCATGGCCATTCTGCCGCACGCGGTCGAATAGTCAAAGAAAACTTCGTAGCGGCCGCCGCAACAGTGGCGGTCGGCATGCGCGATGCCTTCCCGCGCTCGTCGCGGGCATATCATACTTTTTCGCGCCGCGCGCGCTGTTTAGCGTTGGTCCTGGGCGGATTGCCGTTGCGTTCCCTTGCAGAGCGATGAGCGATGCCAGGAGCACGGAGAAGTTCAAATTCTTTCGCGTCGTCTTGCAAAACCCGTCGCGATGGAATCGCGGCGACGGAAAATACGCTCGAGGCCTTACAACAATCCGTCGCATACATGCCGAATAGAGGTTTTTGGTTTCTTGGTTAGGATCTCAACTAAGTCCAAACATGCCACTCCTCCGAGGTCTACGAGTTCTAACTAGACTTCTCCGATGAGATGATAGGATCTATCCTAGTCGGAGGAGAATTAAGTCCTGTTTGTTAAGCAACTGCGGCAGAAATAAAATTAAGAGATTGTGCAAACGTGCTGAAATGGTGTGTTAGAGGACATCGTTTTGCAGTCTCCTACCTTACGTGTGATCGATTCACTTTTTTAGCTCCCCTCCCCCCCCCCCCCCCATAGGACAGATCCGGATAATACACTGAAAACCGCCGTGACAAACAAGGAGGGTCATTGTTCTGAGCTGCGCAGGCGCTCCGGCTCTTCGCAACGGACTTCAAATAGGGCACCTGTGCACAGTATGATGGAGCCGAGGTTACAAAAAAGTATTTAATTTTCATCACGAAATGAAGACGTTGTGGTATCGTCGCATCGAAATGTTCGTCTGGATCTGCAGCTTAGTCGACGTAGCATTCCTCATCTGACTCTAGCTAGTACAGTGATTCCACCCACTCATAGAATGAAAGTGGACTTCCCGGAGATCTGCACTCGAATCTCGTAGAAAATTAGATCGCTAGACTCCCCGAATTCCAGCACAGGTACGGATACAATCTTTACAGGAGCTAACATCATGAGGAGGGAGCTCGTGAAGTGAAATTGATTATAACTGTTCTACATAGTTGCAGGTTCTAATCCATGTCTTATCCACGTAATCCACACAGAGCGTAGCTGAAAGTGGAATTGATGAGCTTGTCTGATCCCCACACTTCTCCAAATTTTTCAGAACTATGAGAAAATTTTGAGAAAGTGAGGGGACTCGAGAGGGCGCTGCTCGAAGTGGCACGATTCACGTACGCGAGCGAACGCCTGTGGAGTTCTGAGCTTCTTTGATGCTCGAAGATCAGAGACGCTGTTGCATGGGCCAGGTAGTCGAAAATTAGGTGGGCCGGCCACCTAATGGGTTTCGTAAACTCCCGCTGGACGAGAATGATTAATGAGTGGATTCCGCGCGCTGTCAAGAGAACACCAGGACGTCCCGCAATCGCGTTGGTCGGACCTTCTCCGTGAAGACCCTGAACTTCGTGTCCACCGAGCGAGGAGGATCCATTGGAGCACTCTGGCACACGACAAGGACGAATGGAGACGCTGCTGGCGCATGCTCGATGATCAGCGGGAGGACAGGTGATACAGATGATCTAAAAGTGTTTATAGTACCTTTTGCCGATCACAGATAACTTCGAAAACAGATAACCTTTCTAAAATTGAAAAGTGGCAGTGCCACAATTGCAGGGTCAAGCTAGGCCTGAGTCTGAGAGCGAGGATAAAAAACAGTTCATGCTAACACTGGAATACTGCGAAACTTTACACGTAGAACCTTCGCCGTTCGCTTGCCGAGTCCCGCCCGTCTATTGCTTGATCATCCATGCTTGCAGCATCCCATAGCTTATAAGTGAACGTACTGAACTCCGACCTCCTATAACTCCCATGTTCTTTGCTCGTACAAGCTCCAACGTGTATATATAAGGGTAATGATATTTAAGAGCCCTTCAAATGGCAAAAATCTCGTTGCTAAGTGCTAAGAGCTGAGTCGAACACTTCCCTTGCAAGTACCCACGATTTTCTAAAGTAGGTGCACTACAGCCGTCTCTTCTCTGCTGTCTGGTATGACCACTTCCGGGAGAGCGTATCAGTCACAAGGAGCACTGGGAAGCTGAACGAACTGGATGGCAAAGCTTGATTCCCTTCTGTCGGTCGTTTTTCGAGTTGATCATAAGTTCGCCTTGCGCTAGGACCAAATTCCAAGTTAGTTAACCTTTTCTAACACTAGTTGTTTGATTGAATGCAATCTTTCGGGCTTCATTTGTCGATGGACGGACCAACTGTGAGTTCTAGCCGTCTCCCAGGAGGTCCATCACTTATTCATTTCGCCAATTCTTCCACAAATCAGGAAATGTCATTTTTTCGACGCGCTACATGCATTCAACCAGCTGCACTTGTCGCAATCCCCTGTTGATTAAGTTCGCAGGAGCTGCTGTCTACTTCCAGCAAATTTTCCATACATCTGGGAAGTCTCTCGAAGCTGTTTTCACTCTTGCGTCCTGTTGGGCGACTCTCCAGCTGCGGTGTCATTTCGTTCCGCCATTTCACGCGTAGGTAGATCTCTCTCATCACCCGCATCTGGACTACTGATTGAACTCGAAGCCGCGAAGAGTCAATCAAATATTAACCGGACTTTCGTAAGCGAGTCGTGTCGATCAGACACGGAGACCGCAGTGACGCAGTTCGTCACCTTGGTCTCTAGCGTTTGAACGTTCGGACCCGCGCTGCCTGGCCACGGGGCACCAACCCTGCACCGGTCAACAAGGTGTTTGGAGATTGACTCTGTGACTTCTGGATGACGCTTCGTAACAAAAGTCAATAGTTCATCTTCAGTTTGCACTTTCCCTTTCAACTGAAGGCATTATTTAAAAAGCGGAGCGGAAACTGCCCCTAAACTAGAGCCTAGGTACCTACCATAAAAGGTGTTCGTTCCAGGAGTATTTCGAGCAGCTGGTGATATTGAGTATGTTAACCGTGTTTTTCTCAAGCGATGAACTATACGCTTGAAGAAAATTTTTGCAAAAATTCAAAGCTGCTCGCTTCTTGTCACCATAGTCTTCTCTGCGATTTAAATTCTTTGGCGACTCTGTTTCTGGCTCTTTTTGGTGTAAGAATGAATTTTCCTGCGCCTAGTACAGTGCCATAATCGACAAATCAGCAACACTCTGGCTGTGTTGGGATCTGTAATTTCAAAACGCCGCGCTGTGCGCTCCATTTTCGCACGATTCGAATGCGCGAGTTATTCTACAGTGGGTCACTTCTAGCAACTGCAGTTTTTTCTGGCAGCCAAAGAATGGACTATGAGTATAACCCATCCTCTGAAGGCTATCGCCAGGCTCATCTATTGAAAGCAAAAATCTGTTTTTACCGCCAAGTGATCCGCACAGTTACGACGCCAAGAAATAGTTGATGCACTACTTGACGACCTAAAACAGTGTTTACTCTCGACGACTTTCTCCGAATTTTATTGTAAACTTACAATGCTAAATAATAAAAAATAGAACAAGCGTGCAGCTATTATGAGGTGCCAACTTTTCGGCATGAGAGAATGTTCTGTAGCCAGGAGTATGCATCAATCATGCATGCACCAAAATAGTCTTGATATTCACTTTGTTTCATCCATTTTGCCCCAAGTGTTAACACGTTGACGACAATGCGTCCCAATTTGGGACGCAATCCTAATAAATTTATTTCGAAACCGCCGATTTGGCTTAAACTTCGCCTAGGAGGGTTTTTTGAGATGCCGAACACGAATGCGATGCCCGTTCCAGCGAATACGGCGCGCTGCGGTAGGTACAGGTAAATGAGAGTGATCAGTCGTCTCATTCTCGAAATAGCACGTAATAATTAAAGTACACTCACATCGAATTTATGATTTTTATAATGGTGTTCAGCACAAATTTTTATGGCAATGGGTGATAATACCTATTCAACAATACGAAAATGAGGAGCGATTGTTACTGATTAATTTTGAGTGTCGTAGCGATGTCGTATCTCACTTCACGCGCGCTATGACATCGCACGTGAAAATCACGCATGTTATCAATGATAACGAACTGAAGGCAGACTTCTTACTTATAATCAACACCCTAAGCCGCCACACTAGGCGAAGTTTGAGCCAAGTCGTTGATTTTGACCCCACCACCTTAGTTGTGGATATGGGTGGCCTTCGGCATTCGGTGGAGAACCTCGAATTAGTGTTCAGCATCCCAAATAATCCGGGTGACGTTTGGATCACAGGATGTCGTGTCGTGAGGGGCTTGGTCCCACACGACAGACGCGCGAAAATCGCTCTGGTTGTCAACGTGTTAGCAATAAGCTTCATCTGCTTCGATTTTTCAAATGATCATTATTTTACTAATACAAATAGGATCGAAAAACATCCTATTTCTATATTGACCTCTGAGTGCAATAAATAAATAAATAATGTTTTGCAAAGAAGATTCGATAAAATGGCGGTATGGCGTAGTCAGCAGGAGGGGTCACTTCGGGGGTGGTGAATTGATGCCAGATTTAACCAGGAAGAAAAAGCGCTGACTTTTCATCACTGGCTACCGTAATACGGCCACCGCACATTCAGATCGCCTCCACAACCCGTAGACGTGAAATGCGTAGCGCGTTCCAAAATGGAAAGAATAACGCCATGCTTTATCCATTATCCTTTATTCATTTTATTTCACTGTTTTGTAGGAGTAGCATTGATGTCGCCTTCAGTCAACTAGGTACCAGCCTTTTCTACCCAGACATTTAAAATTATAACTACCACCTTTGACTCAAATTTCTCTCTGCACAAAACATCGCCATAGCATGTTGATGTTAAATTACGTTTTTTATGGCAAGTGGCAAACAAGAGGACCTTTACTGTACTTTTTGTCGACATTTCAACGCGAAAGACGCCCATTAATCCAGCAATAAACTTTCTGTCGTTTTCCGTGAGTGAATGTTAAATCACGTCTCTCATGGCAAGTGACAACGTTATATCTAGCGTTATATTCCTATATGTTATGTAGAGTAGAATGGCATGGAATAAGTAGTCTACAATATGATGCTGTTACACCCCATATTCACATCAAATAGAACACTTCTTAAAGATAATCGGACACCTTCCGATCCAAATTTGACACTTTTGAAGCAGACTGCTCAATAATAAAATCAAACTGAAAATCTTCCAAATTAGATCGAACATCTTCCAGATTAAACTGTGCGTTTTTCAAGATTTTCAGAATAAATTTTGACGGCAAGAAGTTTCTATTTGCTATGAGTTTCCCTGAAAATTTAATATTCAATATTATTATTAATATTATTATTATTTATAATTCACCTGCTTCTATAAAGTGAATACCGTCAGTTAGTGTATATGTTCTGTGCCACACGATATGCACTATGCAGTGCAGTATACACTATCAGAAAACTTACAACAATGCCGAGGTTTCAAGAAGAGAGAAGTTTGAGATTAGTGAATACAGTAATTGAAATTTTATATTTATTTATTTTTATGTTTTATGTTTTATTTTTATTTTTCATTTTTATGATGAAAAGAATTATTTTAAGCTTAGTATAGGCTACTAAGACGCTGCAATTTGTGGAGAGCTACACTATACACTCGTCCAGCACATTAGATACTTGCTTGATTGGTAGCGACACTCTGCCTGCGTGGAGTTCCACATTAATTAGCGGTACAACAGAAGCAATTGCAGAAAACATACTTATCTCGACTGTGCAACTTGAAGTGAGCTGTATTCGCACTATCTATCAAATATATTTAGACACATTCTAGATGAGGGCAAGGCGTAATCCATTCTCGTAGTGCATCAAACTTTTCGTGCTTTTCTGCAGTCTAAATGAGTTCAAAACCAGTTCTTTTTCGAAAAAAAACAAAAATTTAATTAAATTTCAAACACCGTATTCACTTTCTTGAAACAGGCAAGTAGTACGTTTTCTAAGAGCGCGATAGCGACTTTTTTGAATCAAAACTTTATTTTTGCATCTTTAGAGCGTTTTATTTCATCTAGAAGGCGCTGCCTCTGGGGAAATGTTCAACTTGATTCTAAAACTGCTCTATTTGGCACGAAGGTGGCACATATCAATGCGATCTGCAGTAAATCTCGTTTGCTAACGCTTCATCACTCTCGACTGATCCTTCCGTGATAGCTTCATCCTATTTACGTGCGACTTCTCTAGCCATTTCAGAAGTGCTGAGTGCTGAAGGTGTTTAGTAGTGTAGAATGCCAACCAAATTCTTCGACATTTTCAATTCTCTGAGGACGATATAAGATGTTCAATCGAGGCGTCAGGTCGGCAAGAATAGTCCACCTTTAACATTCTTTAACATCAACTGCGGATGCCTGACATGTTCTGCAGCTTCCCAGAGTCATTGAGTTCGTTTGTGGCTCAATCAATGTCTTTAATTGGCCAGCCGGTTTGCAGGTCTGTGTTTAATGCTTCCCGTGCAGGTTTGATACCATTTCATCGACTGTGGAGTGACGGAAACGTTGGGCTGGAGACCCGAACAATGAACCTCACTTCGGGGTGCACGCGACAATCAGCGTTCCTCCGACAGCACTACCACGAGCCCTGAGTTCTTGAAATTGTCGTTCAAACAAAGCGTTAGCAATGTTAAGCATAGAAGTAAATAGACCTCTCGAACGGGAAACTGTCACGTAAATGGCATACTTACACTAGCTATCATGTTTCCGGTGCGATGGGCTGAGCTGATGCTTGGCGTAATCTGAACATTTAGCATTCGAAGAGCTGATCGCTTTCTGTGCTTTTAAAGAAGCAAGAAAGCGTTTAAGCGGTTAGAGCGGTCATACATATAGTGTGAAATTCTGTTGGGACAAGCTGCCTCTATTTCTTTGCGAATGGATTGACGCTGTCCTGAGTCAAGCTGCTTCGTGTTTCGATCGCTTGACCTCGTGTTGGGTTGGAAATAGCATCTGCTTGCGGTTGCCGTCGAACTGGACGAAAACCAAAGCAACACGGGTGCAGGCCGCTGTTGAACTTCCGTCATTCGGTCGGTCGGGAACACCCGCGTAGGCGCTCGCGGTCCGCCCCACCTTCGCGCACCGCTCGGCCTCTTATATGCACCCGTGGGAGTCCTCGTCTCACTGCCCGACCGGTGAAAGGGGAGCCCCGAAATGATCTACGCCTTAGCTGCCGCTGCCGAGGATGCCAGCCGACGTCGTCGAAACTATGCCTGTAAATATTCACTCCTTCGCAACGTTCAAGAGCCAGGTGACAAGAACACATCGGAACGAGGGGGAGCGAGCGGCGGTGTGCTTAATCCACCACTTGCGGTTGCCTGGGCTTAGACGCAGCTTACATACTCCCAGCGGGTGGCGTTCTCGGCTGATCAGCTCAGCAGTCTTGGGTAAACACATTCAGTAGCCTATCCACAGCCTTGATCCAGACTCTGAATGCTTCCAAATGGCATATTTGCATGCTGAGACCGTCAGCGTGTTTCGTACTGCATCAAAGTAGCACCAAACTTTTCAGCCGTCCAGTCTTATAATTGTTTCTCCTTCTTCTATTTGCATTCTACTGTTCTTGTTTTTTACCTCACTTGATGCGCAGCGTTAAGTGCTACGGTTAAGCATTAAATTTCCATAATTTCAGATCAACCTATGATACAAGGACGAGTTTGTGCTACGCTGTGCAATAGAGTGAGTTCTTAAAACACCGCTTAATTTGCTTAATTCTACCCACTTTTTTTTGCTTTCTGTTCCTCGAAAAAAATTTCTACGTCTAAGAAGGGCTAATCATAGCAGTAGCTGGCCAATCACCGCGCCTTAACTTTTGGTTAAGATGTGTCTATATAGTAGTTCAGCAGTTAGTGCTGTCCACAGCATCCACTGAACATCGGTTTTACCATGCCACTCAACCGATGCCCTTGAATTGACGGAGGTACTGGTGTGCAGGGCGCGACTCCATTTCGGCATCTACGAGCACTAAAGAGCTAACTGCTCTGGTTACAGACGATAAGGCTATGGAAAAGCCTTAATCATTAAGAAGGATAAGTTCAGTAGACCGGTTTTAGACAATCCGTTTGTGATGCGCCGTGCGTTTTTGTTCTACGGAGCGTTACGGAAGAACTATAATGCGTTTTTGGGTTTTGCCATGAGTTACGCCGTCTAGTCGATGGGCAAGTCAGTGTTTTATTTCTCCAACAGAGTCTTGCAGCAATTCACCGATCCCGAAGGGAATGAAGGGTTGACTAGCTTGGGAGGGGAGCGGCGAAACAATGATCTAGGTTCGGGTGCATGCAACAGCCGGTACCTCCTCCGACTGCGCTTATCCACGGTCTAGTAATACCATTTGAAGATTACATCCGTTTCTTCATAATTATTCCCCTATGGATAAGACCCGCTTTCTCACCGTGGTCTATTTCTTTTCAGTATGCCCCTTCTCTTCCATGCGTCCCATGAAAAAGCCACAAATCGTCCACATCCGGGACAGGAACCACTTATTCCAGGCCGTGCTGGAGAATGGCCACTAGTTGCTCGACAGTGGAAGACTAACTTATAGGTAGCTCGTAATGGAAACCCACAGGTAAACTATCCGGCATGGCATGGGCATAGACTAGACGCGAGATATGTGATTCAGAAGCGATTTGCTCTGCGCTGAAGCAGGCTGTTCCTCTTTGTCAATCTCAGCAATAACGCGTGGACAAAAATCATTCTTTTACCCTATTTAGTGGCATTTCATTCGTTACGATGGCCTTCAGAATGACCTGGATCACATCTTATTTCTCCACAGGAGGAAATTCGCACAGAAATCTGGGCCAACGAAGGAAGTTTGTGCGGGCGCTTTTCCCCATTGTCTACTCGACCACTACTGCAGTGAAGATGGCGGCCCGTCAAGACTAGTTTCTCGACAGTGGTAGAGGGTGACGCCGTTTATCAACTGTCCATCAAGAAGCGCTGCACGATGACTGGCGTCGTGCTTTTCACTTTTCCGGGAGTTACCTTGTCATATCTGAATCGTTGTGAATCGTAGCACTCACCCCGACTCCCACCTTACTATTAATTGACTATTGACCCGTAAAAATTACTTCCTGTATTAACATCGTTTCTTCACTGTTATTCAGTGTTGTTTGGGCCAGTGCCTTCAGATTCCAGTTTCTGTGTAAAAGACGAATGTTCAATATGAATGCTGTTAGGCAAAACAACGGCAACAAAGTTCAATCCTTTCGAATTGATTGGGCGAGCAAGGCGCTAGGAGCTTTGATGACAAAGCTTCGTTTCTGCCGCGTTCCTTGCTAAGTGAAGTGATTCAGCGAAGTATCGGCTGAGTGTACTAACTGAAATATGGGAAGCAGTGGAGATGGATCACCTAAGTAGAGTGCTGGAGCACATAACCTGCTCCAGTCGGAGTGGGGAGGAAAGGAGCAGATCATGCAGTCTTCCAACGGAAGATTTCTAACTTTATGTGTGTAATATTTAGTTTAGTCTATGTAACTGTCTCAAATCTCAGCAGTTTAGAGCAAGCGAATAAATAAACGAGAACGTCGTTAGTGATTCATTTAACCAGTTTCCCTTAAATGGAGAAGTAGTCTGGTTGATTCATAACAATGCTCCATCATCTGCATTAAGATGAGATTATCGTTTCATAATTCCTCGAGTAGACGATGAAAAGTAATGCAGTTTACCATAAGCTTTTCTGTAGAAAGGAGATTGGGTACACCGGAGCATATCGCCTTCTAGTCAGGTGAAGCAGGATTGCTGGACCAAGGGCGGATCGTATGATACCAAGAGCGACTTGATCCTCAGAAGGTCTTTTAGCAGTGCAAACTCTTTGCTTACTATTAGTGTTACGGCGTGCAGGTGCTCTTGATCTGTCGAATCGCTCGATGACCGGGTACTCGGTCATTGAGCCATTCGTCAGATTTTTAAAGTGTTTTCTCAGTGTGTAGTAACAGGCGAAAACCTTGCGCGGCGGGTAGCCTTAAGATCGGGTAAATATTTTCAGGGGAGTTCTGAAGAAGGAAAAGCAATGTAGGAAGAAGAGGGATATGCTAGCATGACGCGATATCTCAGGGAGGAATCTCCTTGCTTTTTTCTCAAAAGCCGCGTTATCGTTAGACAGCAACCGCTCATAAATAAGTTCTCCATTGTGCCTTTCGAATATGAACTGTCAGCTTTGGTAAATAATCCCATGACGGCGAACAAGTGTAGCTACATTTTGGTAATGTAGCAGCGTCAAATTTTCTGGAAAACTGCGGAGCTCCGGTTCAGCTCTTTTCTTGAGCATTTTGCTTCCCTTATACATTTTCCTTGGGTGTGCGGTAGTGCACTCGGAGGAGGTGCCGGCTGTCGCATCCACCCAATTACAAGTTCCATGTTCGGATTTCCCGCCCAGGCCAACCAAGCGTTCCATCCCTCAGGGCAGCAAATTGCTACCAAGCTTGTCTGGGAAGTATACAACGCTAATTTGCCCATCGGCTGGCCACCGCAAGGCATTGCATAGTCCAAATACGCATTCAATAGAAGTATGTAGAATGCGTGCCGCCTCCTGGCAGGGATCGATTAACGCCGCCCTTTGTCTTTCATCCTTATCCATGCATTTTCTCATCGTGCTAGGTGATTTAGGAAATATAAAGGAAACCAGGAGTATCCGATGCGGCTCAATATACTAACAAGTACAGCTTATAGTACGAGGCATTCAATAAAAAAGCTTTTTTAGCGAAATATCGGTGTCTCTCAGATATTTCCTTATTTCGAGGGGTTGGCATACCGCCGTTCCGAAGCTCCGACAAGTTCTCTTGCAGGATAAGAGGCTATGTGGCCAACTGGGGCGAATAGTGCTACCATAGGGCTCCCTGTAATACGGCTAATAGCTCTTGAGTGTTCATAAAGTATGACTGGTTTATTATTGTTAAAATCTAGTTATTTAAGGGAGGCGCTCCAAGAAACTACTACCAGAAACCATAATGGCTTTTTTACTGGCCCTAACTAGCTGTGCTTTTGGTTTCAGCGCACTTCATATCGAGTGTGCGAAATGGAGAGATAAGTACTCAGCCCAGAACTCCAACACAGCTGTCAATTTTTGGATGAACTAACTGCTACTGCGTAACAAACAACAAAATAAATGTCATTCCTCGGCTTGAGATTCCGTCACTGTCTTTGACATCTGGGAAGTGAACCGATTGGGCCAAAGACCTTCTCACGAAGAATCGCTAATCAGCTCATGTCCTGAGTTCGCTGTAAAGCGACTACGAGTCTAAAGATGGTCTTGAACTCAAAATGTGTTGAAGCGCGAAGGAAGTTCCAGGTGACAGGAACGGCCGCCGACATGTCACTGCCAGCGGATCCGAGACAGGGACATGCGCGCGCGGCGTCGCCGCAGACGTCATTCCCGTCGTCGTGCGCGATGACGTTTCCCAAGGTGGTCTACGGCGACCTCTCAACGTAGCCATGACGTCGTTCACGTCGTCTGGTGATGTATTGATGCGATTCGTGCGTCATATTTGCTCGGATGGAGATGCAGCGGGCAACCCTTTGCAGCAGCGGCGGTGAAGACTAGCTCAATATTGAATGCTGCTCTCTTACGAATGCCCTCTGATGCCTAGCCGATTGGAAGAACGTGTCGGCACTGCGAAAGGTTTCTACAATGCCTATCCAGCCTCTGAATTCGAAATACTTCAGGAAGGTAGTGCTGCTGATGGAAGCCCACACAGCCTCCTTGTTTATCTCCTACGAGCATTCTTTTCATCTCGGGCTCACTACACGTTGACGCTAACTGCGTCGCAAAGCGGTCGCGGCTTCCCACATCCCTCGTCTTCTGATCACCGTGAAGCCTGTTTACAATGTCATGGATAAAGAATAGAGGATAAAGGGGACACTAATCAACCATTTCGTAGTGCGCCACGGATTCTGCCTCTACGAGATATCGTGGAGGCAATTTGAATGAGTATGGCCAATACAACGATTTGAGGTGGCCAGCCAATGGACAATTGAGCGTTTTACTCTTCCCAGACAAGTCTGGGAATGATAAAACCGACCCCGCTTGACTTGGCTAGCCTAGCGGAAAATCCGAACCGTCAACCTGGAATCGGGTGCGCGTGACAGTCTTCGCCTCCTCCGACTGCGCCACCAAGCGCTCATGCCTACATGAGAACACAGAGACCTACGTTACCAGAGAAATGACAAGATCATTTAAGGCTTCTTTCAATGTTATCCGAACAATCCGTTATCGAAGGATCCGCACCACATTCGCATGAGAGCAAACGTCGCAACTGCGCGTTTGCAACCACCGCTAGAATCGGACCCAGAGAAGAGAGAAATGTCGAGGAGCGCTTCAAATGAAGTATTGGGGGTGGTCACAACAACGAAGAAACGAAGTAGGCAGTGAACGGTGTTCCTCATTAGCAAGCGACATGGCGGCTTGAGTCACCTTCCGCATATGAAGAGTCCAGATGTCTCTACACTCCACATGTGTAGCGTATGGACACCACCTGCGGAAATCGCGGGAGTCTCCGCACAACAACTAGTTAATGCACAATATTGAACGCGCCTCTATTTCATGCCTGTTAACGACGCTTGTCTTCGGGAACAAGGGTAGAATCAACTACAATGACTTTACTCTTGCTGGTCTTTCGTCGGCTTTCTTTGTAAATGACCACCAGAGTTCTGCATCCAAAGCACCTTAACTCAGGGAGCTCAAGCATCCCGTCCTGATCGAAAGCTGAAGTCCTGACACACTCCAGGAAATTTGACATCGCCAATGTTTGTACTTTGTCCCGATACGTTCGCTAGCTTTGGTGAATTCTCGCAGAACTCCGTAGGGCTTGAAACAATGCTCTTTGTTAATCACTACTCTTCTAATAGCGCCATGCATTTTACCTCCAAGTGGAACAGCACTTCTACCTGTTCGCGGGGTGCGCCTTCAGCGTCTGATACAATGTAGCGTTGATACTCTGTACCAATCTTGGCTATTGTTGCGAAAGTTACAGGATGCGCCGAAGGCGTTCTATTTCTTCGTTTTATGACAGCTCAGAGAATCCATGAGTACCTTGCCTTTCGAATTTCCCCTTTCCGGCATTCTACAGTATCCATGTTGGATTCGAATTTTATTTACTTTTTTGGTATGTATTTAAAATGTCGTCTCAGTTCGAAGGAAGCAGGGTCAAAAAGTCAATTCAGTTCATAATAACTCTGATGCAAGTTTAGAGGGGGTCCTCTCTGTATCTTTTCCCTAACTGTCGGCTTTATCCTGATCGACGAGAAGTTAAGTAACCTTGTATAGCTCTAATATATACGCAACAGTGCTTAACGCTTCTATCGCAAATAACCTTAGGGTGAATCTCAGAAGTCGTGCTGGTGTGTGATTCCTCTGTGACTTCACTGAATTTTTGAATTTCAGGAAAATCGTGCTCTACAGTATGCCGTGCCAGCAAACTGTCTGCTTATCGGAGCACTGTCACTGCTGCTGCCGGTTGGCCCGTTATCGGCGGCGATGATGCTCGACGCCTTCCTGTTGGCGATGGCTGCGATCGGAATCACAGGACATGCCGCCGTGCTCATTGTGCCGAACATTGCTATTAAAGTGAGTCAGCAAGCACTATCCTTCCAGGACTAAAGGATGAAGGTGTAATTTCAGTTTTAAAAAATTGAGAAGTTCTTGTTCCAGGTTCTTCTGTTGCTCATTATGCTGTTCATAGGATGCGTATCCATCGACACGTTTCACGCTCACTACATTAGGGAGGCTGTCGGTGCTGTAGGAGAAGCAGAGGTTGGTCCTCATCTTAGTGCAAAGCTCAAAAATTATCTAAATATTAGATTAGGTAGTTAAGACGTCAAGCAAAATGCATTTAAAGAAAGAAGGACAAAAGACTGGGGCATGGGATGGCGTCGTCGCGCTGTCGGAGGAGCATCTTATTCCAGCCTCTCGGTTCGGATTTCTCGCCTAGGGCAGCTAAGCCTTCCATCTTTTCGGGGAGCTGATACTGATACCAGACTTCTCTGGAAAGCATAAAACACTGACTTGTATTCAACGGCTGTTGCGTGTCATGATTTTGGATAAAAATCTCCATGACATCTTCTAGAAGTACAATGAGCGGCGCATCCCAAAAGCGATTGATTGTCGCCCTCCTTTATCATTTATTTGGCCTGTACAATGAATTGGTCAGAACAACCACGTAAAATTCATTAACTATTATATTTCACATTTAATTATTTAACCTTAGCATATTTCTTTGTGTGCACAGTACTTAGATATTCCCAATAAGTACACTCCGCTTTTTGCTGCTTTGGTGCATTTCGCGTATTTTCAGTTGCAGTTTTCGTTCTAAAAAATAAAATCGTATATCTGCCTCATATACGATTCGCAGCGGAAATGTTGCAAGTCACCACAAGTTATTCTGTGTGTACGCCAAAGATCCAATCAGATTTCCTCCACAATATTTCGTAGGAGTAGAATGCCCGGCGCATCCCACAACAGGATTGAGTAGCTTGTTCATTACCTTTGTTTTTGCCTTGTGGGTTCATATTCACCTTCACTTGAAAGCGATAGTCTTCAAGGACAATCTGCATTGTGTGCACACCGTCACTAGTTTGCCTAGATAGTCGGCGAGAGCACATTTCCGGTTCCATGGTAGTTTACGGCAGGCACCGCTTTCAACACATTACGATAGTGTGTAATTTTACAAAATTATAAAGCTTATTACTTTCAGGTAATCCCCCAGTCACCAGTTTCCTTATGGCGAAGCGTCGTTCACACGTATCCTTCGCTCCCACTATGGATCATCGCATTTATTCTGCTCATCGTTATTGAGATTAGGTTAGATTTTCAGATTTCCAGATTTCCTACAGTGGAGACTCTATCGTCTTTAAGAAATAATCGCTTTGAGACCTTTCTTTAAGCTTATCTACGTCTTTTTGTTTTCATTACACGAAAGATGTTCAGTCAATGAAGACCTCTATACTGGCTTTTATTTGTTTATATATTAGGCTGTAACACTTTTGTTGGCTCTTTATGTCTCTTCTTATTTCTTCTGGTTTAGACTGTTTTTCTGCGCATGGTACAGAATCGCATTTAATCATAGCGACGGCGAATCGAAAATGGTGGAAAGGGTGAGTGAGCATCCAGTAAACCTTAATTCTACTCCAATATAATAATTTGTGATTCTGCATAGCTTATGATATTGCTTTGACCAATTTTGAAGAAGTTCTTATATGTTTCTTAGATCTATGCTTATAATTAATGTTCTGGCACTTATACGGAGTCGAGCTGCGGTTGAATGGATCGAGGCTTGCCGCGCCTTCTCGTTCTGCGTTCTATCGTAGAAGCGCCCTAAATGAGCGTCGAATTTGGCTCAGCCGCTTTTGAGCTACTAAGTGTCAGGGCTGAGTTGGAAAGTGAAGGAGTAGGAAATTTTGTTGTATCGATGTATAGGGGTGTATTGCTTAAGGGCATGGGCATGAGGGTAAGGAATGAGAGGAAACATATAGCTCCTGTCGCTATGTTCTTCTCCGGAGTCGACATTTTGCTGATGATTTTCAATGAAACAAATTCGAAGGGACATATATTTATATGATTTTGTTTCTTATCATCATTTCAATTTTTGGTCAGCTCAGTATTTCGAAAGACTGAACTCATTCCAATGATGTGGTTGGTTTCTAAATTACTGCCGCTGCTTTCAGCATCCTCCGTCGTACGCGTACTGCATTTCGCACACTGCTCCAACAGTCTGCAGTGTAGATGAGTTGCCGTCGTACGACGAAGCTGTACGACGCAGCAGCGGTCAGAAGCCTTGCTGTTCTACGGCAGGGGCGCCGACGACAACGCCATTGCCTCGTTCGGCTCTAGTGCCCTGCAGTTCAACGTCGAAGCCGCCGCTACCCACCAACATTTCGTCGTTGAGTCGAAAAACGCAGCTGCTTAAGACGCAGGTGCTTCGAAGCTCACGACCGACGCCGCCCTCCTCTGGAGCCCGTCGAACGACGACCACGACGACGACGGCCACTATGACGGGACATGTGAAGCCGCATCGGTCGCGATCGCAACGAGTGGTTACCATTCAGATAGAACAGCCGGAGAACGCTTCGCAACGATGTGAGCTTGCTTCTGACCATCGTTTTCCACGCTTTCACTAATAAAACAACATCTTCCCTGCTTCTTCGCGCTTTGAAGATTTTAATAGCCGCAGAGGTGTAGAACTTGGACCGATTATGTGCACATTCAAACAGCTCACACAAATTTAGTAGCAGTAGAGTGAGTGACCCATCTTTCTAAGCGGTTGATTCACGCCAGCAATTGTTGTTGTTTTTTACATCAGCAGTAGGGAGGTATTAGCAGCATAGTTCCGATTTCTGCTATTACTGATTTGCCACATTGCAAGGGGCCCTAATCGTAAGAGCTCCGAGCCTTCAACTTTTTCAAAGTCCTTTACTGACCATTTGATTGCACTACAGTAGTTAAGAGAAACATGGTAAGTTTATATCGCCCCTTCAAAAGGAGGCCTTTGCTAACTGAAGTCCGGCTTCCTGAATATTAAGGAAAGGCGTAGCTTATGTAAAAGCTAACGCGATAGGCCAGAAAGAGGACGGTTCGGGTTAGATTCCGGCTTAGAGCATATATCATACCTTGCTATTTCTGAAGCTTTTAAAGGTTTCTGAACCAACAGGTGCTTAGATCTTATGGTTAGATTGCTATAACAAATTCTGATAATAAATCGCTTTCCTTTCAGGATGTGCAATCGGCCTTCCTCGCATGAGTCGTTCTGCGGTGTTCTTCAGATTCTCCTCCTAGGAGAAATGCCTTGTACAGATGTAAATAATAAATATTATTATTGCTTTAAGTAACTGATTTGTAAAGTGCACTTCTCGAATCCACTCGATCTAGATAGGGGCCTCTCTTGATATTGAAGGATGCTCTTCGAAAGTTGTTTTAAATGCTTCGAAAAATCCAGTGAACCACTGGACAAGCTTTGAAATTCAGTATGCGGTTGCAGGTTGAAGATAACAAGGAAAGCATTGACGGAGACGAAAAGATACAGTAGTCCTGCACGGAAAGCGAACGGCTAGTTCGCTAGTTCGAACAACCAAATGCGCACAGTGCTACGTCACTGACCACTGACCTCTGGGCGCGGGCATCCCCAGCTGACACAGCATTCTGCTGATTCGACTGTACATTCCCCATTATTAAAATAGGCGTTATTCAGTACCGTTGATGGACTGCACCGTTTGGTCTATGCAATGAATTACGGGGACAAGACAAGCCAGAGTCACATTCTTACCGCTACCCTTCAATACCCACAGTTCTAACCTCTGCCACATCTTCAGCTTGCAGCGTTCATTGTCTGCGTGGATAATTCGTGCCGTATCGGATGGCAGTCATGACGGAGCTCCTGGAGTGCACTTTGCAGCTGGATCTTTGGTTTTTTGACAGATAAAACTTCCAGAAATGAGGACGGTACCATGATACGGTTGCTGGAGTTGGCTGTAGCGCTAGGCACAACGTTTACATGAGATGTGCTTCTCTGTCGTGCACTCCTAATCGACGTTCTTGCCTCTGGTCTACCAACACCAACAAAGCCTTCCATTTTCTTGGAGTCACTGGATTAGTGCCAGACTTGCGAGAGAGGATGAAACACTGACTTGTCCGTCGGCTGGTCACCGAAGTCACAGGCCAAATACGCATTCAAACTGCCTCATCCATATCTCGTTGAAGTAGAATGTGTCGCGCTTCCACAATGGATTTGATCGACGTCGTCATTCATCTTTTTGTTAGTTCTGGTAAGGTGATGGGATAAATTAGGAAGAAAGAGGCCTTCTTGATGGCTGCTGGCGGGGGTCGACGACCACTCGAGATGTGCGCTGAATACGATGCTCCGTCGGCTAGGCTAAATAAGGTTTTGGAGCTGGTGTGGTTGTAAGCAAGCGAAAGCCGCATTAGTTGCGATTAAATATCATAATATATTAGGTTGGAAAAAAGTCTCTTCACACTTCGAAAAAATTTTTACCGTTCTTGTAAACGCACCAGCCAATATTGATTGCTGGTTTCGTAATCTTATCACACTTGTTTACCGTGCGCACGCGAACATAGGTCAATACCCTTCTTGCGTTTCGTTATCTATCCAATCTTCTGGGGTCGTATGCTGTTCTCTCCCCAACCGTCCCCGGTCGGGTATGAGGCGGTCTCCGCCCACATCCCCGGTACGCACATCATGCGCCATCGATTTTCCGCGCCGTCCCCGTCCCCAAGTCGGGGGAGAATAGCATACGGCCCCTGGACTCAATGCCAGATCTACCTCGTGGCTATTTTCGGCACGGCATCCTTCATGAATTCATTAAGAGATCTACAGCACGTCAGGCAGCCGACAAAATTAGCGATATATACATATAATGGCTGGGGTCTACTACTCATCGCGCCTGTTATGAGTGGTTCGAAAAGTTTTTGAAGAGAGATTATTCACTCGAGAATAAAGCAATGTCAGGAAGGCCAACTGAATTGGACGACACTGAACTACTCCATCTTCTTCGAGCCGATAGTAGGCAGACGACACGCCAACTGGCAGAGAAGCTCGAAATGTCTTATAGGATAGTGGGAATCCATCTGGAATCTTGGCTTTGCATGGAAATTTGGAGCTTGGATACCACATGCCCTGTAAGACACTCAGAAAGGTCAACGGCTCTTCATCGCTTCTTCTCTTCTGACCAGATACGAAAGAAAATCGCTTCTGCCACGGATTGTGACAGGCGATGAGTCCTAGGTTCTGCATGTCAACTTTCGAATAAAAAGACTATGGGTACAAAAAGGAGAGAACCATAAGCCTGATCTCAAGCCCAATGTTCACGAAAGGAAGATTCTTTTGAGTGTTTAGTTGGACATCAGAGGATTGATTTACTGGGAAACTCTCGGAAGTGGAGAAACACCTACTGCTGCCACATGCAGTGGCCAACTCCACAAAGTCGCTGCAGCTCTCCAAGAAAAGTGTCCTGAAACGTCAAAGGTGATGATCCTGCATTACAGTGCAAAACCACATGTTGCAAGACTCAGAAAATAAACAATAAAGGAGCTGGGCTGGGAGGTAACGCCACGTCCACCGTCTCTGACCTCGCCCCTACCGACTACCATCTCTTCCGTGCTCTCAAGCAAGAAATTGGAGAAAAATATTTTGAAACGGATGAAGACCTCAAAAATTATATTCAGTAGTGGTTCGACTCCAGAACTGGAGTCTTTCACGCGAGAGGAATTAGAAAATTACCCATTCTTTGGAAAAGGGTAGTGGAACAAAATGGAGACTACCTCAATTGACTTGACCTTGTAGTTGTGAATTAATAAATCTTTGAAAAAAAATGAAATGTCTCTTTTCCCAATCTAATACCCTCGAAGTCCTAAGGTTAACGCAGATTCGACGTTCAGCCGTATTTAGAGGTTCGCTGCAAAGTTCTACATTTTAAGCCTACACCTCCAAGCACCCCAACTACGTTCTCAACCCAGCTCTCGCACAATTGACTGGATGAGTTATAGTTATAAATATCGCCGCTGTCATCCTAGTGTTCACAATGATGCAGAAACGAAACAAAGCTAGAGAGCCCTCACTTTACTTATTTGTTTATACCTTTATCTATTTTATACGCCACGAAGACGTGCTCAAAAAACAGAAAAAAGAGAAAAGAGAAAAAGAGAAGAGGAAAAAGAACCCAGTCATGTGCGGAAAATAAAGCAAAAGGAGGGCTACTAAAAAACAACAAAAAACAAGTGGCACTGGCGTCTCTTCAGTAAACAAAAAGGCGTTACAAACTGTGAGTCCCTGACGGCATGTCATTTATGATGGAGAAAAATGTAAGAGGGATGATGGACGTGGGATTCAATCCATCTCCTGGCTCAAAAATTGGTAATTCAGTCCATCTCCTGTCGCAAAAATTGGTAAATCTAAGCTATTCGATTAAAGTGCTGAAATCATGGCTTTGATAATCAGTTAAATAGACATATCGCTGCGTGCCAACGAGGTTGGTTTGTTCGCGTCAGCCAACGATGACGCCCTTGTGGTAGTTGCCGCAACTTCGGCTGATGGGTACGCTGTCCGTTTCATGGGAACGGCAACTAGGGCAAACCACCTGCGGCACACGAAAAATGTGAAACCATTTTATCTACCAAGGAGGATGTATTAGTAAAGACGCAGCTTTAGGATGCCTAGGGACCAAGGATGTGCGGAAATTTTTCTGGAAAAAGCGGAAGACGAAAGGCGGAACAGAAACACTCAAAAATGGCCGGAAACCGGAATACGAAACGCGGAAACGGAAATGACACACATTCGCCGTTTTTTCAAACGAGCATCTGAAACTGCGTCAGAGGCGGCTTCTATTGCACTTTTTCCTGCTCAAACATTGCAGGGTCTTCTACAGATTGTCTTTGATCTTCTCAACAGGGTCTTCTACAGATTAATGCTCATCGTCATCATAACATAACAAAGCATGAATTTATAACATTGTTATGATAACCTTTTAGCTATGGATAGAGCAATAAACGAAAACAAATTCAAGGTTCTGTCGCACTATTTCTCACTATTTCAGCATGCAGTCTCTTCTCTGTTTCCATATCCAGTTCCTGCGACGGGTTTTCGCTGACTTTTCGTTGCTGTAATTCTTTGAATAGTAGACTTAGCCGGCCGAACCACTTTAGGCTACTTACAAACCAGCATTTAAGGACTCACTCTGTTGAAGTTTAAAACTAGAGCAGTCTCACCTATTTAAATCATTTTCAGATCAGCAGGAAAGGCATCTCTCTCAACATTTTTAGAAACCTACGGCATCACGGAAGACGTGATGACTGCAAAGAGATCTGCATACTCAAGATTAGCAGTTACATTGTGATCACCAAAACTAGTACTCAACATTCATTCTGCGATCTAAGATGATAACTGGATGACTAAATAGTCATGGTAAGTCCACAGTTCCGTGGGAGTATTTACTCTGTGCCAGCCTAGAAGCTCCTTGATATGAAGATGACACAGCTGGACAGTTCCTAGATGGTCTTCGACGTAATAGATTGGTTTCAGAATTCGATAAGTCATCCTGGTCAATGAAAATAACAGCTCATGGTAGACATTCGTGATGCTTCATTAAAAAGTGAATCGTGCTATTCCATAAGGATGAATAACGCACCTAATAAAATTAAAAACTGAGATTTACACTTTCGATCAGGAGCACTGGTATAATCTTGGAGCAACAAGCGCATGGCCCAACCTTCACCGAACCCTTTGCACTGCGCTATATGCTTAGAAAGTTTTTGCAGCTACTTGTAGCTAATGGATCAAGAATTTTATGATCATCCAAATGTTGAGTGCATTTTCTTAGCAAACAATGCCATACATACATACATACATACATACATAGCCTTTTCTGGCACATTAGTTTTGCAATGCACTCAGACGTTGCCATTTTTGAGTAGCTTTTTCGGCCATCTAATCAATATAATAGAATATTAATGCTAACGTTGTCAGACAGTATTTCTCTCACAATTATATGAAGAACTCTTTTTACTTGATAAACTGATTGTGTTCAACAGAAAACTAGTGTTGAATGCGCCCATTTCCGTTTCCGCCTTCCGGTCCAAAAACATGCGGAACACGGAACGGAACGAAAGAGCCCAAAATGGTCGGAAACCGGAATTCGGAACACGGAAACGGAAATTCCGCACATCCCTGCTAGGGACCCACATGAATGAGTGACAAAGAGCGAAGCAATAATGGGATGTTGAAGAAAAGATGCTGCCTGTAATATAGAAGAAAAGCTATACATAAACGAATCACCTTGTCAACAACGGAAACCAAAGGCATTTCAAGATCACAGGATGAAAATAAGCAGGATCTATAATGTGGCTAGGTGGTATAAAATCCCGAGCAGCAGAAACTTCATCGAGAATCAGTAATCCCCAACACCTTTAAATGTTTCCAAACGTTTTTTAAAATAGGTTATTTCCAGAGTTCAAAACCTTAGCAGGCAAGCGTCGAATCAATCTTGCTCCGGAAGAAAAGACAAGGGAAAGACAATTATATAATTGCGTATAACTTTTCTTGAATCGCGAGATAGTGAAGATTGAACGCAGCAGCTCTTAAGCCACAGTGTTTAAAATTTCAGAACTTGCTGTCCCGGAGTTGCCACTCATCACGAGGTATAAAAATTTGAAGCCAAAGGTCAAATTGAAAATAACACTCCTATTTAACAAAGATCTTAATCCTAGCAATTTCAGCGTTCGCCGTAACTAGGTATATAGATCTCACAATAAACATCATAGTGCAAACGACAACAATCAAATCGAGCATGGTTTTTCTGAACCATTCCGAGTTTAGTAATGCGTTTTCTGGCCGTGGAGCTCCATATCGGAGAGCAATGCTCTAAATGATGAACAGCGTACGTCTTGTACAAGTTAACGAGAATCACTGGCTTCTTACTGTCCACATTTTACAAAAAATGGAGTGAAGAGCGAGCTTTCTGCGCAGCTTTTACGATGTGCTGTGAAAAATAAGCCTAGAATCTACGATTATACCAAGACCTTTCACAGTCTCAAGTTGTATAACGGTACATCACCAATACATAGTGTAATGACCGGCTTGTCCTTCCCTGACGTGAAGCGCAAAACACTTTCCGCATTAATAGCCAAGTTAAACTACAACGCCCACCAGCATATATTTGTCAAAGCAACGTTTAAGGTTTCACACGCTTCCTTCACCACAACCTTTCCCATCGTAAGTGCCATACAACTTGATGTCGATCAGTATGAACACCCAAATAATGCAGCTGGCGAACCAAGATTACTGTAGAGCCTTCATTCCGGCTAACGTTGCGGCGTAACCGCCTTCTTCAGAGCCTGGAAGAGTCAAATGGAGTTTGAAAAAACATCCGTTCGAGAACCATTTTAGCGGTGAATCAGAGGTTAGAAGGAGAGGGAGACGAAACATGAGGAGGTAACACAAACAGTCCAGTGCAGTTGGGCGAAAAGTATCCCCTGTACCACCTGTCGTCCCGTTGATCATTGACTTGCTCGAGCGGGCGCCAGCAGTTCAGGGCTTTCACGAAGAAGTACGACCAACGCGTTGGTGGGCGTCCTGGTGTTCTCTCGACATCCCGCGGAATCCAGTGGGTGACGGCTCGCGTCCAGCGGGTGTCTGCGAAGCGCATTTGTGCTAGGGTACGAGGTCCCCAGGTCCGTCTTCGGAGCTGCGCTGAGGCTACTCCAATGCTCGGCAGCGACCCGAGGGGTTTAAGCTGCCAGTTTTAACTGTTCCTATGGCGGTGGAGGTGAGGAAGCGGATGCTACTAACCTTTATTGTCGACCGTCCTCCACCGAGCGCAATGACAAATTGACTTGCAAAGATTTCGCAAGGGGTATTTATGCCCTCGCTTGGCGCGCGGCTCCAGTGGGTCCTACCACGACGAATCACGTGCTTACATGTGAATCTGCTACAGGGGACTACGGACAATAGCAAATACAGTATACCATAATAGCGGTGAAGGACTCGTGGCCCTGAACACATTACGTGGCCGGCCCACCTAATTTTCGACAACTTGGCCCACGCGACAGCGTCTCTGATCTTCGAACGTCGGCGAAGCTCGAAACTCCGGAGGCCTTCTCTCACTTGCGTGAGTCGTGTCACTCCGAGCATCGTCCTCTCGATTCCACGCTGCGCGACGCTGATAGCGTGTTCATCCTGCCTTCATATAGCCCAGGTGTCTGAGGTGCATGTTAGGGCAGGAAGAACGGTAGAATCGAATAGGTGGGCACGGAGTAGGACGTTTTTCATCTTCTTCGCGACTTCTTCGACGCTCTTGAAAGCTCCCCAAGCAGCTCTTTTCCTCCTGCTCAGCTCTGGTGCTAGGTCGTTGGCCATATTGACTTCGCGACCCAGATACACATAGCTGGAGCATTCCGAGATTTTTTCATTTCATTTATTACGCTATTTAAGACAGACGTTATACAGAACCCAAACCACATCAACACAACCAGAACAACAATAGGATAATAGAGCGTCTGTAGACATGGAGGATCAATAGGATAGTAAATGGTTGGATGACTGGAAACGTGGAGAACGCACCACCGGATTTACTATTTTGCACTGAATATAGTTGCTTTTGCCATGCGTTTGAACGTAGGAAGAGAAGTCGGCACAGTCCTCGTCTTACTCCATTTGAGATACCTCAAACCAGCTCTAACCGTAAAGAAGGTGGCTCTTAGTGAGGTTTTAGGTGATTTAAAAAACAGCTTATCGGTTCCACCCCTAGTGACTGAGGGTCGTAGGGTGTAAAATTTTGTGCAGGAAACTGGGATCAGGTGGTTGATTAGTTTATAGACCACAACTATATCGAAGTAGTATCTCCTCGACTTGAGTGATGGAATACCCAGATAGGTATTCCTAATGCTAGCTCTAGGGATTCTGCCATACAGAAATCCACCATTTCGCAATTGAATCTTCCTGGTAAAATTGTTCTGAATCTTCTCTATCATCAGAACATCTTTTTGTCTTGCAGGGGAGAACACGAAACATGAACTCTCGACGAGCGGTCTCACGTACACCTTGTAAGCTTTAAGAAGGAATTCTTTATCCTTAGTCGTCAATGGCTTAAATATATGGAAGATTCTAACGCTAGCTTTTCTGCAAATAGTTTTTATATGAGGACTGAAATCTAGCTTCTCCGTATAAGAAAAGTCTAGGTCCTTAATCTCATTCACTCTAGAGATTGGCTGATCAGATACTGAGTATGAACAAGGCAGCTCAGAGGAGCCGATTCGTAAATGAAACGTTTTCTGTAGAGCAAGTGGTAACTGCCAAGTAACAGAAGACATGTAAAGCTTGTCAATGGCAGACTGAATAGCATCAGTGTCCCGAACAGGGGAAACTTCTCTGTAAATCTTCAAGTCATCAGCATATTGCACGGAGGTTACGCCTTCTTTCAAGAAAAGATCCTCAAATTCTGCGACGTAAATGTTGAATAGAGTAGGTGAAAGGACGCCACCTTGGGGAACACCGCTATGCAGGCTATAAACATCAGAGAAGGTTCCGTTTACACACACTTGATATGTTCTACCTGATAAGAACTCACGTACCCAACTGACAACTTTATCATGTATTCCGAGAGCTTTCAGGCGGTGAATCAGTTTGGGATAGCTAACCTGGATGCCTTAGCAAAGTCAAAATATACCACGTCTATGGTTTTATTATTATCTATAGCTGCAGTCCAGTCATTTAGGCATTCCAGCATATTAGTTTCGATAGATTTACCGCTTACAAACCCATGTTGAGACGCAGGAAAGATTCTGTTGGAATTTAGGTGCTCCAAGATATGCTTATTCAATATCTTTTCGAACAACATGCAAAATATTGAGGCAATACTCACTGGTCTGTAATTTGAAGGATCAGAAACAGGCTCTTTCTTCAAAATGGGAGTAACGTAGGAATGCTTTCACCAAGACGGGACTTCTGAGAAGGTGATGGACTGTTGAAGAGATAGGCCAAGGGAAAGGCAATTGCATGTGTTATATTCCTAATAAAGGCAAAAGGAATTTCGACAGGAGTAAGAGAATTTGAAGCAGGCCATCTAGAGAGGTGCTCGTAGATGGCAGTAGCGTCGAAATAAGGGTAATCCGTCATTTTATTTTGAATGAAAAAGCTAATAGGAGGAAGGGTTCCATCATCTTTAAAAAAAACTTTTGCAAATTCGTCTGCAAGCATATTAGCTTTGTCGAAATCTGTGGGAAAGTACAGTCCATCCACCTTAAGACCAGACAGATGCTGCCTTTCAGATAATTTGCTTCTTAGGTACCGGAAGAAGGAACTTCTCTGTTTTGAATTCGTTATCCTTTTTTCCAGGTTTTTATTATACTTATCTAGTTCTCTATTGAACCGAGCGGAAAATACTTTGTAACCAGACCAATTTCCGCTTTGTTTTGCGTAATTGCAAAGACCTGTGCCTGGACATATTCTGCAAGTGACGAGGCAAGAAGGATCGAGTTGGATATACCAGTGACCACGGAACGAACATATCCAGTATGGTGCAAAATCGATAGAAACATGCGATACTTCTCATCTACTCCTTTTACTGCCTCAAATGAGTCAATCCACAGGACACTGTACAGATATCTAGTAACCTCAGCATAGTCGCACTTGGAAAAGAGTCTACGAATTATTGAACTCTGTTCAATTAACCCGGTATAGATGCCAAACATTGTACTCATGTGGTCACTATTACCTAGTGGAGGCTGAAGAGTAAGATCAGCTATCAATTGCAAATTGTTCGTACAAATCAAGTCCAGTACATGGTTTTCCCTTGTGGGTTCTTTTACAAGTTGTTGGAAGTCATGCGAGATAAGCATTTCAATGAAACCATTGCTCTCTTCTAGATCCGGGAACATTGTCCAGTTCTGATCAGGCATATTAAAGTTCCCTGCAATAACAGTAGGTAAGGGAGAGTCAAAGGTCACTGAGCACTTGAGCTAGCTGCTCGATCAAGTAAGATTCCGAAGATGGTGGTCTATAAACTAATACCACCCTGAACGCACAGTTGTCATAGGAAATGTCCGCTGCAAGGATTTCATACCCATTGTGAATTGACTCCGATAAAACAAGCGAGTAAGAAATGTTCTTCCTTAAAAGCATAGCCACACCCCCGCCCGCTTTTTTGTTACGGTCTCACCGTAAAATCGAATAATCAGCGATCCAATTCCCACTCATCGTTTGCAAAGAGTGATGACTTTTCAACCACGTTTTCGTAAAGAGGTACACGTCATAATGAGAGCCGTATACGAAATTAAGATATCGAGAATTCTTTGACAACGAACGAACATTAGAGTAGTAACATTTAAGAGATAGAGTGTAACAAGAGTCAGCATTCCTTGACATGTGGCACCACGGATGACCTATTCGTTTCCCTGATGAAATGTACCCGCCAATTCAACATTTTTGAGATAAAACGGGCACAGATATAATACATTGTCGGCGACATTATTATGAGCATTTGAGGACATTCTTGCATTCCTAATACGGCCTCTTTCCGATTTGGTAAGAGAGGGTCTTACATAGATTCCTTTAAGAGAAAAAGTCCTCAACCTGGGAGCTCTGCGTATGACAAGATTAGCATAAAACGAGGACGGTAGGACCACCTAGGTAGGCGGGGTCTGCCCGCGATAATGCGGCCCATGCGGAAAACACTGACAGGATAGGAATCAATCTGAAGAAAATCAAACATTTCTCGAACAATACCAAAATCATGTACGACTCTTAAAGGCGGAACAGCTGCAAAGTTTTCTGGGGCTCCAGAGACAACAATGGACCTTTTGCGCTCATCCTCATCATAGGATAAATTATGCGAGGCAACGTCAAGAGATTTAGCAGAAGCTGTTCGTTGAGATGTTCGTTTCGTTGAGCGAGAATGGGACATCAGACACTCGTCCGTTCCTCATGAACATCGTCTTCGTAAGATTCAGCTGCAGTCCAACGTTCCCACATACACGATCGAAGTCGGCCAGCATGCGCTCCGCCTGACTGATGCTCGGTGTTATGAGCACGATGTCGTCAGCGAAACGAAGATGGTGCAGCTGCTGGCCGTCGACCTTCACTCCCATGTCTTCCCATTCTAGTTCGTGCATGACGTTTTTGAGGGTGGCGCTGAAGAGCTTCGGGGATATATGGTATATGGTATTAGGTTGTCCCATAAGTCCCCGCCGTTTTCTTCAATGATTCGCTGCAGATTTCGCCGGCGGTCTCTTGCATAGCTCTGCACAGCTTTCGAAAGAGAATGAATGGCTCTATCAGAACGTGTATTGCATTTCTTTCTACATCATGACTTTTTCTATTTTCAGGTCGTTGAAGTGAAAGGTGAAAAAGTGAAAAAGTAGCCAATGAGGCACAGTTACACACAGACACAGTTACAATCCGTACAGTCACGGACACATCCACGCACACTGTGCATGAACATGTCGCTCCCACGCACAAGGAACGCGTCGACCCGACACAGCAGGAGCAAGAAGTCCATCCCCTGCATCCCACCTGCGTACCTGGGCAGTACGCGGTCGCACTTTGTTCGCGTTTAATTCCCCTATTCACCATCCGAGGACGCGCCACGTGGCCCTGCGACAAGCGGATCGAGATCCATCTTAACAAGAGAGCCCGGAGGCTCTCTATCGAGGGAGATCCGTGGTGGGCGAAAAGTACCCCTTTAAAGCACAGTCGACAGTCGAACATGGAATATAACTTGATGCCATTAGCATAAACTTGAAACTTGACATTTACAGACATCGCTATGATATCAAAAATATCGGCAGAGTACAAAAGAAGAGAAAATGTGATAGCTCGCCACCTTGTGCACTCCACTAGTGCACATGCGCGTATCAAAATACTCAACTCGAACCGTCGTAAGGCTGTTCTTCAAGTATGAGGCAAACCAGTTCAGAAGGTGTCCCTTAACATTCAAGAAATACAGTTTATCGAACTATTTTAAATGAGAAACCTTGTTGAGGGCTTCAGACAAGTCCACGAAAAAACGTCTATCATTCTGCCTTGATTTAAAGCTAATTCCAATCGAATAAGCTCTCTGTAATATTCGTACAGTTAAAAGCCGAGGAACGAAGCCAAGTTGTCCACATGGAATAGCACGAATTCCTTCTAACCAAGTCAAAAATTTATCTCTCATAGTTTTTTTTTCATAACTTCAGTTCGTGCAAGTGTTTTGCTGATGTGGAAAAACTAAGAGACAGACTGCGGAGCTTCAAATCTTAAGATTACTGTCAATATTGCATGTTTCCCTGCTTGCGAGACCTCTCCTAGCATCGCGGAAATGTTGTTGATCATCGTAAAGGGTTTGAATAACTCATGCGCGCATTATTTAAAATAATGAGAGGAATTCCACAGATACTTCACTAGTAAAATTCTTAAGAGCTTTGGAATTTCATCAGGATGAAAAAATATCCCTTAAAAGACGCACTGCTTCTGCATCAATAAATCATATTAGATTCGGATGAGACTCCCTGCAGGAGAAAATAGCACTGCAAAAGACTCGGCTTGATAGGGAAATTATGATGTAAAACACTAGCATTATAGTGTTTCGGATATTGCGGCAAACTCCACCACCTCAGCCATTCCGCAGGTCAGCTTCGTATGGCATCTGGCATACCTCCGAGTCGCTTCAGCGACTAGTCGCTGCGATAGTGTTGCGCGGGTAGCTACGCAGTTCATAGCAACCCACACAACACTATCGCAGCGACTAGTCGCTGGAGCGACTTGGAGGTATGCCAGATGCCTATCAGGGTTGAGCGGATAATGAAACTTTCAAATCAGGATAACGAATGACGGATAATTTTGCCCAAAAATAGCTGGATAACAGAAAACCGGTCAACGGATAAACAACAAAAACAAAACTGCTGCTAAGTTGCATTAATTTCATCAGCGGCTAGGAGTTTAACAACTGTTGGTTTATGAGACATTTCAACCAGTTTAGTAGTGTTTTTGATCCACAGTGCACTACTGCAATAACGAGGCTCTTCAGCATTTGTTCCGCCCGTCAGTAAGAAAAATCGCTTATTTTGTGCACTCCGAACAGATTTTGGATTCGATTTGCACCCAAGTCAAGCAAAAAACAAACTGATCGTGAAGGAACAGTAGCAAGACCGACAAACTTTGGAACCAGCACTATTCTGCAATCGACTGTATTCACTCACATTTCTCTTTATCCAATAGTATCTTACCCACCTTTCGCCCCTTTCCACGAGGTTGTTTTAGAATATCTGCGCATACTTAGAAGGGAATTGTTTACTAAAACAGAGGAGCTTTGCTAGAAAACTCACAAATCAGAGTGAAGCTGTGTGCTTTGCAAAACTCACGGTGAGAAGTTCGGTTGGTATTGTTTGTTTGCACCATTTAGAACTTTAATAGGGAATACCAGTGCATTAACATTTCGAAGGCACCGCCATTATCGGCGCGAATTAGAGAGAAAATGCTTTTAGAAAATTAATTCTACACAAATACCTCACGAAAGCACAGGTGGTGTAAAGCGATAGTCCCTAGGATGCACCAGTCCCCTTCTAACGATCAGCAATACCAACGGGGCAGGTTGCATGCGTCCTTGGTCTGCACATAGCTTAAGGCAACAGGCCGATGAAAAATTCAAGGTTTGGTATCGCTCATAGATGTTTAGCAGAAGCTTAGGTGACCTGGAGGGAAGGAATTTAAACACACATCCAACCATGTCTCCTCTGCTCAACTGAGGAAATATTTAGTTTGCAGAACCTTTCTGAATCTAAAGATGTCCAGTTGTTGCTCATCACTCTTTTCACTCTGAAGGAACTTTCACTCACCAACCAACAGTACATCGAAACCTGAGGGATCAGCTCATTTGTTGTTCGTTATCACGGCCCGAAGACCGTCGCATAACGAATAATAAAACAGATGGGTCAAATCCCCCGAAGCCGTATAATGGATAAAGGTTTAACCGCCTATCCCTGCTATGTATGGCAAGTTGGCAAGAATCTCACCTAATTTAATTCTTATCCTTAGCCGTGGTTCGGTTACAAAAACCAGGTCAGGCTTTGCTGCTGAAAAAAGTGGTGAAAATGAAGTAGCTCGTTAACTATGCTGCATGCATGTGAGAGTGAGAGGACCACCATTCGCCTCAACCGTTTCCCGAGCCCCTGTTGCTGAGCTTGAAAGCATGCTTGAGCTGGCCACGATAAACCACCCTCTCTCTCTCTCTCTCTTTATCTCACCTTTGTTCCTCTCTGCAGCAACCTGCTGCATCTCATAGTCTTGCTTTCTCTCCTCTAAAGTCCTGCTCCTCCGCACGAATACGTAGCAACACCTTGTACTGCTAAGAAGCAGCAGTTAGCTAAGGCTTTCCGCCAATAAAACTTCGATTAAGCGTGGCTTCGAAGCAGTTGCCCTGCCCATTCTGTAGGCCTCCGCAGGCTCACAGTAAGCCTGCAATACGTCGAGTATTCCCAAAACTTTTCTCTCAATTTCTGACCTGCGTTGAGATGACGGAATGTCCTCCTCCGGTTCTTCGATTCCCGATATGACTATGCTCCTTCCTCGCTTCTCGGCTTCAGCATGTTCCGAGAATTACTCAGAAATTTTTCACCAAGGACAGTAAATATTCGCAATGTGAGCTAGTCGGAAATTCGCTCAGAGCTTTTTTGAAGAACGAGCTAATAGAAAGTGACCTCAATTTCTTGTTATGCGAAGCTTCAGGCTTTCGCACAGAACCCACTTTTCATTACATGTGACGACTCGACTCGATCCAAAAACGGGTCGTTTTGATTCCTGAGAAGCGAAGAAGAAAGAACACTTGGTGCCTCACGATTTCAGTGATCGCGATTCTTTTCAGGCTACAGTGATGTCGTCTAAAACAGTAGAAGCCTGAGTAGCGCTGTCATCTTTCTTCCTCGGTTTGCACGAGCTGTGGCAGGTTTGCTCCATCTGCTTTTCGTCAGTCGAAAGGGAAATCGCTATCCTATGGTGAAAACGCGAACTAAAAAATCCAACGTGGACAAGGCTAGCAATAAAAGAAAGAAATTCTCCGAAAAAGCTAAAAGAAGCTAACTGTGATGAAGAAAAATGCCGGACACTGCTAACATAGCATTGGAAAGAAAGGGATTAGGGAATAGAGAATATTAGAGAGAAGAGGGAGAGGCAACAAACGCGACCGCTCAGCGTGACGGCGATGAATGGAATGATTTTCGTATTTTCACTACTGCATTTTTTGTCAACAAAAAAAAAGAATTCAAAGAAACAGATTTCGTTTGTATGAGGGCAGCCACTTGTGGCAAACGAACTATAAGTGTAATTCGTTCACCCAAAAACGGAGGTTTAGTTACCCTATCCTGCTACAAAAGACCCGTCCATCCGCCCGTGACCATAATGGCTAGAGGAAGAGCTCCACATCTCAGTCGGGATTATCGGTATCTGCTTAGGGTTGAACGTTTGAGTGGACATCACGCGAGTACAATGTGGACAGGCCTTACAAAATGGTCCTAAATATCGGCACCAGGCGAGCAGTCATCACTGCAAAATTTGTAGAAATTAACGGCTGAAAAATTGTCCACGTGCTTTTGACGCAAACAGCATAGCCAACTGGTTGGAAATCTAATTGATACAATTAATCTTGGACTGAAGATAACGCCTACAGTAGCGCTCCAGGGAAACTGACACTGAGGGCAGGGTGGATATCGCGTAGGTGCAATTAGGGTGCAATTATCGAACGTAGCCTTTACCCAAAATGGACAAGGCGCCAGGATCACTGATTGGCCGATGTAACTGATCAAAATACACCGAGTACTACAAATAGAAAGAGCGGTTGAATCGATCGCGCAGCGCAACAAATGTTACATAATGGTCAGAAAAGATTTCATCATATACGATTTAGTTTCGCTCAAGTTATCTGCTTGCTGATTAGACGTTTTGTTTACAAATTAGACATTCCTTCTCTCGAGCTCGACCCAAGACCGAATAAAAGCACAGCAAGAAGCCGAGATGACAACCCCCTTCGGTCCTAGCCGCCTGGACTCGACTCCTCCAGCCTCAATACCTGCTGCTAGCCTTCGACCGATCAAGAGGACTATCAAGAGGACAAGGGACTCAATACCATCGGCAAGGTAATTCACACCGATACGCCTCGCTAGTTCCTCAATATAAGGAGATTTACAGATCTCCTAGCGTACCGGAACCCTCAACCCCCTCCAACTCGGACGACGCCGATTCTACCTGCTCCACGACGTCTTGGGATCAAGAAGTCAGCAACGTCCACATATTAATCCGTGGCAGATCTGGAAAATAAACGTATTATATTTTCGGGTATTCCAGTCAAGAAACGACTGTAGAGCGAGCTACCCACAACCATAAATATGGAGAATTCCTTTTAAAAAATCCTTAGCTGGTGTGTCAAATTTTAAACCAACTTCTCCAAAAATCCTTGCATTATAATCTGCTGTGGAGTTCTACGTATAGAACATTCTATAAGGTTGGATGGTGGAAATCTTCTGGATCGTCACATGCCTACCTAAATAACAAAGCGATGTGTAATAATTAAAATAATTGGTCGATGAATTTATGTACATATCGAATTTTGTGGTAGGAGAATGTATTACGATCAGGGTTTCTAAGCCTAACAAAAGGGAGCACTTTTGAGTAAATGAGATTATCTATATATCTATCGTATAATCACAAATAGATTCATAGTGACATAGATAGCAGTACCAATTGTCAGAAAAACATGGGTACCGTTTAATTTCAGAAATTCCCTTTGGATAAAGCAATAAGCGCACAGCAGCTGTTAGACTTTACCTCGAAGTTCTAACTTTGGCTCACAGTTTTGAAAGTATTTCAGGTATTCGAATACGGACGAAGCGAACGCTCAGCAAATATGCATAAGCTCCTGAAAGTGTGCAAAAGCTACCTGGTAGATTTCCTTCTACATGATATTACATTGCTAGATATTACACTTCAAATAAATAACGCAGTAGAGCTAGCTCTAAGTTCTTGCGCATCATGCCAGAAAACATTCATCTTCATGCTCTTCAACCAGCGTGGGGCTCCGCCCGCACCCGACTCTTGTCGGGCGGGCCACGCTAGGCTAGCCGGCTTCGCCGGCGTCGGGTTTCGTGAGCCACTTGGGGTATGAAACTCATTCCAATGTTGAGTGCTCTTCAATGCTGCAACTCGTAGAGGAAGAATTCAACGATATTTCAAAAAAATGCATAAAATACAATATAATATAGTACACAAGTCGTTCTTTTGGAGCAAAATTCCATCAGCGTTAAGATTACAAGGGAATCCACGAAAAGGCTGATATTTGAAGGAAAGCAAGAGAAGTGAACAAAGAAAGCTAACTTTCTTCACAAGACTGTGTGAATTAAGAATGGCAACAGCTCGACCTTTCATCTCGAAGCTTCTTTCTTCTTAACTATTGAGAATCAAACCAAATTCCTAGAAAGCAGCTCAGATCAACAGGTCGTTGCTTTTGATAGTCGATCTGACTTTGACAGCTCACTGGTTCTGATTAGGTCTAGGCACTAGAGAGGGCGTTTCGCCTTTTTAGTGGATTGCGATTCATGGATTTGCGGTCGAGTACCATGTTAGTGAGTTCGAGCTATGGGAGGAAGGGCTTTCAAGCGTATTGCCCCTAACCCGCCTTTTCTGGAGAGTGGTTGTCTAGCGTGCGATCGAGCATCACTAAATCTTTTCCTGACGACCTTTAATGGCTCCAAAATGTCCCACGTACTCGTAGTTGCTTCATGGAGCTTCAGGTTGCATTGCTTCAAAGGACTTCGAGATGCTCAACAGCATTTCTTTCCATCCATGTCTACAGCTACTATACGGTGCAAATTTACATTTGGAAACCAATTCGGAAGCCATCAGATTCATATGCTCCATACAGCGGTTCCAATTCCTGCTGATCCAATTATATGTAGTAGTGCGCAACAACGCAGCTGAGAAATTGCTTCCTGTAGCTGTACTAAATGTGAGTTAGTGCTGTTTTGTTCGTTAGTCGCGTCATGGACGTCACAAATATTAGACCCTGTATCGCCTTTAGGGCACTGTAGCGCAGCGAAAGGGATTGAGTAACGCCGTTTGAGGAAGGTCTACCTTAATTTTTCTCCAGCATTTCTTGAACAGAGAATTCGTCAATATTTCACATCACTTTATGACCGTTGTTGAAGACACTGACAATTTCTATTAAATTCCAGATCCTAAAGGTGTACCGCACATTTACTGGAGGTGTCCTGTCAGAATGCAGTTTAGGTCCACGGTTTCTCCTCGCTGCCATAGTGCCAGCTTTCAACTCGCAAACGAAAATATCACGATCAGCATTCACGAATCAGCAAAACACTGCAAAAATTGATGGACGTCTTTTTTAATTATAATTGATAATTTGCAATCGAATTGTCTATCTGACATCTTCAAAAAATGTACTAGATTCTAAAGTTTTTTAAGTGTTAATGACATAGAAAGTTATCTTACTATATATACCATTTGCAGTTAAGATTCAACGTTTTTCAAAGCAAACTCAACGTTTTTCAGACCAAATTCAACGTTCTTCAGAAATCTTCTCCAGTATCATATAAATGGACCCCTCCACTTTTTCTTGTCGTTGGGCCTCTTCTCGTTTGCCAAGTTTGCAGGTAACATGAGCAATGATCAACAAGACGTTCAACAAGATCTTGTGTTTAACGCTTGGTATTGAGCAGTTATATGCTTAAATAAATAAATAAATAAAGCCAAAGAGACGCTGCCGATAGAGTTGATTGTCTCGGAGTGAGAAGCAAATCTTGGTCAAGCATGTGTTCGTCGACGGAAGGACCACACTCGAAACGCTCAGGTAACTGGTGTCAATGAGAAGATTGCACGAAGCATTATCAACTTGTACATACGAGAAGGCGAAGCAGTTGAGAAGGTGAAATAGTTCTAATTTTTGTTGGATAACCTTTTTCTGTTGGAAAACTTTCAGTTCTAATTTATTTTAAGCAATTTTTATAGTTTTTAATAATTTAATTTAACTATTTTTTAAAAATAGTTTCAGAATTTCGTTGGATAGCTTTTTTCTGTTGTACAGCCTTCAGTTCTAGATTGCTCATTTAAAACACAGTTCTAATTTTCTAATAGTTCTAATAATAGAGAAGGTGAAATAGGTCCAATTTTTGTTTTATGGCCTTTTTTGACATGCTGGAATTTTAGAAGTAAATATTGAAACGTACAACTTGCAAAGAAGACGTAAATTTTTACTCGACTCGTTGAATTTGATTTGAAAACGTTGAATTTCAACTGAAAACGATATATAAGACAGATGCGGGTGTGTGTGTGTGCGTGCATGCGTGTTTCCATCCGTCATAACTGGGATGGTGCACGGCATATTAGCAATGGTACCAAACGATGATAGCGATCGACATCGCCCTAGGGGTAACCAAGCCCGCTGAACAGGAATCTGGAGCTCGTTTTTGAAGTGTCGGTCGCCATCAATCGAGATTGATCAAATTATCGAATTTTTGTGCATGTCATTCAAACGGTGCCGAAGCTTTTGCGCTAGGGGTAGTTCAAGTCGCTGAGAGTAGTCGATGAATGTTTTGTATTTATAGTCTCTGTAAGTATTTTAATATCCTCGCCCGATTACAATTAAATTCTCTGAATATTTCATAGCATTCAAAATTTGTGGAGTTGCTCCGGAAACCATGACATAGATCGCAGCTACAATTGATGATGACACGGTTTTACTACAGCGAAGCCGTTGAGAAGCCGTCAGTGTGGCCGACTGGCCGCTCTGACTGCTGATTATGTAATACATAGAATGGTAAAATTCGACATCATCTTGGGACCAGCGTGACGGAATATACCGGTGTAGGAGGAAGTTTCCATACAAACGCCCAGTGGAATGAGTTGATGATGATTGTAGACAAGTTGAACAACGAGTTAGAAAAGCCGTCGAAAGATTGGTTATTCAACGGCAGGATGAAACCGTCAGTGTTGCTGCCGACCGGCTTCATCGAACAACTTGCGTTCCCTTTCGCAGCTGAGATGGATTCAGAGACTCAGTGGATGTTGCCCGACTTCTGTCTTATCTAGCAGTGATGGGGCCTACGAAATACGAGAGCAGTGGACAGAGAAGGTGCAAAGATTGTATTGGTCTGTCAGCAACGCAGTCTCATCACGTCCCCATTTCTGACAGTTCAATCCGCAAGTGTGGCATTAAAACCGGATCGGGATAAGTTTCTTCTTAAAACGTATGAAAACTGTAAAACTGTTTATAAACCAGCACCCTATGGGTTTCATTACATGGAAAAAGTTGCCGCAAAGCATCTAGCGAAAGTCATGCTGTTCCACTGATACATGGGATCCTCTTCGTTGATCGAAATCCTGATGGTCAAGACTCCGCCGAAGTGCGAAATATCCGCTCAGCGGAGCTGTGCAACTTCTGGCATCCACGTGACATCCCACCCAGACCGGCGTGGCTACCTCCATTCTAGTCACCGACCTAGTCGATGACCCCTTGGTGCCCTAGACGAGATGACCTCACCTCGGCGCCGTGACTGTTCATTGTAGTCACAGCGTCCCGTAGTCGCTGACCACTGCAATCGCTGCCGTCTACAACCGCTGAGCACCGATGTTTTACCTACTATAGACGGAAGTCGCTGTAGTCACTGTAGCTCAGTCTGCTTCCTACAAAGTCCGCAGAGGATTCAGGGTTATAATACCCTATCGAGAATATAATATTTTCATGGTCATATCCATGATCGGTGCGGCGCTCCTAAAGGCATCACCGAAGTTCACGCTCAGCTGAGAAGGTGGAACCTTCGGCATTTGCGCGTCATCTCATCCAGATGTGTCTGCCCACCACTTTCGTCGACGCACTGTCGATGTTCCATTGGTGTCCTCGTCAAGGCGACCTTCCCTCACACTGCGTTCGCTGACCACTGCGGCCTAACTCCTGGTATCGCCAACAGCACGTAGTCGCTCGTCTTCGCCTGGCCGACGGTGCCTTCGTCCAGACGAGCGTGGGCGGACGACCTACATCAGGGCTGGTGGCCACGGCCGGTCCCTTGATATTCACGCACTGATCCGATCTAGGCCATATTTCTCGAGGCACCGAGAGATGCAGGCGTCCTCCAATATGCCTGCATATCTCCGTGTACAAACCGGGCAGGTGATACCGATGTGGTCTTTTCCTTCAGAGTTCTCCTGATAAATGACACTCGTCCCATGTATGTCCCAAGGTGCTCAAGTTACGTTTCCGAAGTTGTTGTGCGCATGCTTCAAAATCCCTGGTGAGAAAACGATTCGCCCCAACCGGCATCTAATCGATCTCCTCGATTTCGCTGGCCAAGATGGAGCTTGAACTGCATTCACTGTACTCCTCTAAATGGAGATCTGGCACCGAGTAATGCTCCTTAATGAACGATTAAAAGGTTGCTGCCTTTCGAGGTAGGCTCCTGTAGAGAAGCCTTTCCAGTTCGGCATCGGACTTGTGAAAATTTTTCCCCTTCGGTATTTCTTATGCTTTCTAGGTGCCCTTTAGCCGTTATTCATTTTTAGTGGTTTGTCTTGCATTTCAGGTTGTCCTACTCATCTACAAGATGGTGGTTCACGTAACCGATGGCCTTTCTTATCACCAGTAGCTTGCATTTCTAGGCAAATACGGATTACTTTGGCCGAAGCTTATGACACACATCGGCGTTGATCAACGAGTTACGCCATGCAGTGCAGTAATATGTGATCGTTAGTTTCACAGCGTTTTTAGGTTTTCATAGTTACTTTACTACTTTACCTCTGCACCATTTTACTAACAAATTTGAGATGCGCCGTGCACTGCGCTTCAAAGTAGTATCGTCTACATATATACACACACTTTGACTATGGCTGATCTCAAACAACGTGTTCGAGCAATAGCTAGAACAGTGTTGATCGATTTTTCATTGATGTTAAATTCTAAACTGTGGTTATTCGAAGATTTCTCGCATTTGAAAATCCCAGGAAAGTTATAATTGAAAAGTTCCAGAACTCGAACGTCGCGACGAAGCATTGTTTGAATTCGAATACCGGGACGAAACTCGGCTCTCCTAACGAATCTTGCCTTGAAGCGCAACTGAATTTCGGTCGAAATTTCGAACAATTGTCGTCGTTTACTCAATTTCTAGAAAAATTGATGCATCCGTTTCGTCGACCATTCGAAATTTTGAAAAGCGATTTTGATCTTTCGAAAAAAGTGTTAAAGGCTCAACTGCAGTGCTAGTCCGACGCGCTGTTCATACAAGACGCCGGTTCAGGCGTACTCCTGAATTGATTTTAGCTTGGCTCGTGCCCCAACCAAGCCTGCCTTCTAATGACCAAAGGTCAGTGGTATGGTACCTAACTCGCACTGGGAGGGTTGAGTGCAAAACTGCACGTCCGCTGGCCGACAGAGTATCGTTTTTCGACTCTGGTGACATTAAAACGATTGCCTAGCGTGAATACGGCAACCCCAGAGTCGACCAAAACGTATCGCTGCCTTCTCACATTGTATTTTGTGATCCTTCTCCTTGAGTATTTCGCTTAAGTGCTTTACATAAATATTCATTTCTGACGTTGTCGTTTATATCTCGTATTCGCCTACCGTACCTCGTGTTGCATTAGTTGTTGGTTAAAATAGCAACTATTTTCAGATTTCATATTTTACTCGATGAAGTCGAAGCTATTTCTAAAGTCCCTGTGGAACTGCGTGAGTTGCCGGTCACTGATTCTGTCTTAACCAGATATTGTCTTTTTGTGTTTGTTTTGCGTTCCATGGGAGCTTATGTATATCGTTGTGATTTTCTGAATGCATTATTTCCACTTTATTGCGAAGAATATATATGGTGGGACAATGCTAGAATTTGGAAAGCCGTTCACATAAATGTATGCCTTGATGATCCTTCACTTCTAACTTAGCACATATGATTCGATAAGCGTCTCTCTAATGGTTGTTTCCTAGGTGCTTGCATTGTGCTGCTGCCGTATGATTTTTCATTTCGTTTCCATTTTGTTTCCGAATCATGCTAGGAGGTGATTCTTATTTCAAGGTGCTACCTAGTACTTCCTTTTTAAACTTGCAATAAAAAATGCCCTCTAATATCAGTAATGGACCCCGACGATGGTCACCTGCTTCATCTGCTCCACCTGCTTCTTACTGATTGATATTGCTAATCTATCCAAGCTGAGCTGGACGTTCACGACTTTAGGATTTAAGTCTTCATGCTTCTGTGCACCGCGTTCTGTGCCTGCTAACTCAATGTCGTCATCTTCTCCATGCTGATCAACATCTTCATGCCCGTCAGACTGCTAACAGCCTGTTCTACCTTTGCCGAAAACTCGCTATTTTCGTCTACTGAACCGCTGAATCTCCGTCTTCACGCATTGGCCTTCCTTTGGTGCTCTAAAGGCTCCATAACATCTAGAGGTACAGTCTTGAGGAGGTCCTACAGAGTTGTGAACTACCCTGTAGGAAACCGGACTATTTCAAACGTTTCCTTCGATATAAACAGCTCAAACATGCACGATGTTACATCCTGCTCATCCTTCCCTTTTATTTGTAGCAATGCTGGGTTTTCCCTCTCGCTTATCAATGACCCTGTCTTCGTTTTAAGTCAGTAGCTTCTTATGTAATAAGCAGAAAATGGTCGACTAAGGGAAATATGTGAGTGGTTAGAGAACCACCGAACCGAACGTGGGACAAACGAAGTAGAAGAAGAGGTTGGAGGACGACCGGAGCTCGCTACAAAAAACGAGTTCTCGCACTCGTCTCGTGGCATTCGCGGCTAAGGGTACCGCTAGGGAGAAATATGGCAATTGGGCTGTACCGGATTTGAGTTGTGCTGACGAAGAAACAGCTCTTTCCCTAACTGCTAGTCGCCTCACCTACCTCACCTTCAATAAATTGGTCACGAGAATTGGGGTCAACGTCATTGCCGCGGGACCAAAGAAGTCATTACAGCCATTAGCAGGACCTGCTTAGCAGACAATGTCTGTACCGTGAAAACCACTTGGGAGGTCGATGTAAGTCGATATTTTAGACAAAATTTGGCCATAGGGAAAAGATTTTGGTGCGTAGTAGCATAGTCAGAAGAGGAGCAGGCCGTTGCGGTCACCGCATTTCAAGGCTTTTGGTTCATTTCCTGTCCAGCCTTCCATTTCTCCAGTGTCTGTGAATTGTTACTAGCCTGCCTGATAAGGATAAAACTCTGACTTGTCCATCGGATGGCCAGAGCGAGATACTGTTTAGGGAAATACTCATTCAAATTTCCTCGACGACATCCCGTAGAAGTAGAATCAGCGACGCGTCCCATACAGGGATTGACTAGCCCGGCCTTTTAAATTTATCCTCCACGGAAAGGTTTCACTTCTTCAGCTGGTTTAGAGGTTATGGTCCACCGTTTGCCAACCTCCTTGGGAAGTTGGATGCACCACAATGATGGTGGCATGTGATTGCTTTCGAATACGTATGTATTTACCTCCGCTGCAAAGTACAGAACACCCTGAACGCTCGTTCCGAAACCTAATAAGAGAGGCAAAAGATAAAAGGGAAGTGACACAGCATTTCCTCCCAAAGATCATTCCTGGGAAAGCTCTTGGTAATCCGATTTGTGCCTTGTCAGGGCAAAAGAGAACTCTGATATCAGAAAACGTTCATTTCTGGTTTGAGCAATAAAAAGAGAGAGATCATGGCAAAATGATAGGTGTAGAATAGGAAGCGAGAAATGTTCGTAAATGACAAGTGATGCAGATCAGGGTACGGCAGTCCTCCTGGCCGATGTCTGCCCACCTTCTTGCTCCCACACTAAGGCATCTGTCCATCTTGAGTGCTTACTTGGTGCAGAAAGGCGAAGACTGGTATTAGTCAATCTCTCTTTGGGGCGCGCCACAGATCCAACCACTGCGGCATGTCGTGAAAGCAGTTCGAATGCGGCTCGAACTAGTCCCTTTCAATGACATGTTCCACCATTACACAACGTAGTGCCTCATTCTTCCCTGGCACGACATCCACCTATTCAGCTACTCCGGAGGAGCACTAAACGATCATATCTACTTGTCATTAATCTGTAGAGAAAGTTAAACCAGATGAGTTGCGGGGGCTGGTTGGCGGACAAGGTGGAGTTCCACCCCTTTCAGTTCTGTGGAAATTTTGGGACCTGCAGGGATGGTTAGTGTTAGAAGGAGTGTTAGTCTAGCTTAAACTGGCTTTTCCTGCTTGGAAAAATGACCACGTTCATTGGGCCGCATGTGTCCCTCCCATTAACAAACAATTGACGATTTTGGAAAATAACTATGTTCGAGCTGACCGCTATGTTAGTTGCGTCCAGTACATATAGACGAGTGCGAATCTCTATCAAAATTTGAAGGACCACTTGAATCTAACGTTCCTTTTTCTTCAAATCCCTAAGTCTGCACCACACACCACGTAGATGATTATCTGCTGGCAACCTGACTCTCCAGAGTACCAGCTTTCGAGACAGTTTCTTATGCTCATGAAGAGAGCTGTGGGTAGAACGTTTAATTTGATTTCTAATCGTTTTCCTTTCAATTAATATTTTACATTCTAAGGTAACGCGTTTTGAAAACATTGCGGTGCCTCACAGTATGCGCACCTAACTATAGACTTTTAGCGAATCGGCATAGTTCTGTACGCTGCTGTGACGAACGCCCTGATCTTCGGAGTATTCGCGTTCTTCGTGCCGACTGCTCTGATGTCGGCGGTAATGCTCGCCGACGTGCTGCTTCTGATGGGAGCAGCCGCTGGAGTCGTCTGCAACTGCGCCCCACTTCTCGTGCCGAACATTGCCGCCAAAGTCAGATTCCAAGCGTAGAGCCCTCTTCAGCCAATTTTCATCTGTCTCCTTCATCAGATCACGCTTCTACTGCTCCTTGTGTTCATAGGATGCTCATCAATCACTAAGGTTCTTCATGCCTACTATATTAAGGAGGCCGCCGCCATCGTCAACGATAGCATGGTTGGTTGTTCTGTTCCTGTTCTTGTCTCTGTTACTAAAGAAACATCTATCTTTTCAAGTTAGTTAAGTATTTCAAGCATTTCAAGCAGTCGACCACGAGCTTTGACATTCGAAGGTAGTACAGGGATGCAGATGCATATGAGATAAATACGTAGAAATGTTGAGAGGTGAACAAAGCGTACAGTTCAGACGGGAGCGGAACCCTCTTCGCTTTACCTTTTGTCTAAGGTCTTTCCTATAATTTCACTAGGAACGTTTGCCGATGTTAACGTCAGCTTCTACTGGTGAGTGGAGGGCAGAACGTGTGCCTCAGTGGTGGTTAAAGAGTAAAGTATAAGTAAAAGGCAGAAGTTGAAGCATGTGCGGTTCACGCCCCAGGTGAGACCTGTGTACATATCACTCCTCTCATGATGTTTGAGAGCATCACTGCTTAGGAAGTTTTAAAAAAAGAAGTTCAGTAGATTATGGGAGACCCACATTTTACTGATGAAAATAATATTGATAGCAAGATGTGAACAAAGCGTCTGACTTAGCCGAGATTTGAGCTGACATCCTTCTGATTTTCTACCGGCAAGTAGAAAATTTTTTGCGTAATCGAATTATCGAAATTATCGGTAGAATCCCACTTACGCTGATAACCCGTGTATACAAAACGGGCTTCACATCAAGTTCGCCAGCTCCAAAAGAACAGCGTCGGTGAGCATGAAAGCGAGTAACTGCTGAGCATGGACGGATTGATGTTCGGTGGAGCAACGCAAACATGCCTCCCACAAGTGAAAGCTGAATGCTGGTTCGAATCTATCCGAGCCGGACGCTTCACACAATTTAATAGAAACACGCTATGTCCTCTAATTAGTCGATGAACTTCTGGTTTTTCCCTGTACAGTCCCTGTTTAGGTGGCAAGACGACCTGCCGCTGTACCGACTGACAGCTTAATGCGGAATCCATCGCTGCTATTATTTGCGGTCCCGCTGGAGCTGCTTGTCGCGATCGAAATAAGGTAGGAATAGCTTAGCCTATTAAAGTGATATGATAGAGCATGCAGCACCCCTTTTTTATTAGCTGCTGAATCTTAACTGAGTAAAGCTGATCTCGCATGTCGAGATTGACAGGATTGTCAAAAAAATCAAAGCTTCTTCGTGAAAAAAGTAGACTGGGCGCACTGCAACTTTACAAGAGTAGGACCTTCGGTAACGATTCCGCCTCTTGATATGAAGCACACCTTATCAGCCATGAAATGTAATTGCGAGATTCCAATAGGAGGGAATTTCGAGACATATGCACTCATCAGCTAAAGGTATACCAGCAGAGAAGAAAGCTCAACGAAGGTAATAACGGCAGGAAAAGACTGCCTTTATGTAGAGCCCTCAGGTTTCCTGTGGTTGAAGTGGATAGAAGTGAAGTATGTAAGGGAGCAATGAAGGGATTCGTTCCGTGGATGATGTTGTGTTCTCCACATCAGATTTCGAACGAACCTTTGAACCCCTTGATGAAGTGCGCGTTTGGGGCATTACCAAATAAATTCTTATTTAAATAAGAATTCTTTCTATAGATGCAGGTCGCAGGTTTAGCGGATATGGTCAAATAGTGACATCAGCCAGACTCGAATCAGCGTTGATCGCTTTCCGGGACGGGATGCTATCCGTTCCGCCATATTTGATCATGTCCTCCAGCAAAGAATATCGCCATTTATACCTAACAACAGCCTGGGTGGGAACTCTAGCAGAGCTTGACTGGATAAGCGTCCATGGTTTCGCTTGGAGCACCTTAGTTAGCTAAAGATCCTCCCTTGGAAGCTTCAAATTATTTGACCAGAAACTATTTCTTCAATTGGAAACAAGTTCTGAACACGATTTTGTAAGCTTTTAAAGTCTTCTAAGTGAAACTCTCCAGGTACTTCTTAAGCTATGTGTTGCTTCGCAGCTGTTCTGCATTTGCTCCCCTCCCCGTCTTTTACAACACTTCAGATTCTGATGTCCCTTCACAGCCAACGTTATTTTCAAATTTAGCGCAAGTTTCATGCAGTAGTTAAGAGAAAACTTCTGGTTGCAAATCTGCTTTGAGATAGATGTCTTCCGCATGTCCTCCGTCTTTTTTGTCCATCTTGCTCTCTATTTAGATTGTTTCTCGGAATGTTCCGTGAGAAGTCATCTTGCGGTGGATCTGGAAACAACGACGAAATCCTAGAAGTTGAGAAGGTATAGTGCCTACTACATGCTTTTTTGATTGTTGCTTACTATTAAGAGCCACATGAATTTTTGGCCAGAGAAGGTAAAAAATAGTTCTTTGATACTTGTACTGCGTGCGAGGTAGCGCAGTAGGAGGAGACGCCGGTTGTCGCGTGCGCTTCGCTCCGAATCGATGTTCTTCTTCGAATGCACCCATGACCAACAAGGCTTTTCATCTTCGTGGTGTCACCAAGTTGGTAGCAGCCTTGTTCGGGTACGGTGGAACACTAACATATCCATTGGCTGGCCACCGCAACTTATTGCATAGGGCAAATGCGCATTGAAAGATTTACGACACTCCACGAGACCCTGTAGAGGTATAGTGCATGGCTCATTCACAATAGGGATTTGACGAGTGCCCGGCTTTCCCTTCTTTTCCATCTTTTAGCGCTTATTATCAGATCAAGGCCATAAAGTGCTAAAAGTCGGAAACTGACGCTTTGACTTGTGGGAAGGCGGTTGTCATTTTAAGCTTTTTGGGAAGATACCGTATCCCTTTCGCGTGTGTTTGAAGCACGGCCTTTTCTCCGAATATTAACGTAAAATGATGGGAAAAATCTCGGAGTAAAAGGTAGTGGAAGCTATATTTGTTTTGTCTAAAGTGTTCATTCAGTAAACCCTCAATTGGCGTAAGAAATTACAGCTGTCACTTTGCGTCTAAAAATGGCATTTTCAGAACCCCCCGTCGTATGCGTATTGCATGTCAAACTCCTTTTCACGAACGAGTACCATGGACGAACTGCCATCGTATGAGGAAGCGGTGGCAGCGGAGGATCACCTGATTCACTGCTACTCTGTCGAAGCTTTACCGCGGGCCTCAGCAGCAGAGCCCGAAATCTCGGTGACATCTTATCCCGGTGTCCATGCGACCGGTGTTCTGGCGAGCCCTTCCGGTGTACTTACGACGGCAATGTAGCTGCCAACACCACACCCGGAGGAGAGGGTGTTACTGTTGTCGTCTCGTGTGTGATAATCGTGTTAGATTGCTCAGCGGTTGATTACTTCACAGTACAGCACCCGTTGGTCCCGCGCCTTTTGCCCAGTTCTTTCATTATGAGAGAATTTTTGTTATTTTGGTTATGAGGGCTTCTTAGGAGCTGTTATTTCCAGAACCTAGAAGCCTCTATTGTGCTCTCGTATCCTTTCCGTGGTCACAACACTCTAAATCTAGAGTTCATCGCTGATGCTGTTCGGTAGTTCGCCTAGCATTTCCTGTCGTGACTTTGTCATATGAGCCTAATTCGCAAACTCCTGATGAATTACACAAACCCCACTTTCCACTGGAATTTTCTTTCCAAGATGTTTTGTTCTTGTCAAGGATCAGAAAATTCCCGCAGCATAATTGCTCTGATTCGCCAAAGTAAAACATAGCATTACTCGACTATTGTATTTTGAAATGTGATCTCATTTTTGATTCCGTTTCTTCTCTCAAAAATTCTCTGGCATATGGCTATACAGATGTATTGTATAGGCTCAATCTTTTAGATGTTTCGAGCACTATTTATGTGTTGTTGTGAAGTCAGTCATCTAGCACGAATGCCTCTAAGTCATGCCATGCAGTAAATAATTAATCATGCTTTTTTTATTGTAAATATTTGGAGTTCGAGTTTTATTTTCGGCAAATGAAAATCACAATTCGTACATTTGAATGAATTAAATTGCGCACGAATAAGGAAACATTTCGGTAGTGAACTTTAGTTGCTGTAGAACATTTAGTGGACAGTAGTACTGTCTGTCTTAACAAGCTCAATTATGAAATGGGAGATGAAGAACGAAATACGCTACACTGTCTAGAATGACTGCGTTATCAAGAGTTCGGCTTTTGACATGTCTAAATTACAAAAAAAAACGAAATGGAGGACCATACTCCCCATTCAGTGCAAAAGACTGCGCGACTTTACGAAGATATTACAGTAAGCCAGAGAGCGATTGAAGGCGATATATGTAGAGTGGAGTGAAAAGGAACATGCCGAGCAAGAGCAGCACTTGTGCAGGCAGGCTCGCCTTTCTCTACTTTCTGTAGTGACATTTTATGGCTTCTGCTGAATGCAGCTCGTTCGCCGAGTGCAATGCGAAGATATTGAAGTCTTTACAGGACCGATGCTTGGGAGAGCTTAACGGGTCAGCAGTCGACGCCGTGTCAGGGTGCTGACCCTGGTATCCGAAAAATCCGTCAGCCTTAGCCATCGAAACCTAAAAAGGGTGGAGTTAGGCAGCTTTCAACTCCTCTCTTCTTGAAACCTCGGCAATGAGAGTTGTTACTGTTAGCCCCACGAGGGTTTTAGGTGGACGCGTTTATTCAGAAGGGCCTGATATTTCGACGTTTCGTCGTCTTCTGAGGCCTAAACAAGGTGTGAAGGTTTAAATGTGCGCTGTACCCCACGAAGCGCTTCAACTACTCCAGCATTTTCGAGCTGCTTTTTCAATCACTTACGGAAGGACCCATGAGCGAAACGAACTTCCCAGGTACACCGCTAAGGGCATTTGTTCGCCCTATGCATGGTTATCATTAGGTGCGATTGAACCACAGCGTGCTGACATCGCCCTCTGGTCATTCTACCGTTCTCAACGAGGCACAAACGGGAAGAAGTCGCTTGTTACGGCTAGACACTCATTTCGGTTGCTCATTATTGGGCTTCTTGTAAAAATCCAGAATGCTTCTAAAGCTTTTCGCGCTGAGATAGCGCCTTCAATGGCCTACATTTCACCACATAGTTGTTCCCGTCATGCGCATCAATTCTATGTCTACTATGTGGGCTGCATCGCAATCCACGTCTTCTACTGGCCAGAAGTCCCTCTACTCGTGCCAACAGAGCTCTTCTCGTTTCCCCGATGTATTTTTCGTCACCGAACGATGTCGAGTGCTTGAGCTGTAGGAGAAATGTGCAATATTGTTCGTTGAGGGCGATATCCCAGTACGATCAGCTTTAGAAGCATTCTAGACATTTCCAGTGAACCCAACAATGAACGACCGAAATGAGTGTCTAGCCGTAACAAGCGACTTTTTGCCGTTCGTGCCCCATTGTGAGCTGTAGAATGACCAGAGGCCGATATCCGCACTCTGTGGTTCATTCGACCCCACTGTTCATCACGCATATGGCGAACATATGCCCAAAACGGTGAACCCAGGTGAATTCGCCTCTCGGTGTCTCTTCGTGGTGATTGAAAAGGTAGTAGAGTAGTTGAGGCGCTTGGAGTGTAGAGCGCAGATTTAAGCCTTTCGTCATGTTAAAATCCCTGAAGACGATGGAACGTCGAAACGTCAGGCTCTGCCGAATAAAGGCGGTGAGCTAGAAACTTCGTGTGGCACAATATATTACTAAAAATAGGATTAAGGGTTTTAAGTATTCGTTAACACCTCACTTTTATTCACCAGGCATTACCTCTTCAGCATCTCAACCAAAATGCGGTAATTTGACCTGTTTTAACCCTTGTCACCCATTCGACCCTTCATCCTCACTTTGCTCATAACTTTTCCGTTCGTCCCTGCGAGAATAGCCAGAAAGGCTGTCTCGCTCAACGGACGAAAAGGGTAAAAGGGTGAGCGTGATGTGTAGCATACTTATCGTTCAGAGCTCCCACGAAAAGGTCCCACCAACGCACTGATGGGCGCAAATTTCACATCCTTCGGAAGCCAAGTAGGGACAGCTCTCCTTCACCGAGTCCACCTAATTTTCGAGAACTTGGTCATGAAAAGACGTCCCTGATACTAAGTGACGACGCACGTTGGAACTCTGGAACTCTTCTCTCCCTTTCGTGGATCGCGATTCCATTTTGTGAGAGGTCCGAATTACCATATTTCACTGGACCCCAACTCGGTCGCAATAGCGGCACTATGTAGAGGAATTGGAATTAGTTCGGACACGCGGACGAGACATGTCGGTATCCATATTTTGTGGCTGCCTACAAAGCTCGTAATCTTTGAGGCGAACTTCACGTCTTCACGTTTTCAGAAGCGAATGAGCTATTTAGCACTGCATCGTAGTCTTGTGAGTAACACCTTCTGTGGTCGCGCCATTGATATTGAGAGCAGTATGTCACGACGGGACTCGTAGACGAGAGATGCACGAATAGCCCGTTTGTCCTTCAGTCGGTAATAAGCGCAAAATCCAGAACAACTTGCCTTTTCCTACCATGTATGCACCATGAACGGAGTCCCCACCCTCCGGTCACACTAGGGGCTTCTGGAATTGCTCTCAACCGTGAATAAGAAAGGAAGATTGCTCCATGCTGCACTTATGACTCAATGCGATATTTACTTTGATAACATTCCGTCAACTGTTGCATTTGTGCCGACTTTTAGTGGAAGATTGAAGGCATCCTACCGTTAGATGCACATTGTGGTAGAACAAGAAGGAAAGACAGCTGACAAGATATGTCCGCATAGTATAGGACAGTTTGTCCTCATCGGAAAGTACACCATAGAGGAGGTAGATGGTCGGAATATGTCTGAAACACACGATTTGAACAACGGCGGTATGTTTTAAACCGAAATAAGTTAAAAGGTTAAAGAACGGTTACTTGACCGAGAAGCGCCTAATGTCTAACAATGGGGAACGAGACAGGAAAAATATAGGTTGGTAAGAATCTATATGTATATATCAATTTATTTCTCCAAGCGGAGTGCAACGAACTTCGCTTAGAAATCGAGTTGCTCCGAAATAGAAAACAGTGATCTCTTTTGTTTAGTGTGTCTATAACACAACGTTAGATGATAGCATTTAGTATCTAGTGAAACGTAAGGAGGTGCCACTTCAATTTCTTCTCTTTATTCGTGGAGAACAACACTCTGAATGCGGATGGTCAACCAGTCAGACAAGCCGAATAGTTTCTTGAAAAATCAGCCTAAATATTTCAAGAGCGACTCTCCATGAATCTAGGTATGGTGCTCGTTAAGGTGGATGGCAGTGTTTAGGTTTGGCCAAGATTGTTATACACCGTTATTCCCTGTTATTCCGGCTAACGTTTTTTGTTTTTGTCGCCTTCCTCAGAGCCTGGAAAATCAAATCGAATTTAGGAAACTCTCCCCAGATGCCAATTCAAGTTACAAGGTAAACTCAGAGAGCGATGGAACCTAAAACGTCACCTCAAAGTCAGGAAATGAACTGCCTCAGTGCAGAGTGTCGTCCACCGTTAGCCGCTGCAGGCTTTCTCAAAGTTTTCCAGGCTATGAAGAAGGTCACAACGCCGAAACGTAAGCCGGAGTAAAGGAGCATAACGACCTTGGTCGAGAAGGCCAGAACAGGTTCGAAACCAGGACGTAGAAGAAGTTTTTGCTGATTTAAGAAAGTCTGCAGAGAAAAAGGGTTCGCGGTTAAGGAACTGTTCGCCACGAATCATGTAGTGAGGTGACCATACGATGTAGCAAGCGTTTGAAATATTTTTGTCTACTTTTTTTTCAAAACTTCCACAAGAAATGTAACTAATTGTTTTGTTTACGAACATTTTGTGAGATGTGAGCAGCTGTTTGTAAATAGTATCGATTTTTGTGAAGCTTGAATAATGCGTGGTGTTGATTGTTTTTATCAAAGCTTAGAAGAAGAAGCGTTAGAAATAAGCGAGTCTTGGACCACTGTGCAGGTAGCATTGGTAGGATACAGCATACCTAATGAATACCCGTAAACCATGAAAAATCGAGAAATGGGCCACAGCGAACAGATCTTTAACCGCGTTCCGAAATCGGCCCGCGCGGTCGTCAATGGGTTAACTTCAATCTGTGTCCATGAGGCACGGGATCACAACAAAAAAGACCGTCACCTCGTGCTTGAAAGGGAAGTGGCCCAGACTGCCGTTCTGGGCAAGACTGACCTTTGCTTGGAAGTAGAATTTGAATTTCAAAGCTATGATGAGATAAGCGTAAATCAACGGGGAATCTGTTGGAAGCTCGGTTCAGTTCTCGCGTTGGCCAAGTTTTGATCAGAATTTATTCTTAATCAGTGCGAGCAGTCCTGAGAAATTCCGCCTTCAAAGAAGAATAGTGATTGCACCTGAATAGGAACAAGCACGCCATGTTCAGTTGGACGACTGCACCGTAGACGGTTCCGTGTCGTTTCCAAACGCGCAACACACGCGACATTGTGCGTAGATGAAGGAACACGGTCTGTACCTAAACCACAACACCGGCTAACGACTCCGGAAATTGTTGTAACAGCATTTACATTTGTTCCTTGAATTTTTCGCGGCTCTCATGTTCGTGTGACCAGCTAAAAGAAAATCCGGTAAAAATTAAGGCGAAATACGACAGTGCCTAGGACTGGTAGCTTCCGACCTAGCCAGTCGACGGTCACCC
>OX377202.1:35223977-35296477 GCA_947396885.1 Heligmosomoides polygyrus polygyrus
GCGACGCCTACTCATCTCTTCTTCGTCGTCTCGCTGCTTCGTTCCATGGTCAATTTGTATGGTCTCACTTCAGAGTGCAGCAGCCTCTTCTTTACATTCGATGGGCCTCATACTTGATAACTATAGATAACAGGCGTGGCTATACATCTCCTTGGAGACCTTTTGAGCTGAGCAGGTCGCTGAGGACTCCAGTCGAGTCCTTCACTGCCGTTCGACTGTATGGTCCACTTTTCTTTCTTACCATAGGTGAGTTCATCCACGTATTCGAGAGAGCTGTCGAAATCCCGGCGCCTTTCATTTGCATTTCGTGTAGGAATGGATTTGAGACACCTCCACATAAGCGCTTCTTACGCATGAAGGTCTGTCTCGAGCAGCAAATTTCGGAACTGAGCATATGATTGGAAAACACAAGGCTGCTACAGGCATGACCGAGGTGCAGTTTGTCAAAAAAACGAGGAGGTGTGGAAAACTAGCAATTACCTGAACAGACAAAATGGCTGAGGAGACTTACCTCAACCAGAAGGCCAGTCATTGTAAAACCGTAGAGTTTGCCAGTACGAAGGACAATAAAGATACCTGTTAGTGTCTGAAAAGTTTTCGAAATCATCGTGTAGAAGAAATACGCAAAGCGGCGCTTGTTTTCTCACAATTATACATTAACAGATGGTCGTTACCAAAGTTTTGTCGTTTTCGATCTCAAATTTCGAACGCGAATTCTCTACTCAAATGTAGCTTCATTAGTCAAAATAAGAACCACAATCTACACATTTTTGCAAACGACCAGCCAGTTAATTAGTTCCAGTAAACTCCACTAGCATGTCGGTGAATTCGTGAAGCAATGATTTCGTCGAAAGCGGATTCTGCATCATGTCCGTTCCTGAAATGTTTCCGGATCCGTTGAAATGTTTGAAATGTGGTAATCTGTAGGGTCAAGTCGGGCGAGTGCAGTGGATGGTCGAGAGTTTCGTAACCAAAACAATAAAGTTTCCGTATGGTGATCATGTATACGTTCTCATGCAAAGTATCGGTCTTCTTCTGTTGACCAATGCTGGACACATTTGCTGGAGTTTCTTGTTGTTGGCAGTATTTTTAGCCGTGATTGTTCTACCAGAACGCTATGTTGGATTAGACCGGCGGCACACCACAAAACTGCTGCCATCACATTCTCCTCTTGCAGGCTCCGAACAGTGTTTAGGAGCTTCGTCAATATCCGAATAATGAGCTGCACGTCTCCGGTTGTCGTATGAAAACCATTTCTCGTAACACTTTATAATTCGATCCAGAAATGGGTCGCTTTTATTGCGTAGAAGAACCGCCGACGAGACTTGCAAACGGCGAGCTTTCTATCAGTCAGCACATCACCTGTATCACCTGTCGTCCCGTTGATCATCGATTTGCTCGAGCGGGCGCCAGCAGCGTCTCCATTCGTCCCTGTCGCGTGCCAGAGTGGTCCAATGGATCCTCCTCGCTCGAGGGACACGAAGAGCGTCATATCGGTCGTTCAGGGCTTTCACGAAGAAGTCCGACCAACGCGTTGGTGGGCGTCCTGGTGTTCTTATGACATCCCGCGGAATCCCATCTGTGACGACTCTCGTCCAGCGGGTGTCTGCTAATCGCATTACGTGGCCGGCCCACCTAATTTTCGACGACTTGGCCCATGCGACAGCGTCTCTGATCTTCGAACGTCGGCGAAGCTCGGAACTCCGGAGGCCTTCTCTCACTTGCGTGAGCCGTGTCACTCCGAGCATCGTCCTCTCGATTCCACGCTGCGCGACGCTGATCGCGTGTTCATCCTGCTTTCGTATAGCCCAGGTCTCTGAGGCGTATGTTAGGGCAGGAAGAACAGTGGAGTCGAATAGGTGGGCACGGAGTCGGACGTTCTTCGTCTTCTTCGCGACTTCTTCGACGCTCTTGAAAGCTCCCCAAGCCGCTCGTTTCCTCCTGCTCAGCTCTGGTGCTAGGTCGCTGGCCATGTTGACTTCGCGACCCAGATACACATAGCTGGAGCATTCGGAGATGTTCCTTCCGTTGAGCGAGAATGGGGCATCAGAAACCCATCCGTTCTTCATGAACATCGTCTTCGTAAGATTCAGCTGCAGTCCAACGCTTCCACATACACGATCGAGGTCGGCCAGCATTCGTTCCGCCTGACTGATGCTCGGTGTTATGAGCACGATGTCGTCAGCGAAGCGAAGATGGTGCAGTTGCCGGCCGTCGACCTTCACTCCAATGTCATCCCATTCTAGTTCGCGCATGACGTTTTCGAGGGTGGCGCTGAAGAGCTTCGCGGATATGGTGTCCCCATGCCGAACCCCTCTCTTCACGTCGATGACGACGTCGTTGTAGAATGGAGAGATCTTGGTCGTGAATCCACTGTACAGCTCTCGAAGGACCCTGATGTACTGAGTAGGAACGCCCTGGGTGAGCAGGGCTTCCATGACCGCTTCAGTCTCGACGGAGTCGAATGCCTTCTTCAGGTCGATGAACGTAAGGCACAGCGGCAGCTTGTACTCTCGCGACACTTCGATGAGCTTCGTAATGGTGTGTATGTGGTCGATCGTGCTGAATCCTCTCCGAAATCCTGCTTGTTCGCATGGCTGTCCTTCGTCCAGCGTTCGGCCGATCCTATTCAGGATAACTCGAGTGAACAGCTTGTAGACTACGGACAACAGGCAGATCGGGCGATAGTTGCCAATGTCGTGCACGTCTCCCTTCTTGTACAGCAAAACGGTCTTGCTGGTCTTCCACTGAGATGGAACCTTGCATTCGGACAGGTAGCGTGTGAAGAGCCGCGCCAAGGTGTTGATGAGCGCTGGCGGGAGGTTCTTCAGGTGTTCAGCTCTGATCCTGTCAGAACCGGGTGCTGTACGTTTCTTCAGCGACGAGATGGCGTGTCGGATTTCGGAAGAGAGAACAGAGGGGACGACGTATCCATCCTGCGGAAGATGGCATGGGGGCAGGTGGACGTGGCTATCGAAGAGATCGGAGTAGAAGTCGTGGATGACTTTCTCCATGGTCCTTCTGGAAGAGGTGATGGTTCCGTCAGGACGTCGGAGAGCGGTCATCTTGGTCATCAGTCAGCACATGCTACACCCAAATATCGAGCTCTTTTCTCCTTTGAATTTTCTGCATATGGAGGCAAACTGATTCAATGGGTACTCCTAATCCAGAAGTTGGCCTCGAAGAGTTGCACTCGGATTCGCTTCGCCTAAGGTCCTTAATTGGTGGTCGTCGATCTCCGATGAATGTCATCTGCGTGGTCAACTTCAAGCCTCATATCTCCATTACAACACTTCACCGCTTCACCATGCGTACTTCAGTAATTCTTAGTCCAAATGCATCGTTGTTGTCTCGAACCGCTTCCGCTTGAAGTAGAACAAAAAATGAAGCTTATTTTTCTCTTCTCCTTGCCTTTTTCCAAGGTGAAAAATTAGCAAATATATTTGGAGATAAACCAAAAGTGCTGTTAAATAGAAAAGAAAATACACTCTCAAAAATGTATAACACTGCAGCAAATTTATGAAACCTATTCGGAATGGCAGCTTTCAAAATCACGGTAGCAAAAGGCGACAGAAGTTTGGTAACGACCAATAGTTTGCGAGCAGGCATTAGGCGAAATAAACGCTAAGCTCTAGATTCTACATACGAGTGTGTGATGAATGAGGTACTCCTTTGATCGCCATATCTCCTTGTGAATGTACATATCCATCAAGTCGTAAATATAGTACCCTAATAGTAATTTTAAAATTTAGAAAGCATAATTTTCCTCTTATACGAGTACTCCTTGAGACATACCCACTGAAAACAAATAGACGTACTTTGCCGAGTCTTTCGCGTAATCGAATATGTCCTTGAGGTAGTTGGGCTCAGAGACGAGGCTCAAATTTCAACAGTTTACAGAATACACAGTTAAAAGGCTAATTGCTTTTCAAGTCTAAGAATTGAGTAGAGCGATGAGGTAATTTATTTCGTTCTTCTCAAATAAATTGAATGTTATTTAAGCGGTATCAAACGAATGAACGCCTTTCGCTAACCGACCGGTCTGTCTTTTGGTTGTTTGCCGAAGAGAGCAGGCGATCTTGCGCCGCATTTGGGCGATCCAAAGTGTTCTTTTTTAATAACTTTCAAAAAATCAAATACGTGTGAAAAATACATATTTGAGCTAATCAGCTTGAGCTCTATCTATTGACATACAAATCCCAGTAGTGTTGAACAATGCATATAGGCCCAGTAGAATCAATGGGCGTTTAGACCGAGCTTAACTTGACGAAAACTGATTTTCTAATTGCAGGAAAGTACGGCAAACGAATTAGCTTCCATATGTCTAGCATATAACGAGCGTTCCATGTCTACCGATAATGCCGGATATTGGGCGGGTGCTGCTAAACTGGACGCGCTGGCGTTTTCGGAGCGCAATAACTCTGTCAAGTTCCAATCGTTCCGGCTGCAGTTTGAGTATTTTGTAGGCAGTAGAAAGTTACATAAAGCAAAATAATAAAGCAGTGTATTTTCTATTTAGAAGAAATTATAGCGATTCGAAAATGTAGGTGAGGCCTGTGAGAAGGATTTTTTTCCGAATTCTGTCGACCACGGCGGGAAGACTAGGCGAGCTAACGGCTTACAATTGCGAAGGCGAGCAGAACACTTAAAAATGACGCTTTCACAACTCCTCAGGTGCCTAAATTGCCTTACAAATTTTTAGTCCTGCTACCATTTTAGAGCGATGCACGCTAGCGGTTGAAGTTTCCTGCGCTCTTACTCGCCCAGGTGTAAGTAATCGACACTTGCAATAATACCGTTTTTCTAGCACTAAAACCTTTATTGAACGGTGTCAATCTGGACCAACTTCGGAAAAATCGATTTTTGACGAATTCGCATCGAGGACGATGCCGCCCGAGGTCGTACGGTGAGGTTATCGAAAATCGATCTTTTCGAAATTAGTCATTATTGACACCATTCGATAGAAGTTTTCGTGGTGAATTTAATGATGTTATTGAGTGTCACGAGAACTGCAATCTGGGCGAGAAACAGCGCGGATAGCTTCGACCTTTGTCGTCTGCAGCTCTATAACGGCAGCCAGTGCTGAAGGCTTTAGGCAGCTGCACTACTGTCAGTAACTATTCGTAAGGTATTGTGTTTGTAGGCTGTTAGCTCACCGCTTCTACCCGCAGTAGTCGGCCGAAATTGGGAAAAAAATATTGGGCCACACGCCTAACCTGCATATTCGCAATGCCGTATCTTTGTCTCTTTATAACCTACACCACTGTGTTTAGAGTGCTATTATACCTTTTTGCCGACTACAAAATTCACGAATTTCAGCCGAAGCGATTTGAACGTGACAGGGTCATTGCGCTCCGAACCAGGGGTGCACATTTAACGGTTAACGATTTAACGAATTTAACGAATTAACGGCATTTTTCGGTAAAATCTGGCTTAACGACTTAACGGAAATTTATAGGAATTTAACGGAATTTTTAACGGACTTTCCTCACAGTAAGTTTATCACATTTACCCTCAGTATTCTCTAATGTTGCAGGTCTTGCCCTCCCGATTAGGACTGTTCCTGGAAAACTATTGAAATAAGCAAGAATATTTCGATGTTTTTATCAATTCAATTCGTTTTGAATTTTTAGAAATAATACATTTTGGGGCACGTGTAGCGCAGTCGGAGGAGGCGCTGGCTGTGGCGTGACCCTATACCAGGTTGCTGGTCCTTCTTCGGGATTTTCCGCCTAGGCTAACCAAGCCTTCGATCCCTCTAGGATCGGTGAATTGGTAACGAACTTGCCTGGGAATAATAGAGCGCTGATTTCTTCATCGGCTGGTCACCGGAAGCCACTGTCTCCAGAGTATCCCGTAGAAGTAGAATGAGCGGCGTACCCCAGAAGGGATTGAATATCGCCATCCTTTATCCTTATTCTTCAATGTACTTTGGAGCTAGAAATTTCTTTGCCGAGTCCCCAAGCAGGTCAACGAGTTCACGAAGATACTGGTCTAAACTCGTAGGGTATGCCTATTCTCACTTGGCGCTGCTCATCTGAAAATACTTTGCCCACCTGGAGCAGTCGAGACGGAGCGAATGCTTTCGGCCCCTGGACGTATTCGACGTATTTTAAGTTATTTTACAAAAATGCTAATAAAAAAACTTGGAAAGCTACCTTTCCTGAACGTTAACACGACGGCGTGTCACACCTTCTCGGCAGTGTGGGACCGTGTGACACGACGTCGTATCACTGTCCCGACGTTGCGAAAATTGTGCGTTCGTCAACGTGTTAACAATCCACTGATAGGGGTTTTTACTGTATTTTTATTAATTCTTTCTGTACTTAATGGGCTGGTGCCTGCACGGAGATTGCACATGTTTGTAGAACAGTCTAACAAAAGAAACAGGAAAGGGTGGAACTCCGGGTACCTGCCTGATCGCACATTTTAGGATGTCTTACCGATGATCATCTTGCATTGAATGGTAATTCCATAGTTGTTCTTATTCTATACCCTGTAGATAAATTGTTGCTGAAGGCTTTTTTATTTTTCTGTGTTTGTTGATGTTTTTTGTTTATTTAAAATTGCAGTGTTACACTCCATTCCTTGAACGTTAGCTGTTGACCTCTTGAAGTTGAAACGTATAAGGTTTTCCATATTTTTTCAGTTGAAATAATGATTTGCAGCTAAATGTATTTTTAACGAAATTTAACGATTTACCGGAAATTTAACGAAAATTTTCCGTTAAAAAATTTCGTTAAGAAAATTTAACGCCCAGAATTTCGTGTGCACCCCTGGACTCCGAACACATCCCCCCGTCCAATTTATCAGCACCCCCCCCCCTAACATCCGGAGGCACAGGTTGAGAGACCAGCTGCGACTAGAGGGAGCGGCTAGAAAATCATAAGAAAAAGGCGAGCCAGTAATCAATAGTTTATATACAAAACGATAGAGCTCAAGCTGCTGAACTCAAATATGCGCTTCTTCGCACAAGCACTCATTTTCAAAGAGTTCTTGAAGAAGTTCGCTTTAGAACGTTCAAAAGAGGCGTAAGTCGGCCTGCGCGTTCTCTTCGGCCAATGACCAAAACGCATGACCGGCATTATACTCTTCCAAGCCATCAAGAGTAGCCGTCAAAGTAGGATTGTATCTTACCTGCTTACGCACAGTATGGAAGCTACTGAGGCATGCGTCAACGAGACCACACGCACAGAGAAAACGCGCACCTGAAGCTTTTGTCTTGTGGCACATTCAGGACAGCATAAAATCCAGAATATGATTATGTGATCATCACGGCTCATGACTCGATGTGACTACACTGCATGTATTCGTAATACTAGGCGTGCCCAAGCACCACATTCGTAGCACGGTTTCCGGAGAGAGCACTTCAATTCACCTTCTTTCTGTCCCAGTCGCCTGCTAGTGAAGCGACCACTTTCTCAGCTATAAGATACTCAACCCGCAACATAGCCGACACTCCCAGACAGAACGCTAGCTGCATCAGTGACCTAAACGCGCTTTTATAAGGAACTGTGTAGAAATTAGGCTCCAGGACCTAACTCCAACGCGACGTCGCGCGCTAGCCGCGTACGACGTCGCGGCGCTGAAACGAGGACATGCGCTCGGTGACGCATGGTTAGCTGCGGAGCACGAAATGTTCTCAGTGTTCATGCTCCCAGACCACATTTCTAGCAAGAAACTTAAGATTCCACAGAATGTGGTAGGCAACAGTCTGCAGTAGGTCAAATGATCCGAGAATGGGTGATAGTGACCTTTTCCCGTAGTGTAACCATAATCACGGGTAAAAATTGACCGAAGAAGTTGTACATTGCAAATGCTGACGCTAGAAACCAACCACATGACCAAGATTCCTGTATAAACTGTCGCTGATCGTGCTATTGAAACCACATTCATATAGCATCTCCAAGAAACGTTGAAATGAGGCAAAGGCGTGCCGCGTGTCCCTGTCGGAAGCGTTTGTAGCCGTCGGAGGCATCGTACCGCGACAACTGGTCCAATTTCGTCGTGCACCGTGCGCGACGCCAGGGGGGTTCGCGCGGTGTTGGAGTTATGTCTGCCCCCGTAGAAATTTCTACTAATTCTATAATAAGTTCGGACGACGCGCGAAGATTCTAAGTGTACTACTTGCTAGTTCACGACATTAAAAAATACGTCAGTGTAAACAAAACAAGCTCTTCCGCGATGTTCCCGCCTAGGCCAACCAATTCTTCAATCCCTCCGACGAGAATTGGTATCGGACTTGTCTGGGAAGGATGGAGCGCTGACTTGTTTATCGGCTGACCACCGCAATTCGTTACATATACGGCTAAATACGCATTCAGATCGCCTCCACGACATTCCGTAGAGGGAGAATACGTGGCTTAAAGAATTAAGTAACGCGCCCCTTTATCCTTTTCTTTATAATGGACTACCTCCACATTTCGAGAAGCTCACAACAAATCAGGGAAGCGATGAAAACAATTACACAAGGTAACCTTTCTTGAAGTGCTGTAGGAACTTAAACCGTTTAAAACTTAAACCCCTGCTGTGTTTGAGCCAGTGGCCCGTTATAGAGACATTGAGAATTATTTTTCGAGAGTGGTGATGCTCAAATGCTGTCCCTTGGTAGTTCCATTTATAAAGAAGTGCTCATCATGGTAGAACTGAATGATGTTCAGGAAAGACATTGAAGGGATAGAAAAAATCTGGTAGCTAGAAGGAGAAAGAGTCCCGCGGGCGGCTTTTCAAAGTCTGCTCCTCCAAACGTGCATGACAGGAACTGAATAAAGCGTCCGTTAAGATAAGACTTTAATGATAACATGTATCACAATATCTATCCTGATACCGTACAATAGAGCACAGTACGAATTACTTTATATAGAAAGAAGAAGGAGTGTGGCCGTAGCAACAGAATTTTGTAAGTTTATTATTTTTCACTAACAATCATTAGCAAAAAAATGTTTTAAAATTGTTTCATTGTTTTTTTAAACGAATTGTAATAAAATCTTTTCTAAAATTAAATAAATATATGTACAATTCGATAAATGTCTTCGTTTTAACATTTTATATTAAAAAATATAAAAATAATGCTGTCAAAAATTAGAATAAATAAATTAATTAATAGTAAAAAAATATAAAAAAATAAAAAAATAAAATTATTATATTAACAATGAATAAATAAATATTATAATAAATTATAGCAGCTCTTTCTTCACTGATGAGCCACCGTGGAGTTGTTATAATTTACAAGGTTCGTCTGAAACGAACCATAAAAGTTATTGTCTTGGTTCTTCAAATTATTAAAATGTATTTAAACCATGAAATGGTGTGGGTGGACAGTTACTAAACACAAAACAAGTTAGCAGTTAAAAAAAAACATCTTCAAGGCTCGAGAAACAAGAAAAAATTACTTGTGAGTGAATAAATTGGACGATAGATTGTGTGGAGCTAATAGTAAGTATACGTTGTTTTTAATTGCAATTCTGCCTCCAACATTTTTTGAAACTTTCGTTTTAAGAAAATTTGAGTCATAAATTTTGCAACAAAATTTGTCTTTCAACAAAAATAAGATTATACCACAAAAGAGAAATGATTCACTTAAACGAAGAAATTGCCGTTGTCCACATTGAGTTTCTTTCGCTCTTCATGCATTGTGTGGATGTCTGAAGTGCCCTAAGTGGTCGGCCGTTGCTCTGGTGGAAGAAATATTGGCTCGTATCAACTTCTTTCTTCACTAATTCTCGCTGGATCTGGTCGAGTTGTTGGCAGAAGCAAGCGTCGAGGATGGTTTGACCACGTGGAGCAGCTCCCGGTGCACTGGACTACTACACATTCACCAGACGCACGGCAGGCCTTCTTTCGATAGTGGTCCGACTTCGGCGTGGGCTTTGCAGTTGTAGTGAAGCATCCGCTTTTCATCGCTGGTAATGAATTGATCCTGGCCTCCTCGCCTGAGCCGGTGCAGGAGCTCTCGGCAGTCGGAAATACAGCGATTTACTTGGGTTTCCGTCGACGCATTGGGCACTGACGATTTGGTGACCTTCCAATCTTCTGCAGCCAACGAGCGATGGTTCACTGGGGGTATGGAGATCAGCGGTCAGTCCTAGCGTAGTTTGAAAAGAATTTGACTTGGTAGATTGGCGCAGGCCCCCTTGTTTACAGCAGTTGGTCTTCCCGAGAGTGGTTTGTCTTTGTTGTCCTTCTTGGAGGAAAGGAACTTCTGACACCATTTCCTATATTTTAGTCGGTTAGGAATGAACTTGCCGGTGACGTCCTGAATGTGCTTGACTCCTGTTGCTGGGTTGCTGCCGAGCTTGAACTAATTGAAAATGAAATCACACACACTTTTTCACTTTGAGTGGTCATGGTTCTAGAGAATAGAGCTTTACAACGTTGCAAGGGAAATTAACGATTAATGACTCAAAATGATCGCTACACAACAACGTTTCAAATAAAACATATTACTTCAGCAGGTTTACGTTGAGTTCCAGAAAAAGCAGAAATGTTGCAAAATTTATGACTCAACCTAATACTTCAGGCTTAAAGAGACGTTGTGGTGATGTCAGAAGTTCTTGAATAAAGCGCTAATGTGAGGCAAAAAGAAAAGCACGAACGTGTTCCACGGCAGTCTGGATGTCAGGGTAATTCCATCTGAAAACAAATCGGTTATTGCAAACACATTATTCTTTAACCCATTGTATACTTTTAGCTAAAAGAACCCGTTTGCCAGATCGAAATTCGTGCGATAGTACCACATTAGCGCACGGCAGATTGACATAAAGCAACCGATCAAGTATTTAGAAAACAACGGTCACCGACGGCAAAATAGTTGACGATCCTTGGGGTCAGTGGGTGGCACATGAGCTCGGAACATCAACTATTGAACACGGAACACTATATATCCCTGTGAAGACAGGAGCAGGCGCCAGCAGCACGTCTGCATCTACACGGACGGCGGTTCATCCACGATAGACATGAATGTCGTCTCCCCAAGTGTTGGTTGAACTGCTGAAGCTCGTAGAAACAGAACATCTTGTGAAAGCCGTCAAGTACGGATGTAGCGAGTGGACAGCTTATAGACAACGAACACCAGCCAGATCGGACGATAGTGGCCAGTGTTGTGAATGTTGCGCTTGTTGTAGGAAAAGACGTCCACTGAGCTGGAGCAAACCTTTCGGTGTTCAGAGTGTCCGGAATGGCACGACGAAAACGGCGAAGCAGTTTAATTTGCAGACAGTGGTATATACTCGCTTGCCAATTTGGGTTCGAGAATATGAAAACGAGGCCTGATCCGCGCAGACAATAAATGCTTGTAGCTCGAACAATATGCCAATACAGGGGGGGGGGGGGGGTATTCAGGGCGGTTTATTATGATAATTGAGCACAGACAAATTATGTGTGTACCTTGACAGTAGCGATCCATGGCAGTAACAGAGCATTAAGTGCTGTGGAAAGCTTGAACGGAATTGTGCTAGTGTGAACCCGTTCCTTAACACGTTGACGACCACGCCTTCTTCGCGTGTCTGGCGCGTGGGACCAACCGATTTTCTGCGTCGCCGACAGCATGGCACGACATCATGTCGTACGGTCCTACGCGACCACAAAATTCGTCTCTTGGAGGAAAGCGATGATCAAGGTGACGAGGTGATCCAGGACGACGTTGACGCTGAGGACGATATCCTTGTACTACCAACTGACGACGATGGTGGCTCAGAAAGTGATGAAATAGAATCCGAGGCAGAAGATAAGTAGAAGGAAGCTTGGAAGAACGATTTTGAAGCCCCTAATCGGTGGAACCTTGCGACGAAGTCCGCCATTCAAGACGGTGTGTTCGACTGCGGTAGGCCGATCAATCATTATCGATTATTGTTCGATGACGAATTGTTAGTTGAAGCCATTACTTGACGAGAAGCTCAATAAATCAGTAACTGAAACTTGTTTTTGTGGACCACGCGTTTTACAACAATGTCTAGAGATGAAGCACACATAACACAAAGAAGTTCCTCGGAAAGATCTGAATCCAACTAGAAAAATAAATTACACGGCTGTGGCCTGACATCACGTCACACGGTCCCACGCGGCCGAAAGGGTGTGGCCTGACATCAGGCCACACGGTCGTCAACGTGTTAAAAGTGTAATGCTTTGGAAGACGGTTACCTAAAAGGGCGCAAAGCGGCTTGGAGGGGGCATCTTGTATTCAGTCGTTACCCAACATTTTTGCTTGAATCTGGCCAATGCGTATGATTCAATGCTAGATGGGAGGGGAAAACTTCCAGCCTAACAGTTTACGTCGTTATCACACCCGCTCCCTTGCTGAATTTGCTCAAGGGTAATAATTTTCTAAACAGCTGTTGCGACTGTATTCTTTTAGAAGAATGGGGGGAGTCCACTTATACTCGCATCACGGCTTACACCTTAATTTTTCATATAAGTACTTCTGTGGAAGGAATATGGACCACTCCTAGGACGATAACCTTTTCCCGCCTTTTTTCTTACTGGAGCTCACTATTCAAGCGCAATCTTAGTTCTGATGGGCCACCGCTAGGAATTCGAAATATTTTCTGCTTTCGTAGGTTCATTAACAAACAATGGCGCTATGTTGGTATGGCGAGTGCACCCTTATTGCGATGAATCTTTCCTGCTTTTTTAATACTATAGCTCACTATTCTTAAACAATCTAGTGTGGAGGTGAAGCTCCGTTAGTAAAGCGAATTATTCCATCTTACCGCAGCTGTACATTAAAATTTCCAAGCCGACAAGGTACTGCACCTAATCTCGTATAGACATCAAGAAATATCCAAGCTTAGAATTAGCTGACCCCCCATGTCGTCTTATGCCGAGCCGTATACATATATTCCGAACACTAGCAATTTCGTGAGCATCGGTGGAGCCGTGAGAGATTTCTGTAGGCTACAGAACTTCTTAGGATGTCAGGGAAATTCGACGAGTGCAGCGTGCACCTATAGGGCTTGATCCGTTTAGACACCAAGTGGATTTTTGGTGAATTTCCAATACGTCCGTTACACGTATGGTACACGTCATTGGACGCAGAAAGCAGGACCTCAGCTATGCGGGACTGGTAATCCACGTCTCCACACGTCTTTACACGTAAACGTCAAGGCGTTAGTAGCGCGGGTGCAGTACTAGTTGGTGGTGGCCGCACTTAAATGATTTGCCGACACAGCGAAGCACAATAAATAGGCAACAACATGTAGAAATATGTAAAGTACGCCATCCTGTTTACCCAAATAGACACATTGTCAGTTTCCGAGTTCCTAGCCGGGAGAGGGGAACCCAAAAAGAACAATTTTCGGTGCAAATCTAATCAGAGAGGATCCTTTTAATAGATCTGCACCGAGAACAGATCATACTCAAGGATCTAAAAAGATAACAGTTTCTCCGCTCGAGCGGCGGCCTCTGCCGCGGGCGGGACGAACCCCCACTGACGCATAGCTCCTAGTGACTGTTATGTGGAAACTGAGCTCTAACAAACTCTCGGGTAATGCTATAATTGGAAGTAGATATATGGCTTTTAGAAATGAAGCTTCTTGTCATAGAGGTACTCCAAAGGCTCGAGCACACTTCGCTGCCTCTGTTGCTGCAGTGATAAAGGATATCAGAGGCAGCAGCTCGATGATATCCTTTATCATTGCTGCCGCAGCAAAGGCAGCGAAGTGTGCTCGAGCCTTAAATCTTTTCAATCTCTTCTTATAGGCAACAATTGCCGGCGCAACACGTGGACGAGGGGGGCAGTCCTTGGTTTCGGCCGCCTTGAGCGAAGCAGTCGGGTTTGATGACGTGTAAATTCCCCCATTGTACGCGTACGTACATGTAATGCAAGCTGCACCAAGAGGGGCCTAGGTCAAACGGGTAAAACCCGTAACTTTTTCGAATATTGATGAACTGCCCCCCCCCCCCCGTCGATAGTAGCCCCCAATTGCCAATTTTTGCCTATTTCTCCGATTAGGTCGTTGAATTGCATTTCGACATATCAGTTTTCATCGGAGAACGCCAAATAGCTGAGCAGAGGTGGTAACAGAAGTTTATGGAGTTACAAGAGCATTAGATTCCGTGACTGTGACAACGCACACTACGTAGGGTCTGTTCATACTTCGCGAAAAGAGCGACTCGTTGTCTGTGTAAAACATACACATCGATTGAAACCGAGCGGGCGCCGCCGAAAAGTGTCCATACTCGAGCGCAGCCGCTGTCGCTCCAGACGCTTTCGTCGCTCCCGTTGTCCGTGTATCGATTAAAACCGAGCGCGCGCCGCCGAAAAGTGTTCATAATTGCGGCGGTGCTGTCGCTCTGGTCGCTTCAGTCGCCTGTTCAGTCGAGCGCGACGTCTATGAGCCTGTCGTAAAGTATGAACAGGCCCGTAGACGTCGCGCTTACCGCAGCAATCGCCACGGCCGCCCCCGCTTTCGCATGTTCAGCTTGTTCCCCGACGTTTGTCGGTGGAAGTCGAGCGGGAAATGGCTTTCCGTGGTTCTAGTCAGTTGGCAAACGTCACTGATGAGTTGGAACTTACGTGTAAAGACGTGTATTACACCACTGCAGCATAACTGTCGTTGTGGTGGTTGCGTGCAATAACGTGTAAGACACGTTGAACATGAATGCGGGGCAATTCCCCAGACTCGACTTGGTGTCTAAAGGGATTTAGCCAACCTATAGTCTATCCTGAACTAAACACGCGGAAGATCCGCTCGGCTGTGTGCATGCTGCAAGCCGAAATTGAGGCGTTGGTGGCACTTGTAACTGAATCAACTTTAAGAGGGCTGACTAGCGTACAGGCGACACCGTTAGCTTCAGCAACTTGAGGGTACGAACTTACTTGGTAGGTCACTGCTGCTGACAGTATTCGCAATGAAGACATGCCGTTCCCCCGAAGACATCTAATAGAAATGAGTCATATTTAGTTCCTAAAGTTGAATACCGGCGTAATCTGCTGAAACGTAGTGGCTACAGGAGGCGACTATCAAAGATAGTGAATTAAAGTCAACTACTGGAAATACGAATTAGATTTTTGGAACGCGGAACTGAAATGTGAGCACGGCTTCCTTCGGAGATCGTTAAATTTAGTGATAGCATGACCGCTCAGACTGTTTGGCAGCTAACCTGCAGAAATCTCCACTTGTTGGTTCCAAATGGGTTATGGGTTCCGGGGGGGGGGGGGGGGGGTCGTCACTCGAACTTCCGGGATATGGTTAATCTAAACTACCTCTGTTAAAACTGCTCACATCACGTAGCGGGGGTGAACAGTTAGTATCTACGCTCTCCTTCGCTGACGCAAGTGTGGTCCATATGAGCTACCCGTGTCAAAAATTCCCGTATCTGTCATAGTGGCGAGGTTGCCCCCCCCCCTAACCTATCCTTACGGACGCCGAACTATAGCACCATGTCATCTTACGGTTTGGCACACTGAAGCCTTTTAGGACAGCTCTTCCCGCTCGTCTACCCGGGTGGGCTTTGGTCCTTCTCGAGTAGATTCCTCGAGTACCTAGAGGAGCAGGAAAGGGCGCTTCGCCATTGTGACCCTTGGTGTACGCTTACAATAGGGTGCGTCAAAAGTTCTTGAACTCTTTTGTTTCAGGCTCATTATGCGGGATGATGCGCTTCGCTCGTCCAAACTTTAGTGTGGTATTGTTGCCCTACTCTTACCCTCTCATATACCAATTTCTCGTGCCTGAATGTTCTTTTGTTCATGATGGCTGATGCAAATGGCTTGCTCACTGCAATGGAGAAACAGCATGCCGAAGAAAAAAACTAACTATAAGATTACCTAGAGGACATCCTGAAAAAAGGACATTCTTCCTCGGGAATCCGTGCCTTAATAAAAGCGACTGGACTTATCATCAAGATTCTGCGCGTCCGCTCATAAGGCTAAAGTGGTACAGAAGTTTTGCGCTGAACAACCTTCCGGATTTCATCTCAACGAAGAGTGACCCCCGCTCAGCCCGGAGCTCAATCCGATGGACTACACAATCTGGTCCATGTTGAAGAGTAATGCCTATGCAACATCCCACACGAACACTGCTTCACTTCACAGAGTCCTGAAGAAAGCCTGCGGAGAGATTGATGAACTCCCCCCCCCCCTCCTGCGTGTCGCCGTGGATGCGTTCCCCGACCGATTCAAGGCGTGATGAGCAGGCCATTTCGAAATTTAACCGCTTCTTTACATTTGCCTGGTCAGTAGTAATAAATTTTATGAATATCATCTGACTTGCTTTAAAACAGCTGTTTGGGCGGTTAATTACATGTGAAGAACTTTTGACGCCCCCTGCACTATGCACACCTTCCTGGTGTGTTCTGGGCACGTATTTCTTGAGCACAACTAACGATAAGTAGGCATTCGAAGAAGGCATTCGACGTAGACCTTTATTTACTCAGCAGACATCAGGCAGACATTCAGCATTCAGGTCGACCAATCAGTACACCTTCGAACTGGAGATTCCCTCCGACCAAACCTGCTACTCGTCGTGGAACAATTATATACACCGAATAGTAATTCGCGGATTACATCATTGCCTATTAGAGCCTTCACAGACATTTACAAAGGATGTGTATACTACAGAGCGCCTTCCTGAAAGGAGTGCGAGAAAATATGAGCTACCTAACCATAACAGTGGTCAACGACGACTGATCATTTGCAGAAGACATCAGTAAGACACAGATCACGAACACAAAGACATCATCAATGGCTCTTTGAAGAGAGAAGGAAACATAAAATTATGGTGGCGGAGAACGCCCGGACGCAGAGAATGAAGACGAGAACTTGTCCGCAGTCTCATGACGTCTTCTTCACCTTAACTGGGCCCAAAGGATCGACGTGGTCTTCGTCGAGGGACTGAGTCTCGTAACCGAAGAATCCGTCGGCCTTCACCATCGCTACCTGAAACGGACGGACATTATATAATAACTGCAGACACTTAAAAGCAGGCATCGAATAGACGGGACACTGGATCCCAACACACGCAGTGCCCTTCGAGTTACACAGGAACCACTGCGAGCGCACGACGCTCCAACTAAATCAACAGTCAGAAGACTCATTTTTATTTGTTTTATTTGTTGACGCATATATACGACTTTGTAGGAAGTTACTGGATATTCGTCACTGTTGGAAGCAACGCATTCTGCAGCAGCCTTCGGATCACACGGCGCCCTGCAGGAGCAAGACACTTAGCAACATTCGCATGGAAGATTGCGTGGAACTGTACGAAGGATGGTGGATTAGCCGATGCACATTCTGGCTTCGCCTCTCTGCCTCGCTAGCACGAGATCCAGATGGGAGATGCATTGCATGTGTATTACCCGCCGACTCCTCTAGCCACTCACATTAGTGGACCTCTCCTTGACTTGTAGAAAATCTTGTCATATTCATTAGCGATTATGCATTTCTATAGCTAAGAGCCAGCGGTAGACGACAATAAATACTGGATGTCAGGAACATCGGTCAAAAGTCGTAGGTTTTGAAGAAAACCCTATCAGGACCTTCTGATCAAAGTGATAGCAGCCTTTGTTTAGAGAACATGTAACGATGACCAAAGAGTTTATATGTAGTTGACATGATGTAAAGATGATGTAAAGACCTGAGTCGCTTCAATTCATGTCCGCGAGTTTACCTCGATATGCTAACATGCACGATTTGTCCAGCCACGCTTCCGCCTCTCATGTACATGTTTTGAAAGCACAAGCAAAGCCTCCTCCGATCGAACCGCGCAAATATTGCACTACACAGCAGTAGTGGCCCCTATAAAACCTGTCAGCCGGATGGTATTTCCGAAAACGAAGAAACTCTCTCGGATGTGCCCTCTGGATTTGTCTGATGTTGCGTTTTTTTGTTGTTGGTCACACTTGTTTTTTCTCAAGATTAGTTTGGGTATAATTACAACACTGTTCTGAAAATTCTTTTCCATGCATTAGTGTACCATGTGAGCAAGTAAATAAATTTAGCCATAGCACGGTGTGGTTCGGTGTGGTTCGGTGTGGTAATAACATGGCATCACAGCATAGACCCTTGGTAGCCGACCTTAGCATACCTCTACCCACCAGGCCCAAAGTGAGGACGGAACCCAGGATTCGATGGTGGAGACTGCGGGGTTCGAAGCAGAACGAGCTACGAAGGGCAGTGCTCGAAGAAGGCCTTCCAGATCCAGCTGGTCCCGTGAATGAGACCTGGAGGAGGGTAGCCCAAACAATCGTGAGATGTGCCAAGAAAACCCTGGGAGAAACAAAGGGAGGGACCAGAGGGGATAAATCGGCATGGTTCTGGAACGAAGAGGTGCAGGCTGCGGTGAAGAAGAAGAAGAAGAAGGCCTACAAGCTGTGGCAGAAGACGAAGGCACCCGAGAATATCACAGCCTACAGGAAGCTGAAGAGGCTGGCAAAAACAGCTGTAGCGAAGGCAAAGAACGCGGAAATGGATGCCCTGTACGAGAAACTAAACGAGCCGGAGGGAGAGAAGTTCGCCATCCGTCTGGCTAAGGCTCGTCATAGAGCTAATCTCCACATTCGAGTAGTGAAGACTGTGAAGAGTGCTAACGATAGGGTACTACGGAAGCCGGTCAAGGTCAGAGAACGATGGGAGGAGTACTTCAAGGAAACTTGAATTCCCCCGTCGGGAGGCCCAGGAAGAATAACCAACGGAAGGACCCATCCCGCCCAAAACGCAGGAAGAGGTTCGCAAAGCCATAGGGAAGATGAAACTCGGAAAGGCAGCTGGGCCTGACGGAGTGCCAGTAGAGGCTTGGAAGGTGCTCGGGGACCGCGGAATTAACTGGCTGACGCAGTTCCTCATCAGAATCACGAAAGAGGGTAAGATGCCGAATGACTGGAGGAACAGCACCATAGTCCCAATCTTCAAGCAGAAGGGAGACGCTTCCGAATGTTTCAACTACCAAGGGATCAAACTGATCTCAAACGTGATGAAGATCTACGAACAACTGGTCGACTCGAGGCTGAGGGAGATAGTCCGCATCTCCCAGGTGCAGTGGGGCTTCATGCCCGAGAGGTCCACCACAGACGCCATCTTCATCACTCGTCAGGTGATGGAGAAATATCGGGGGAAACGAAAACCGTGCTACCTAGCATTTCTGGACCTGGAGAAAGCCTACGACAGGTTGCCCGGATCGTACTCTGGAAGGCCCTTCGAGGGAGTGGTGTCCCGGAACGTCATAAAGGATATGTACGAGGGCTCGAAAGCGGCGATACGAACTCCACACATGGTGACAAGGAAGGTGGACATCACAGTGGGGGTACACCAACGGTCGGCTCTGAGTCCGTTCCTCTTCCTCCTGACGCTTGACTCTATAGTAAACCACCTTCAGGAAGACCCTCCCAGGACGATCCTCTACGCGGACGACATCGCCCTAGTAGCCCATAACCAGGAGGAGCTGGAGGAGAAGGTGCAGCTGTGGCAGAGAGCCCTCGCAGACAACGGCCTACGGCTGAACGTGAAGAAGACGAAGTTCATCAGCTCTGAGCAGTGCGCTGGATCGATCCTAGACTGCCAAGGGGAAGCGATGGAGAAGGTGGAAGAATTCCGCTACCTCGGAAGTGACCTATCCGAGGAAGGAACTGTGGACCAGACGGTCAGGGGACGGATAAACGCAGCCTGGCTCAAGTGGAGGGAGTCTACAGGGACCCTTCGCGACCGTAGATGCTCCAGGACGCTCAAAGGCAAGCTGTCTAGTAGAACAGTAGTGAGACCTGCCCTCCTCTACGGCAGTGAATGCTGGGCCCAGGGTAAGGAGCAGGAGCGGCAACTGCATGCTGCGGAAATGAGGATGCTAAGGTGGGCATGTGGATGGACCCGTCGGGACAGGGTGCAAAACGAGGATGTTAGGGCAGTGATGAAGACTGCCCCGATCCAGCTGAAGATGAGGGAGCAGCGCCTAAGGTGGTACGGACACGTCCTCCTCAGAAGGCCAGAAAATCACCCCGTAAGGTTGGCCCTAGATTTCGAGGCACCCGGAAAGCGTCCGAGAGGAGCCCCAAGGAAAAGGTGGAAGGACGTCATCAAGAGAGATCTCGACGAAGTCGGCGCCACGGCAGATGACGCCCTTGATAGGATGAGGTGGCAACAGATCACAACAACATCGGGCCCTGCGACTGCGCGGGACTAAACGCTCAGGAGAAGAAGAAGAAGAAGAAGAAGAAGAAGAAGAAGAAGAAGAAGAAAAAGAAGGAGAAGAAGAAGAAGCCATAGCATGATTTCTAGCAACTGTGATATCCATCGGGAAAACCAAACATAGACCGGCTGATCAGCTTACCGTTAAATGTGTGTTGTGATAGGTCAAGAACGAGAGACCTCCAACGAGGAACGTGCGCAGTACCAAAGGTGTCTTCTCATCCTTGACGAGCATCACATAGAGAAGGTACGTTACCGGAATGTGTCTGGAAGTTCATCAGCCTCGACAACTGTATTATAGTACTCATTTTGCACATCTACAGGTGACACAATGTACGAATGTACCTCTCACTCTGAAAGAAAATGCTGCGAATTCAGTACATGCTACCCAATGATTCTTCCCCTTTTGTCCTCAGGAATTGGTAAGAACCTCTGTTACTCATCCACGGTAGTCAGCATTGCGTGATAACTTCGTTCATAGGATGGTTGCGAAACCCTCAGGGAACTAGCTCAGTGACAAGGGCGTCGAACCAACCTGAACAGAAACAAGCACGCCATGTTGGCGTTGATGAGCGCATTGTAGGCGGCGGAACCTCGCTTCGAATACCCCGTTAGACGAACCATCGTGCGTAAATGCAAGAAAATCGTCTGCACCTGAAACGTAGAGGGATGACTGGCAGCTGGAAACACCACATTATTAGCTTAAATTAGGCCATCATATAGAACGAATGCCCTCAGAAAGTGTTCGAAGGCAGCGCCCATCCAAAGCTGAAGGAAGTACGCGTCAAACTCAGGTCAACCAAATCCTTCATCTTCGCAATGATGGCTTAACTTCTTCGACAGATTCCCAGAAAACTGCAAAAAACTGGCTAGCTACCCCTCGGCCAGAAGAGCAGCCACCGAACACCACCAGATAATTAGAACAGCGGCTATACACGCGTTCTTGGTGGCATGCCCGTTCAGCCTGATTGGCTTGACCCGCTCCCGCATCACCATGTAGGCCACATCTACGACTGGAACTAAAACACTTCCAGTAATGGCGCCAGTTACGTCAACAGACCTTGAGCTTATGCTCGCCTTTTTTTAGGGAAAGTGTCCAACAGTTCATCGAAGAAGCTCGAACTATGAGCTTGGTTTAAGCCATACCAGGGCTTTGGAACTGTTTCGCATGCCTAATTCCAAGCATAAAGTGCGATAACCTTGCATTTAGGTCACCACGACTTCGACTGTGTGAGTTTTCAGAAATGGTAGAAGCCGCTGTTTAGCTAAGGTAGCTGCTAACTCTGGAAGCAATAGCAGCTTTACTGAGCAGATCGGAGAATCTCTTGAGCACAGCAAGCCGTTTAATGTAGTGCTAGCGTGGAAACATGTGCCGCTTTGCAGAGACATGACGTATTTTTTAGCCTAGCCCAACGCAAGCTATGGGGATGAAACTTTCCTAGCCTTAACTGACTACAGCCATAACTCCAACAGCCGGAGTTGAGAAAATACTTATGAAGAACATCACTGTTTTCGATGCGCTAACCATGAGGCAGTTAAGAATAGTGGAAGGACAAATGCTTGCGATTGTTCCCCTCCTCCTGCCATGTATTTCACTCCTACGTGATAACATGCATAGAATGTCTTGGCGTAATGGCTTTCGTCTGAAGAAAAGGGGAGGTGACAAGACGAACCATTGCAGTTTGCTTTTACTTCTCTATACTATTCAAGCAAATTTAATGGCGCCGCTTAATATGGTTTAGGAGACCAGCCGAACCAAACGCCTTTCTTCCTTGACTAGTGATAGACACGATGCTATTTCTTAACCATGCAGAGGTAGAGGGGTTGGCTAACCAGACGAAGACACCAAGCTCAACGTCGACTCCTACACGCTATCGGTGCCTTGACCAACCGCGCAACGTGAGATAAGAAAATTTCATAGTGAACGCACAAGGGTGTATTTTTTCGTTCCACAAATGCTAGGCAAATGCTTTTGCCCTGCAACAGAATACACGCCGTGCTTTTTCACGGCTAGAAATTATTATTACAAAAAAGGTTGAAGATGTTCGCAGCGTTTTCTTCGAAGAGTTTTATCAAACAACTTGATTTTGATTGAGAAATGTTCGTATTTATTAGAAATTGCTTTTTCTCCGCTACAAAACGGTGTTACTTGTTTCTTGGAATAATTTAATTTTTTATTATTATTTTTAAGCATGGAAACAGAATACCCAAAAAGCAAAACCAGCATTTTCGACACCTGCTCTTCTTCGTATTTCGTCGTGATCAAAAAGCAGTCCGGGATACCTGCGAGCAGTATGGAGGTGTTCTAAACGCGGTAATGATTTGCGAAGTTCTAGAAGGGTGACTTTGACTTCGACGACAACCCCGTGGGGACAACCTTCAGAATTCGATGAAGAGTGCTAAAGGCATTTTTGGACGAGAACGCTGAACCTTCTCCAACAATTCTAGCTTTAGCCGACGAAATGAACCGCGATCAAATCAATCAGACAGTCCTCAGCCATTTCCACTCGTTGGGATTTACCGAAAAATTGCGAGCCTTCCAAAGTGCCCTACGACCTGACTGGAATCAACAAGCAGCCACGTCTTCAAGTAGCCTCACAACATCTCGCCTGGCATCGGGCAACATTTGGTGGCCATGTACAACGTTTCTCGTACCGAATCATCACAGGAGACCTCCGTACACCTCGCAAACATCCTGGGCTGCTTTGGCTGCTTTTTGACCACGACGAAAGGCGATGAAGAGTTTGATGTCGAAAACGCTTCTTGGGTAATCCATATCTACGCTTAAAAATAGCAAGAAACTAAACCATTCTGAAAACAGTTATGTAGAGCAGAAAATGTACTTTCTATTGCAATAAGCACAAACAGATTGCTAAAGAAAAAAATCGTTTAACTCAAACTCTTCGAAGAAAACGCTATTTACTTAATCCCATAATATTATAATAATAAAGGATAAAGGACGGCGTTACTCAATCCTTTCTGGAATGCGCCAGCACATTCTACTTCTACGGGTGGTCGTGGAGGCGACATGAATGCATATTTGGCCGTACAATGACTTGCGGTGGCCAGCCGATGAACAAGTCAGCGCTTTATCCTTCCCAGACAAGTCTGGTACCAATTCCCCGACCCCGGAGGGATGGAAGGCTTGGTTGGCCTGGGCGGGAAATCCGAACCAGGAACTTGGTATCGGATGCACGCGGCAGTCGCGTCTCCTCCGACTGCGCCACACGCGCCCAATAATATTATTAATAATATTATAATAATATTATAATATTTTTTATAAATTATTCCCAATCCAATACTTTAGGAAGTTGTAAGAGTTTTTTTTACATTCTGATTCCGCATGGCACCAGATCAAATTTTTAAGGAAATTGAAATCATTTCTGAGAAGCTTGGAAAATTTTTCATCTTCAACGGCGGCTGCTTACTAATCATCTGAGAATTTTTGCAGCAAAACCAGAAACTCTGCAACACACCTCTACAAGAAGAGCAATCATTGCGAAACCAAACAGCTTGCCAGTGAATAGAATGATGGAGAACACCGTTAGCACCTGAAGATTAGCTTGAATTAGACACTGCTGTAGAGTGTCTAGGAGAAAAGAACGAAGTCTACCCACCAGAGAATGATGGACAATGTACTCCTTCGAGTTGTGCGCCTCTCCGTGAATAAGCATGTCTATGAGATCGTAGATGAAGTAGCCTAAAGGAGCGACTATAAGACAGAACAGAGCTCGAGGAAGAAGCATTGCTGGAAAGCGCCACGCATTCGGCACTGCGCTCGCCAGACGTCACAGGGCAGAGATGCGTGAAGGCGCGCTTGCCCCTTGCAATAGGGTGTGGACTTCAAACGCAGACACACGCATCTGTTCTCCTGAGGTCGGATTTCAGTTTCCTCGAAACATCTAATCTTAGGCTGCCACGAGTGTGAAGGCGAAAACAGTATTGACATGCAAGGGAATGGTGACCTTCAAAATTGTGTCCTTCGTGCCGAAGGTTAGGCGGAATAATAAGCCGAAAGTTTTCCCAAAGGATGTTATTAGCAAAGCGAAAATGGAATTTACCCGTGAGTAAACTGACCCATAGAAAATAAGAAGACATATTGTGCAGAGGTAGCTGTGTAGTCGTATGGTTCCTTTACGTAGTTTGAGTCCGAGAGGAGACTGAAATATTAATAGCTTAACTACAACGAAGACCGTAAGCTTCCAAGTCTTCAAATTTTTCAAAAGCTTCGAAAATTTTCCGAATTTGTCTTCTGCATCCTACTTGAGTTTCATGCTTCGCCAAAGACGGAAAATTGTGAATTACTGTCATTAGAACTCGAGAAAAGTTTGGCAGAAGCTTGTAGATCTATGACTACAAAACAATGTCTAAGAGAAAATTCAAATCACACTAGCAGCAAAGACACACTAGCAGCAGAAAGCTGAGCGATCAGCACTATTGCCTTATAGTCAAAAAACTAGGTTTAAAGCTAAAATGGAAGCGCACTAAAAACAGAATCAGTCCGCTAGAGCACAATAGCGCCGTCAAACTCAATTCGTTTCCAAAGGATGGCAATACAGCCAATACTAAATAAGTTTCACAAACTTCAGCTTAATTCACCAGCAGAACGTAAGGAAGCTTATCCTCCCCCGTAACGCTGTTTTATTACGAGCCACACGTGATCTTAAATGTGCCTTCTGTTGCTTAGCATTAGATAAATCAACTGAGACTCAACATTATGGGCAAATCCATTCTAACCTGAATAGACAGCCGAGGGATGAGATGGCCGCATGAGTGAAGGAGACAACTCGAACGGAGAAGATGCGTACCTGAAGCTCATTGATCAACTCAGCTTCTATTTTTTATTCAGCACACAAGGAACTCATCGAAGAGTCAACAGTCAGTATAGAAGCATGATAAAGCACTGTGCTAGTTTGTGATGGACAGAAAACACCACTTTTATCAGTTTTTGTCAAAAAGTGCGCGTAAAGCAGTGACTGAGGTATCGGCTTCAGAAAATGAATATAATTATTTATTCATCCCTTTCATTTGTTTATGCATGAATTTACTTGCTTTGTTTATTGCACACCGGAAATAACATTAAGACAAATAAAGATTTCGAAAATCAGTAGACCTGTGATTTTCACCCACTGCATTACTTACCAGTGAACGGTTTTAATTTCAAATAGAATTCTAATTAGTGCACTAGGTAGCCAGATGGATTCTGGGCTAATCACAGCAATGCATGTATGTTGAGGCCTGTGGCATATGCTATACTTCGGCGACAGCGTCGGTGACGCGGTGTTGCGCGGGTGGCCACGCAGTTCGCAACTACTCGAGCAACATTGTCGCCGAGACCCGTCGCCGGTGGTATGCCATAGGCCTAAGCAATAAAATGCAACTCCTGAACTGGTTGTCAGTGTTGATTTTTGGTTGGTTCCTTCGCTAAAAAGTTCTTATCTGAACATAAAGGAGGTCGAAAAACGAATCTCAAATTCGGGATCAGTACACAGAATAACCACTCCATGTGAAGCTTGATCAAATCGGCGACCCTAAACCGACCACCATTACACATCCATGCTCGCCGTAAGTGGCCCCAGTTGCCTACTCATACCCACAAGCAACCTAACGATAACGGTATTCTAGGCTTAGGCAGTCATGAAGCACACCAACACCAACGTTTTATGTTTTATCTCCAACTTTTTCAAATACCGAAGAAACCAAAAAGACTGTGTTGATAATCATCAAAGCCGTTTGTTGCTCCTCACGGATGCTTCCTCGACTAGACATTCACTAGAAACTAAATAGATGGGAGGTTGAGACCCCTCCTTGGTTAGAAAAGCAGATGATTAAATCACCCAGAAAAGCATCCCAATTCGAAAGTTTCGATGTTTGTTGATCGTTCTGCAATTTGCCGGAATACCCTATCTGTCCGTTAGTTAGCAAGATCGCCCTTTTTTTAAAAATGAAGTGATTGGAGTTTTGAAGCGAAGCGACCACGGCTGGCAGCGACACACATACCTCTTTTTATAGACTTCTGCGTAAACGTGGTGGATTCAATCGAAAATTGAATAAAACTGCTGTCTGCTCTGCTGCAGGCTGCCTCTGATTTGTCGAGTACGGAGGGAAGAAAACTTAGTTAAAAGTTAGAAGAAACGTTAATTGGCGTACTAGCGAAGTAGATCTAGCAGCACGTCTACTGCCACTGACGACCCTCAGCCTCACCAGCTTATCAATGACTTTGCCTATCCACACCACCACTGTATAATTTCCGTTATCCGTAGCTAAAGATTATGCATTATTACAAAGACACGGCGCTTGACATCCCGCTGTTCCTTTGAGATTTATCCTAGGCGGCTATCTCCAAGCGATAAGTTCTCTCCCGAAATCGAGATATATTAACTGACATATCCACGTACCACAGAAGACCATGAAGACACTGAAAAACGTGGAAAAGCTGCAGTACAATCTATCCTGAATAGAGTGGCACACCAAAACATCGGCTGACCGGACCAGGGGTGCACACAAAATTCTGTGCGTTAAATTTTTTAAACGAATTTTTTAAGGAAAAACTTTCCTTAAATTTCCGGTAAATCGTCAACTTTCGTTAAAAAGTACAAACCGCTGCAAACCGTTATTTCAAGTAGAAAAAGTCGAGGAAAGCCATACACGTTTCAACTTCGAGAGGTCAACAGCTAAAGTTCATGAAATTAAGTGTAACACGGCAATGTAAAATTAACAATTCATCATCCTCAAACACAGAAAAATAGATGAGCCTTCAGCAACAAATTATCTACAGGGTGTAAAATAAGCGAGGGATGGAATTATCATGCATGATGATCACCGATCAGGCAAAACCCGAAGTTCCCTCTTTCTTAGTTTATTGCGAAACCGTTTTGAGTGACTGTTCTACGAGCATATACAATCTCGATGCGGGCATCACCCCATTAATTACAGAAAGATTTAATGAAGACACAATTAAATCCTATCAGTGGAATGTTAACACGTTGTCGAACGCACGATTTTCGACTGCCTGGTGTGTGGGACCGATCCATTTTTTGCAAGGTCGTGACCGTGACACGACATCGTGTCACACGATGTTGTGTCACGGTCTCGGCCTTACACTGCCGAAAAAGTGTAATACGTCGTTAGTGTAAACGTTCAGAAAAGTACCTTTCCTAATTTTTGTTATTAGCTTTCCTATTGTTTCTTATTTTTGTAATTTTTTCTTAAATGGTTTAAAATACGCCCAGCGGCCAAAAGCATTCTCTTCGTCAGGATTGTTCCAGGTGGCGAACAAAGGTGTTATGGGAGAAGCACTGCCAGGTGAGTATCGGCATATCTTACGATGAGGTTATACCAGTATCCATGTGATTCGTTGGCGTGCTTGGGAGCTCGGCGAAGAATTTTCTAGGTCCAAAATGCATCAAAGGATAGAAGGATGAAGGGCGGCATTACTCAATCACTCTCCCACCACGCATTCCACTTCTACGGGATGTCGTAGAGGCGATTTGAATGCGTATTAGGTCATACAATTACTTGCAGTGGCCAGCCGATGGACAAGAGACAAGTCTGGTACCAATTCACCGAACCCGGAGGGATGGAAGGCTTGGTTGGCCTGGGCGGGAAATCCGAACCAGGAACCTGGTATCGAGGCACGTGACAACCGGCATCTCCTCCGACTGCGCTAGATGCCCTCGACATACATTTAAAAAATTCAAAACAATTCATGAAAACATTAAAATATTCTTGCTGATTTCAATAGTTTTTTAGGAACAGTCCTAATAGGGACGATGAGACCTGCAACTTTAGTGGAGACTAAGGAGAAATGTGATAAACCCACTGAGAAAAAAAATCCGTTAAAGATTCCGCTAAATTTCTAAAAATTTCCGTTAAGTCGTTAAATTCGTTAAATCGTTAACCGTTAAATGTGCACCCTGGACCGGACTTTCTGAGGAAGCTGATAGTGAGAAGAGACACAACGTTTGCCAGATTGCGACTACAAATAGCGTGTTCCTTGATCCGGTAAAGGGTCATTTCCTAAATAAACTCTCTGAAAAGTTGTGGACTACACCAATTAAGGGTCTCACTAAAGTCCTCTTCTAGACCTTGTTTTTGGTAGTCTCGCGAATAATTTTTTTTGTTGAGGGATAGACTTATCTCGCATGCGAAGTAGCAGTTTGTATAGTATAATATCGCTCTACTGGAGGTTCGTGCAAGACAGTGTTAGGCGCGGCCTTCTTTAGATACAAGGGTTGAAGCAATGGGAACGTAGCATTAGTGCATCTATAACACATCTATCTATGGCAGGAATACTCTGCCGTACACAGGCAGGAACTGAAAAGAAGAGGCTCTGAATGCCCTAGTCATAAGCTCCTCCGAAAATGAAGATGATTTATCACTTCACTCACCTTGTTCAGGGACCACTCGCGTGCTAGCAAACCGACTGTCGCCTTTGCGATGAGATACTCAAGCCGAAGCAGTATCGAGACACCGAGGCAGAACACAACTCGGATCATCGGGCTGAAACACAGCTCATGCAGCGCGCAAGGCATGAAACGCGATGAATAGCACACACAGACGATGATCTTGAAGAATTTGCGAAGCTAAAGTAAGACGTCGATGTGCATCAAGTTTCAAATAAACGTCACAGGCGCTCATAGATGCATCGTTACCCAAAAGGGGATGCTTAGGTAGATGAATTCGTTACAGAAACCCTTTAAAAATTGCGCAATTACTCTCTGGACGCAAAGCGTGTTAGAGGGCTGCAAGGTTATGATGATGACTTCTCTTCCTCGTTTTTCTTACTGTAGTTTCGTATTCCAACGGAATTCTAGAACTGGAGTGACTGCTCTAAGGAACGCACAACATGCCGTCCTAGGATGCTCCGCACATTGAAGAAATCCACTTCTAAGTGAGAGTGCCCCCTAATCCTCATAGAGCCAATTTCTGTACAAAAATAAGCGTTAAGGGGGTTAGGGGGCACTCTGTCATCGGCGTGAATTTTTTTGATGTACAGCTCACAGAAGAATAGCATGCTACGCTTAGCTTGCAGTGGTCCAGCCCAACAGTAGGGTTCCGCTGGAATATGAAACTATAGTAGGAAAAAGGAATAAGAAATGTCGCGGTCCCTATATTGTACCCCCTCCCTCTAACACGCACTGCGCCCGAAAATAAGTACAGGAAGAACGCACGGATTCAGAAGCAATCTGGAGACGAAGGAGTTCGGAGCAGCTGAAGCATAAAAGCTGAAACATAGTAGGAAGAAGCCGAAGTAGCCCTCTGATTTACATGGATCTACAGATTGATATCAGCCGAGGAATCCATGTACGATCGCAATCTGACAAGATCGATTGTGAGATCGAAATCGTACGTCTTAGCTGGTTCCACCCCCTTGGCAATCGGATTGCCTTCGACGTAGCACGTCGTCGTCACTTTCTCGTAAAAGGGAAGACACGAGCCCTCAACACGTGGCTGATGCGACTTACAGAGCTCCAAATGTGATTTTCTGAAGCGCGCTTTTTCTTATTCTGTGGCGATTGTCTTGGAGTCGCAAAATATGTGCTCGAGCAGGCAAAAATGGAAGAAGCCGTTGCGTTTTGAAACTTGCAGAGAAAAATGGTCCAAAATGCACTCATATGGTAAAATTTTCAGCGAAACCTTTTATCCTATTTTGACAATTTCTCAGGTTCCTTATAACAAATATTATTATTTGCAGAACTGCTTTTCGACTTCTTCGACAATGAATTATTTCTTTTAGTAAAACAAACCTCCAATTTTCAAATGGGAAAGTTTTTCAAGGATCTGCAAGTTCCTTCGTCGAGGCGGTGAAGATAAAGTTTCTCTCTGGTGTAGGCAACGGACCAGTTTACATTATTCTGGCTACGTCGCATTACAGAAAACCCCATGGCTTTCGCATTCACGGCATAGACCTCATATCGGATGGCTTTTTAGTTTACTAATTCTAGATGGTCAGCAGGTGTTTTTGTTGCAACACTCATATTTGGGTTACTTTACGCAAACAGAACTTTTGTTTCAGTCAAATAAAAATCACAATGCCCTGGTAAGTCCATGGTGCAATTTTTTGAGCTAAAAAATTCTGTCTTCCTGCGCTTTAGGACAAATATTAAATCAGTGGTTTTATTTAAAAAAGGAAAACATAAATTTTTAAGCGCCTACTGGAACAATGAATTTCAAAAAATCAAAGAAAATTATTTAAAAAATCCTTAAAGAAAAATGTTCTTACCTCTGCGTGTTAGAGAGTCTTTAGTTTGATCTCGAACACGCTAGTTTGGACTCGGAAGATGTTCCGATTTTTCTTCTGTTTTTAAAACGTCAAGCTTGCTTCAAAGAGTGTCCAATTTGACTCGAAGCGTTTGCAATTTGATTTGAAATGTGTTCAACTTGAAACGAGAGGCGTCCAGCGTGACGTGAAATGGTATATATGAAAGATTTTGTTTCAATGGAGGTATTGTACAGGTAAAAATGGATGCTTTTTTGTATTCGACGTCTCGTGTTCCGGTTTCCGACCATTATTGAGTCCGCCGATCTGCCTTTCGCCTTCAGCATTTTCCATAAAAATGCGTACATCCCGTTACTTGGCGAGGTTCAATCCCAATGAGGGGGGGGGGGGGGGGGGAGGGGCACGGCGGCCTCGGGACGGAACACATGTGTGCGCGTCGACAGGTCACCGTGGCGATACGTACAGGGATGTCTGAGGGCTCCACGTATCGACCCACGTCTGCGGGCTCCACGAATCGACACACGGCTACTGTACGGCTATTCCGGTACGTATCGCTACGGTGAACCTGTCGACCCGCCCTTTTCTCGTTTTTTCGTCCGATGTTTTTTCGTCTGAATTTCCTCTTTATTTAAGGAAGGAGACTGCAATAGCCATAGTAGGGGTTCAGGAAGGCATGTTATGCTGCAAGTATTCATCTCTATGTAGTGTTTGGAGGTGCGTATGGAGTGGCCCCCCATTGGGATTGTACCCCTGGCGATTGATAAGCATTAGGATAATGTTAGAAGAGAAATATCTGGACACTAGATCAAGCTTTAAGAAGCTTTCAGTATAGATCCCAAAATTCCCTTGAAATGCGCGAAAATAGCCAAAAATATGCCACACGTTCTTAAACCGGGAGCTCGTCCATTCTAGCTATGACGAAAGAATTGTTTTGGCTCAGATGGGTGCTTGTCGGGTCACTCCTAGTCGAAGCGGTGCACTTTTCAAAATCCACAGACTCTCTTGCAGGCAGACTATTTCAGTGCATCGTCATTGTAAAATCGCTTACTTTCAACTTCGCAGCTGTTGCTAATCAGATGGAACAAAGTGTCCCCGTCCAGTATCTGGATCCTGCTTGTTTTCACTGTCATATAATTTGAAAATAAGTAAACGGACCAGATGCTTATTACCAAGAAGACCTGCACATCTTCAAGGACTGCACTCTACCAGTGGATAACGATTCTGTGCAAAACCTGAAACCTACAAGGCGTATCGGTTGCAACAGTGTTAGCCGTCGACACATGCCGACCTCTAAAGAGCATTCAGTAGAAATGAACTCTATGAACGGTGTCTTCAGCGTCGTCGCTCAAATAACATAACATGTGCTGTGACGTGTAATTGCGCCCAAGAATGAGGAACGGTCGGCGTTCGACAATTCCTTCCTGGGACGCACACTAGACTGTTTTCATAGATTGATGATCGTGCCTTGAATTCCTCATTTCTTTACCCTAATGTCCAGGTCTCCATAGACAATGATGATATCAGGACGTTTTAAACTCAGTTGGAGTCGGAAATGAAAAACGAAAACACAATAATATTGAAATTTGGTGCTGGGCACAAGGCTTTGACGGCCTTGTTTCAAACTGGGAAATTATTTCAAGTCAGCAATGAGCTATACAACAAGAAAGGAATAAGTTGAGAGAGCTTAGATAGCCTGGGCATACTTTTGCGTCAGGTTTCGGTAAGAGGACGACATTTGCAAAGAGAACTGCATTACATTGATTGCAACACTGCTCGCCAAAAATATCAGAACAACGAGGAAGACGTTTGAAGTTTCCTTCACGATATACCGTAGAAGTAGAACGGTGTACGGTAGAATTGTGCATCTATACCTCTCATTAATCTAATAAAAGCATGGCGTGAAAGTGGTGTCTGGGGCGCTATCATACAAGAAAAAGGGAGACTTGGAGGGAGTCACCGTGGCATGCCGTGGCGCACACGCATGTTGAGGGGAATGGTAATGTAATGTCATTTCCTCTTCAACCTTAATTGCCCCATATTTAGGCAAGGGAAGGAGCTCCAGTATGAAGGCAATTTTATCACGAGTGCGCTAGACGTGACACACCCCGGAATCTCCTTTCCAACTCAAATCTTAGCCCTCCTCTCCTTTACCGGTTTTCTGGAATTTTGTGTAAGGTTCCCTTCCCAAAGCACCATAGCGCCGACTCCGGTTAAGGGGCAGCTAGTTTCGAAGGAAGACGTTGGACTAGAAGCAAAATCAAATAAGGTTCGCATGTAATGGACCATAGCAGCCGCGGCAGTGCCGCATAGCCGACGCAAATGAAGACGATTCTTTGCTCGTGTATGAGTGTGTGATATGATGTGTCACCAAATTGAATTCATTATGGAAGCGAGGCAGAATTGGATCACTGCAGGCAGGCATTCATTCAGAAGAGCCTTATAAAACCATCGAAGGTGAAGGATGCACCAATAAACAGCAAGCTGCAAAAATTTTAAGAGACAAATTCTTTTACAATAGTTGCTGGAGGGAAACGGTTAAAAAGATGGGGGAGTTCGTGATGTGCGTTGGAAGGCGTTGTCCTAAGTATGTTCATCCTACAGGGCATGGCATTGTGTGCACGATGCTGTTGAACCGCCGAAGCTGAAAAGCCGTCGGTATTTTGAAAATGACGCCAACCACACTTCCGACAGTACAACCAATACTGCGGAAACGTCTAGCAGCACGTTATTTCAAAACGTTGAACAATCTGCAGACGCAACCTTATGTAGAGATAGCGATTAAATAACGTTTGATGAACTAATAAAGGCTTGCGTTAGAGATAACGCAAAGTTTAGAATGACCTGTGGCGAACTATTCAGTAAGGGAACCAATTTCGGGCAAAAACTGGGAAGCGCCCGCAAAGGCGAACAACGCCGCGCCAATATTATATTTAGCACAGCTGAGCAGTTTTAAGGTTATATTCGGGTAATATAGCGCATGTAGTGCAGTCGGGAGATGTGTCGGCTGTCGCGAGCACGCGATGCGGGGTTCCTGGTTTGAATCTCAACCCAGGCCAACTATGCCCTCCACCCTCCAGGCCCTGAATTGGTACCACATTTGCCTGAAGAGGATGAAACACTGATTTGTCGGTCGGCTGGCCACCGCAATTCATTTTATAGACCAAATACTCATGCAAGTTGCATTTACGATATCCCGTGGAAGTATGATGTGCATGGCGCATACTGAAAGGAATTTATTAACACCTTCCTTTACCCTTTATCCTTATTCGAGTAATAAGTTGCAGCATATTAGGTAAGCAAAGATAATATACCTTTTGAAAGAAGGTGAAAATGAAAATGAATTTTCCAAAGTTTATTCTTCCAACTAGCTTTTATTAAAATTCCTATAGCAGTGTCTAACATAGTGAGGTAGGGTACAGATCAGAAGTGAGCATTTAGCCATCAACGATTAATAGATTTATCGGATTTACAGGCATTCTGTTACATTACGTTAACGGAATTCAGCGCAGAAATTTTTCTTTGAGTTGCTCTAACGCAATTTATGCACAATGTTAGAAAATCGTCGAAAATCTAACTTTTCTTCATCCACTATAAATCTCGACGAGTTCCTCGAGCTTTCGTAGAACAGTGCGGTGGTACTGGAGAGAGGCAATAGGTGATCACCATCTTTTTCTGCATCCGCCAATTCGTTGTTGTTGTTTTTTTGCTCGATGACCGATTTCTACTATCTGTGAGTGTCCTCTCGTTTCTCCACTGCGCCTTCACACTTGTATTTTAGGATCTGTGCATTGTAGGGACTACCGAAAATGTACAGCAAATGTAAAGAAAATGGCCGAGAAATACAAAATGAACACAAAACGCGGAAAATGCTTATTCCCTCCACTTCTCCCATCTCACCGCTAGGCTCTCCTGAACATTGGATAGGTTTTTTATAAATCCGTCTTGACTTTTGAAAGACAAGAATGCCGACAAAATTCCCAACGCCCACCTTTTGAGGTGAATATTACGTCAATGGGTTTTAGCCGCTAAGAAATCTGGTTTGATGTTTTTCATAGTTTTGGAAACATCCCTTGATCTGAGCTCAAAACTGATTCCATTCGTTATAGGGAAGCGGGACAAGGGCGCTCAGGACATGCTATAGATGGGTTATGTCAGCGAGAGAGGCACATTCTGAGCAAGGAAAGGAACTCTCGGATTCTGACAGAGATGCAGTAGGTGAGCCACGTCCTGGCGTTCCCTGTACGTGCGCAGGTCTGCTTCCACATAGGACCAGTCTGGCTAATGCCACTTGCTGTGAGGATGAAATTACAGTCGTATGAACGGCAGGTCAAAGTGAACACTGTTCAATTCGAATTGCAACATTTGCAAACCAAGTCCGTTTCACTGCTATGACTTGTCACAGAGATCCGCTTCGAGAGGTACAGCCACTATAACAGCATGAGTTTCATTTCCAGGCAAGCTTGACGCATGTGAAATTAAGCTGAGTATCCTCCAAATCAAAATGCGCATGCTCTAGATAAAACCAGGAACTTTTTAAGAAGGCTCAAACAATTTTTCACCCAGGGCAATTTTTAATTCATCTGCCCCAAAACACGAAAGCCACAGTTTGAAAATCCATAAAATTTTAATTCTTCAAGAAACGATTATGACTTAGAGCTTAATTGAAATTACAGAAAAATAGCCATTTCTGACGCATTAGGGCGAGAGATTGCGCCGCTCGATAATGACGTTGCGATTTTCTTTTTATTGATTGCAAACACTCTGCTCGTGTAGAGTTGAACAATTGTCAACATTGCTACGAAAGCTATTTTAGAAACACATATTTTAATAGTGTGTTTTTGGCACGTAGTTAAGGTGGAATAAAATAAATAAGTAAAACGTCCTCACTTCGCTGTTACAAGTAACTATAATTTACTGTGTGTATCATTTTGAGTGTAAACAATTGAGCAGGAATCATAAGTACTTGGCGCGTTTTCGTCTTTCGACATACTAAAAACTGTTGTTTTTCTGCAGTTTAAAATAAGTTTTCAACCATTGGCAAAAGGCGTGCTCATTTTTTCGGCGGATGAACCAAAAATTTTCAGAAAAAGTCTTACCAAGTTTTCCCTGATCATATTAATACTTGATCTTCCTTTAAATGTCTGGCTTTATCTAAAAGACGCTCGCTTTGATTTGAACGATGCATAATTTTATTAGAAACGCAGCAGGCTTACTTGGAAAGCGAAAAACTTGTTGAAAATGGGGAATTTGACCTGAATAGTTCCAAGTTCGATTTGGAAGGTAACCTGCTTACTTGAGAATAGTACAATAGTTATGAGGATGTAGAAAGAGATGGTTGCTTTTGACGAAGTGATTGGAATCGAAAAAAATGTAATTTGATTTAACGGATTTCTCGCACTTACGAAAAAATTTCCCGTTGAAACGTCGGTAAAAATTAAGCGCCCACCGATGATAGAAGCATTCAAAGCCAGAGACCAAATTCCCTAATAATAATCGTTTCATGGAAAAGTACCCTACACAGAAGCCCATGGTAGCAGCCGCTAACGGGAGTGGTATTTCAGTCATGCACTAGTCCTTAGTGCTCTGTCAAATTTTACCATCGGTAGCATGCGAAGTGACAATCGTGTGCAGCGCCAGCGGAGAAAGCACAGCCTCCCCTGTGCTGTCAAACAATTTCGAACGAAGTCCATGTCTCGCTCAGACCTTCCATCAATATTAATCGTCAAATTGGTATGACTTCCTGGCAAGAGGAGATCGCCGATTAGTTCACCCAATCGTTACCAAAGGTTATCGTCATGAATAAATACTCAGAAAAGGAGTGGATCAACGTGGGAAATATTAGCGAGAAGCGGAAGGCTTAATCTTTGATGCCAGGCGAAAGTAGTCAGGCTAGCACGAAGCGCAGCAGATAACTCTTGGAACAATGGGCGTTATCAAGCCGAGGTCGCTCCACCACGAAATTCTCGGGTCATCTGATTGCCGAGATGCAAGCGTTTGACGCGTGGTGTCGGGTGAGCACAACGTGCTTGTGATTTCTAGCAAAATTCCTTATGCATTTCAGTTCCGTTTACATTTGGAAATGTCACCACCACTATTATTAGTTACTGAAAAGAGCTAGTTATAGAATACTGAACTCGGCGTCGTCCACGAGACTGATGGCCACTTCGCCATGTCCGAGGAGAGGTTATATTCCGCGCAACTTGTTACAAGCCCTAGCCGGAGGAAAGACCAAGTTCACAGCAATTCTGCTTCTGAGAAACGCTGTAGGCTCTACCTCTCTAGTCGTAGAGACACTCCAAGCGTTTTCGGCTCTTGCGATGGCCTCGCAGAATCGTATAAGAGTTGGAGATAATATTTACATGGTAAGCCACCTCATCTCATGAAGCCAAAGAAGAAGACAATTAACCTGCTCGTAAGTGTGGAGAGGAACAAGAAATAACAGCGACTTTTAGCACACATGAGCGTTGTTTCCTTCCGAAAATGCCCTAGCGATTTTTTCAGCTCAATTAAACAACATTTTTTTTAAAATTAATTCGATGAAAAGGAGCAGAATTATATTGTATCTCTGCTACTGTTGCAAGTTTTGCTTGATTCGATTGGAGCGCACCTATGAGTGCAATAAATAAATAAATAAATAAATATGTGTGTCCGTTTGCTTACGCAAAGCGCACTAACATGCAGAATCGAAGCAGAACTTCTTCAAAGCGCAACATTAAACTGAAGAAGATCACTGACTTTTCACGCGACACGCTGTATGTGCACCTTGCTATGACAGCTCTGATCGTAACAAAGTAAAATACAAAGCAGTGTAGGAAAAACGAAAAGGATTCCATCTGAAAGGACAAAAGAGAATATGCCGAGAAGCGGTGATACCCATCCCGCCTTCTCATGCCCTGAAAGTTCTGGATAGGTGACCCGCAGAAGCTCGTAATCGCACTCTCATCGGTCTCCTTCAGAATCGTCAGACATAAGAGTTGGTGCGTTGTACGTTTTTTATCCGCTCTCGGTTAGACGTCTCTGAGGAAAGAAATTGTCATTGGGTAGTGATCTCTTAAATGTCATTTGGATTTTTAAAAGACGACGAAATGTCAGCCGAATAAAGCAATAAGATCGATCGGTTCAACTACAGTTCTAAACATACGATGAACCGAAACATGAAATTACGGTGATAACTGTTAAAAGTAGAGTTGAAAGCCGATACAGTGCGTTTCAAAAGTATGTATCCACTCAAAAACTTTCCAATATCTTGTTTCGCGTCTATTTCTGCAGGCCTGCACTAGCTCCACTAGATTCCTCGTGGTCGAAAATAGGTAGCCACTCGCTTTCAGGATTTTTTTTCGTCTCACACGAGAATCAGACCTTTTTGAAGAAAATTGGTTGAAAATTGGGCGTTTCAAAAGTATGTATCCACTCGTGAAAAACAAGCTTTTTTCTAAACTCGAGAGTCGTTCGGACCACCATTATTTCTTATAATATCATGCATCGTATTATTCATGCCACTGACAAGGTTCTGGATAATTTTGTCTTCGCTGGTCTCTCTCTCTATCTGTAATCAAAATTGCCACCACGTCGTTCAACTGCCCGTTATTCGCGTAGACTCGTCGAACCACGATCCCCACTGTTCCCCATTGGGTTGCTGTCAGGTGAACAAGCCGGCCAGTCCGTTGCTTGTGTATTGTCACGGTGCTAGACACATGGACTGCAACGCTGCCGTGTGGTGGTGCATTGCATGTATCTGATGTCTTTGGGCCCTCTTTTAGAATGGCTGCGCTCATATTTGTACGGAAGACGTATGCGTGTTAAGGATGGAAGTTCCTTCTCAAGATGCTACGATTGCAATAGCGGCGTTCCTCAGGGAGGCGTATTGTCGCCGGTCCTTTTCCTCTCATACACATTCAGCCTTCCTGCAATTTTAGTCATACATCCTCAAGTGAAGGAACAAATGTATGCTGATGATATAAAAATTTACGGAATCTATAACAGTGGCAATAAAATGCAGATTTGTCAAGCTTTATCTCAATCCATAGATGTGATGATGGAGTGGTCTGAAGCTTGGGAAATACCAGTGAACCTTTCGAAAACCATGGTCTTTCATCTTGGAAGCCTACCAGCTACAGAATTCAAAATTTACAACAGATTGCTACCATCTACAACGGAACCCCGTGACCTCGGTGTTTTTCTGGACAAGGAGTTGAAATTCTCGAATCACGTTGATAATATGGTGCGAAAAGCATTTTCTGCCCTAATTTTCATTTTTAGGAATCTGAAATGTAACGATAGCTCCCTTCTGATCACCTTGTATAAGACAAATGTTGTTCCAATTTTAGAGTATTGCTCTCAGGTTTGAAGCCCCTACACAAGAAAAGTCAGGAAAAAATTGAAAAGGTTCAAAAGACTTTCACAAAAATTTTGTTCTATAGGTGCTTCCCAAATACAACAAGTTCTAGAATTATTCCAGGATATGGAGAAAGACTCAAAATTTTTAACCTCAAAAGTCTTCTATATTGGCGTGTCTTTAACGATTTAAATTTCTGCTTCAAAATCTTGAAGGGTGGAACAATGCTGAGAACTAGCAAGTATTGGGTTTTTGTGCCATCGCAAGGTCGTCATAACAAGTACTGCTTTCGCTACCCCAAGGTAAAGAAGAAAAATAAGGAGAAGGTTTTCCATTCACTTTTCTACCGTGGAGCTCGTTGGCTGCAGATGCTGCCTGCTACCGTACTTGAAGCGCCCAACCACGACGTTTTCCGAAGTCAGCTGAAAAATATTGACTTGCTTTCTACGCTCCACATCCCTGACTTTAGCTAGAATGGGATTTTTTTACATTTTCATGTATTTTCATTATCATTATTTTTTTAAAATCCTTTTTCGGGTTTTTTCCTTCTCATTACGTGTTCTTTTTTTACTGATCAGTATCACTAGCTTTTTTCTTCATTATACACAAACATATTTTCTATCAATATTCTCTGTTTTTTAGTTTCTATTCTACCAGTTGTTAGTGTTTCATAGTTGCTGTTGTTTCTAGTTCACTTTTCTTAGCTTCCTAATTGCTCTTCCTTCGTTTGTTTGCTGTTTGAGAATTTCAAATATTTTATATTGCTCTATAAATTGTTACCGATTTTGTATGTTCGGTCAGACTGAGTGTACATTCATGTCTGCCTCTGTTTCCCTTGCTGTCGAAGGTATGAGATTTGTTGGAGTTGACGGACCTACTAAGCTGGTAACCGGAGCCGATCTCACGACTTGCAGTGCTGGCGGCCCACTGCTCTTCTCCTTCAAATTCTCAACCTCCCTCAGTCTCCTCCTATTTAATTCTTTCTAGTAGATTTTTCACAGAATCTGCCGGATTTTTTTTCGAATTCGCCGTTCCGCCCTCACTTCTTTGAAGAAGTATATTTCAGTCTGTTAACTAACTTCAGTTCGTGTTGCTGATGGCCTTTAAAATCTTGTTTCTCACATTGTAGTTTTTTGCGATTTACCGTGCCCTTTTTGAGTTATTTTTGTGCGCACTGTATTGTGCAAATAAATAAATAAATGATGTCTTCTGCCTCTCAAGAATGTCATAGGGCTAGACTATACTACACCTTGACACCCCAGACTGTCCATGCGACACGACGTAAACCTATTCTTCAGCATTCCGCTGCTGAAGAACCCGACCACTGTCACTAACGAATCGCCTCCAAAGTTGTGACGACGGGGGCTTCTCGCAGGTCTCTCCAGTAATGTCGGTATCCATCGGGAACCATCCAGATTAAATTTCTTTCATCTTTACCAAGGGTAAGAAATCTAATCTGGTTGGCCCCGATGGATAACGACATTACTGGAGAGACCTGCGAGAAGTCCCCGTCGTCGCAACTTTGGACTAATGAGCCGTCGGTGGCGGCTCATTAGTGAAAGTGGCCGGCTTTTGCAGCATCGGAATGCTGAAGCTTATCCTTCCATTGTCTCCCGTTGCATCGTATGGTCAGTCTGGAGTGTCAATGTGTACTGAGTCTATCCTTCTGTCTTTCTTGAAAGGCAGAAGACATCAGACACATGTTCTGTAGCAGAGCAGCGCTGCAGTCCATGTGTCTAGCTCGACGAAAGCTTGGCTCCACCGTCACAGCATTCAAGTAGCGGACTTGTTCTGGCATTCCGCCAGAACTGTCGGTCCCCTCTCTTCATCCTAGTCCAGAGGTACTTATCTCTTCTCCATGGGTGCTTATCTGACACTCCATGACGAGAAGTCTGTCATAAGTGTTTGTTTGGCGTGACCTCGCCTGATAGAAAGAGGCCACGCCTGTGTCTGTAGGATTGGTGATACACATCAACATATTCGACCACTGACCACTACGGTCCTGTAATAAACCTCTTGTGTAGCCATCATACTCACAGAGGTAAGCACAAAGGAGCCATAATACTCCTAGTGCATCAGAGCGCCGTCATACGCTCATAAACCGGGACATTTCTGGTGCATCGGCTAAATCTAGCCAAGAAGTTAGCCTAGTCTAACTTGTTCTCTTCGAAGCAACTAGTTTGCTTCACACCTTGCACTTGTGCGAGAAGAGGTTGGGATTTTTCCATACCTTGGTGCTAATAAGCCCTAAATTCCGTGCCCTGCCCAACAGCAGCTGCGCAAGAGGTTGGCCTAGCCAGTCCTTGGTGCTTCTACAGCCCTAAATTCCGTGCCCTGCCCAACAGCAGCTGCGCAAGAGGTTGGCCTAGCCAGTCCTTGGAGCTAATTCAGCCCTAAATATCGTGCCTTGCTCTACCGCAACTGCACAAGAGGTTCGGCTAACGAAACCTTGGGTCTCTAACAGCCCTAAACTATCCGGTTTTGTTCAAACAAAACAAAATAGCCGAGGAAATGTCGCTCTTCTTCCACAAGAAAGCGATATTGGCTAGCGCAGAAGCCGTTAAAGGGCTTTTCGATAAGTATAAAGCATATACACAGAAGATCGTATATCCCGATGACGATAAGAAACGTCAAGAAGAATGCACAGCTAATTCAGTGCTTCTTAGCTCATGTCTAAGTCAAGTAAAATTGGCGAGCGAAACTATGCACAGCAAAATTGACAAAATGGAGGAATTTTATCACTCCACGAAATCAAAATCTGAGCAAAAAGAAATCCTGGCAGACATAGAAGAGTTCGATAAAGAATCTCAATATTCGGAAGTGTTGAAAGAAGCGACATCATTTGCTTGCAACATTGAATCGCGGATAGCATATGCCAAAAGTGAACTGCAAAAGGTACAGCTAAGGCTGAGAATACCAGCATCACATCCAGGTGCATCCCAGCTCAATGATGGAGATTCCAACTTCATCAATGATCAAGGCAGTAGTGCCACACAACTGACAAGGGGCTCACGATCAGTGAGGGTACCATCAGTAAAACTACCGGCGTTTAATGGAAACCCAGAAGAGTTTCCCGAGTACTGGGCGGTATTTGAAACGCTAGTACACGACAATAGTGAGATCTCCACTATTGAAAAAATCGCCCTACTCAAAGAAAGCCTCAAAGGTCCAGCAGAGAAGGTGATTAGAGGTATAAAACCTATACCCGATAATTATCAGTGGATGGTGGATGCCGTAACCAAAAGGTTTGGCAACAAACCAACAAATAGATCAACGATAGTGCAAAAACTATTCGATTTGCAACCTGCGTCAAAGCAAGGACATAGTTGTCAAGAATGCTTTGACACAATAAAAACCCTAGTCAACCAAATGGTGTCAGCTGGGTACGACATTCGGAACACGTGCGATCCCATGTGGAGTGAAACTATACTACAGAAGTTTCCATACGAAATTGTGCGAGACATCCTCGTTAAAAATCAAAGCACCGATACCCTCAAAATCGAGGAACTCCTGGATGCGCTAGAAAAAGAAATCTGCGCCAAGGCTTATGTGGAACAACGACTAGGTTCCACCTACTCGTACAAAGAGCGTGACAACAGGGCTCAGCGCCACTGTCAATCAGTCCTCTGCATATTTTGTGGTAAGACAAACCACAATTCTATGGTGTGCAGAACCATGACCGACCGCCAACAGCGTCGGGCAGTCCTGAAGGAAAAAAGGGCTTGCTGGAAATGTTTCCAAACAAATCATTCCAGCAGTCACTGTCAAAAGTCCAACTGCACAACGTGCGGCAGCACACATCATCCCTCAGTGTGCACGGCACAAGACCGGTCCAGGCAGATCCCTGGAATCTTAAACCCACCGCAAACAAATCGGTGGCCGAGAAATGATAACCATAACGGTAATATCAATAACAGGGCAGCTCAAAGGCCCCAGATACCAAATAGAGAGCGCACTAGCGCTGGTATCGACTCACGTCGTAATCATTCGAGCGGAAACCAACCGCTCTATTCCAATCAGAACACTGGAAATGAGGTTACATTTCCTGATCTGTCAAACAGAAGTGAACAGCTAGTTCTCATGACAGCTGAAGGAAACGTGTGGAATAATAAAGACAGCAGTCTTGAAAAAGTACTGTTTTTCTTTGACACTGGAGCTCAGAAGACAGTGATACAAGAGTCTCTAGCAGAAAGACTTGGCCTTCCGAAAACCACTACGGAAACCTGCATTATGTCAGGAATCGGCGGTTATACGGAGAAGTTTGAAAGCCACATAGTATCTCTGAAAGTATGTACCGCTCACGGCAAAGAGATCAACCTGGCTATTCAAACTAAGCCAATCATAACAGGAGGATTTCCTTCGGTTAAGTTAGCAGAAATTGATCAAGAATTTCTACAAAATGAAGGGATCTTCATAGCGAACTCAAAGGTCCGTGGAGAACGCCAACTGCCACATATCCTTGTTGGACTAGACCGCTACTATGATCTAGTAGTTTCGAATACGACCGATACACGAACTCCATCAGGTCTGCATATTGCGAAAACAGTATTCGGTCCAACCATCTATGGTCGCGGTATCATGGACACAACCGATTCCACAGCCATGTCGCATTCAATGACATCTGTATTGGAGATTTCGGATAGTGATAACATCCAAAGAATGTTTGAACTAGAAAGCCTAGGTATCGAACCAATGGAGAATACGAAAGACGATAGCACTTTCAAGTATTTTGAGGAGTACTCCTCATTGATTACCTTTGCTAATGGGTATATCACGGCGCCATTCCCGCTAAAGGACAGCGTAAGTGACCTGAGCGACAACTACGGGGTCGCGATCAAAAGGCTTGCCGCGCTGCAGAAACAGCTTCAAGCAAACACTGCACAGCAACAGTGGTACTCTAAGATACTGAGTGATTACGAAAGCCAAGGTGTGATCGAAAGGACATACGACCTTGACACGAACGCCATTGGCAAATACTACATGCCGCATTCAGGCGTTTGGCGAGAAACAAAGAAAACCCCCCTCCGGATTGTGTTTGACGCATCGTCAAAAAAGAGAGGAGAGCAGTCTCTTAACGACGTTATTTATAAAGGCGAGTCGTTTGTCAACAAAATCCACGACATATTAATCGCAAGTCGTTTAAGCAAATTTGTGCTGCTGTGCGATATAGAAGCAGCGTTTACACAAATTCGCATACCTGCTCATCACAAAGATCTTTGTCGATTCCTTTGGGTAAAACAGCCCAGCCTACCTCTTACACAGGGCAACATAGTGGAATACCGTTTCACTAGACTACCTTTTGGAGTCACAGCTTCGCCAAGCATATTGAACATGGCGATCTTTGCGTACCTGCAGTCACAAAAATGCAGCTTAGCAACAGAGATAGCTTCAAATCTCTACGTTGACAATATTTTGTTAGTTGCAAACACTGTAGAGGAAACTTTGCAGAAGTATGAACTATCCAAAGCATTATTCGCTCGGATAGGAATGAATCTCAGAGAGTACGTTTCGAACTCTGAGCTCGTTAATGCAAGGATCCCCTCCTATGATCGGTTACCTTCTGGGTCGATAACATATCTTGGTGTGGACTATGATACCATAACCGACCGGTTCACTGTGAAGGCAACGTTTCCATTAAAACAAGATCCTACGAAGCGTGATATAGTCAGCCAGCTGAACTCCATTTATGATCCGTTGGGAATTATCAGCCCGCTTCTCATCCATTTGAAGTCCACAATGAGAGAGATCCTCTCATCTAATCTTGACTGGAACAGCCGAGTTCCTCACGAACTACGTGATAAATGGAATAGGCAATGCAGTGAAGTCAATAACACTGTATTAAGTGTACCACGACTGTTATCACCATTCTTGGCGACTAATAACAGCAGAACCGCTCGCCTTTGGGTGTTTGCAGATGCAAGTAAAGTGGCGATATCAGCGTGCGCTTTCATCCAATCACAAGAAGGTGATACCGTATCACAAATCATGTGCGGGAAGAGTCGACTGACTCCAAAAAAGAACGAGCAAACAATTCCTCGTTTGGAACTTCTTGGTATCCTGATAGCAATGAGATTAGCCGTCAGCATTGAGAAGACTGTCAACACCAAAATAGCTACAGTTAACGTCGTCACAGACAGTGAAGTAGCACTGTGTTGGATAAAGTCCTCACGAAAGCTTCCTGTATTCGTTGCCAATCAGTGTATGCGAATACGCAAGCTAAAGGGGCAACTTGAGACAAACAACGTGATGGTACAATTTTACCACGTACCCACGGCATACAACCCAGCTGATGCTGGCACAAGAGGATTGTCAAATGAACAAATTCTCGACCACAGCTGGCTCCAAGGCCCACGTTGGTTAGAAGGTGAACTCAAGTCCAAACTTTTGAAACCCATAGATGTGATTCAATCTCGCGGAAGTGATGAGGAATGCGACAGGCCAGTAATAATTAGCCTTCCACACGCTAGCAGTACTTACACAGTTGAGCATGTCTTTGACCTTTCACGGTTCTCCCGGCTGTCTACAGCCCTACGCTCAATAGCAAGTGTTGGGAAGTTCCTTCACCACCTCATTTCGAAAGTGAATGAAAAAAGGCAATCGCCACTCCTAATCGGGGTGATCGCAAAGTTTGGGCTCCAAACTGAAATTGACGCTAATGACATGAATTTTGCTGCAACACTGCTCCATGCTGATGTTCACAGGAACATTAATGAGAAGGAACTCAGCAACAGGTTCCGCAATATGCAAATTGTCCGCGACAAATACGGCGTTATAAGGCATATATCGCGAATGCAGCACGCATGCATTCCAGCGGACTCGAAGTCCCCAATCTATCTCCCAAACAGAGGAGATGCAACAAGGCTCGTATTAACAGCCATTCACAATGATAACTTTCACTGTGGCAAAGATCAGACCTTATCACTGGCCAGGCAACAGTACTGGATCCCTCGTGGGTCTGGATCCTTTAAAACCTACCTAAGAAATTGCACGGTCTGTAAAAGATGGCAAGGACTACCATTTGGTCCCCCCGCTATGCCATCGCTACCGGCAGATAGGGTGGTGATAACAAAACCATTCCGAAATGTGGGATGTGACTTTATCGGTCCGTTCACATCAAGTTCGGACGAAAGCATGTACATCTGTCTGTACACATGCTTAACGACCAGAGCGGTTCACCTAGAAGTAGTGGAAGACATGTCCGCTGGAGCCTTTCTGAACTGCTTCGTGCGGTTTATTTCTAGAAGAGGTGTTCCTCACTTAATTCGTTCTGATTGTGGAACCAATTTTCGATTAGGCTCAAAGATAATCGAAGAACTATCAAGTTCCAACAGCTCAGGGCATTCCGTAATGAGCTATAGTGCCGATAACGGTATACAGTGGGTTTTCAATCCTCCCGCTAGTCCATGGATGGGCGGTGTCTGGGAAAGACTGGTCGGTTCCGTAAAACGGTGCATGCGCAAATCAATCGGCCGAAAGAAACTAAATTTCGGCCAAATGTGCACGGTCGTTGCTACTATCGAAGCAACTATCAATACACGACCACTTACAAAGATAAGCACTACCGATTTAATGGAGATCCCATTAAGACCGGTCGATTTCCTTCAAGGAAACGTAAAATTTGCCGTACAAGATTCTAAGACATTGAATGACCCGGATGACCCATTATATGAGACGGAGTACATAAAAACAAGACAGCAAGCCTTGGAAGCGCTAAGCTACTCTGAACAGATTGCCAACAAATTTTGGGCAAAATGGAGCTGCGAGTACCTCACCTTGCTTAGAGAATCGCAAAAGCTTTATCTAAAACAGCGTAGGCACATAGCAAGGTCGATCCCAGAAAAGGGTGAAATCGTCCTCATAGAACAAGAGTTGTTGCCTCGAGGATGCTGGGTGTATGGGAAAGTGGTTGATCTAACCGTCAGTCACGATGGCCTGGTGAGATCAGCTAAAGTCCTTACTCCAAACGGACATGTCCTGCAGAGACCTCTAAACAAGCTATATGCCCTCGAAGTTCGATGTAGCGAAAATACATCAGACAATGATGTACAAGCATCCCCATCACGTGAGAACACATCTGAACAAATCCGAATACTTCCGCCCAGGTCAGCAAAAACCAAGGCATACGAAGTCATCAGAGAGTTCGAGAACAGCTTAGAAGATCCTAGCTCCACTCAGCTCGTGGCATGCGAGCAGGTGCCTGACTCACTTGACATCATCACATTGACGTCAAAGCAAAGGGGAAATCCACTTTCCTTTATAAAAGGAGCAAAAGCAAATATAATGCTTATGATAATCACATTTGCTGCTCTGCTAGCTAAGACAGACGCAACTTACGCTAGTTGTGAGAATGGCATAGTGAAAATACCTGGAAGGAATGCCACTTTTGAACTATGCTTCAATGAAGAGTGCAAAATATTCCAAGGCGATGGACTTGGAAAGACTTACAAGCTTCCAATCTCCCCGCTATACAGCACAACTGACGTTAAGTTGAAGCATGGAGAAGACACATTTGTCACAATCTGTGCTAATCCCGATTTCTGTTCGAGATCCAACACGTTACTTAGCATATCATTGCTAGGAAATCCACACTGTTGGCCGGTTGGAGCAATTGCAAGCGTAGCCGTTATCACGTATCTGATAGCTCTATTCATGTTTACGCTTGTTGGTATCATCATATACCTTATCAAGAGCAGGAGTAGTGTGGCTGCACCAGCTGTCCAGATTAACTGTATCAGTGGTGACCACGTGGAAAATATTGGACTTCATTCCTGGAATCCTTCCCCACTGAACGGTGGTATCCTTATCACACTGTGCATAGCGATTATCACATGTGGGCCGGTTGAGAGCTGCCAACACGGGTTTACAAGACATGCAGCTGACATTGTTTGTAGCCAAGGCGGTGTCTGCACCTACGAGTTCAGTAGAGAACTCCTGTTCAACAGGATTCAAAACGAACAGTGCATTGAAATCCGTCACGAAAACAGACCGGTGGGACTGCTCAAAATGAGGGTTAGATCAATCACCCTCAAGTGTGCTAAAGTGTCCAAATTCTTTACAAAGAGCACGGAACACAAAGTGTACACCAGCGTGAGATGCGCACAGGCAGGATCCTGTACCGGGAATGTGTGTGACACACTCGGACGAAATGATACCGTTCCTGAATTATCTAGGGCGCGAAAGTACCCAGGGTATTCCGGATGCCAGTACACATGCGGTGGTGTTAGCTGTGGATGTTTCCTGCTCTCGCCTGCCTGCACATTCTATAAGGTGGCTCACATCCCCATTTCAAGGGCTGTATTCGAAGTTATCGAATGCAGAGAGTGGATACCTGATATCCAGGTGGAGCTAGAAAGCACCCTCATGAAAGAAAATAAGGAGGAAACTCTACTCCTGGAACCATATATGACAAGTACGTTCCATAACTTCAACATTACGGCTGTCTCCGTACAAAAACCTTCACTGGCAATACTTACCAGAAGGTTTGCTGTGTCAAGAAACACGTCAGTCCTTCTTCCGGACCAGTTTGTCGTACCGGTTGAATGTCCTACACGCCTCGACGCGGTGAATAATTTCCGCAACTGCGCAAATAAGGTAATATGTGACTGTAATACTGGCTGGACTAAACACCATTGCCACTGTCCTGACAACACGCTTCGGAAAGTTGCTATGGATGATGGTCACAAATTGCCGCTAATTACACCATCTGTGGAAATTCACAGCACTGAAGATGGCATAGTCGCTTTCATGACAGACATCGAGACCATAATCACTGTCCAGTCAAAACATTTGTTGGGTAGCACTAGTTTCACCCAAGAGGAGAAATGTTATGCGTCACTTGACGAGCTAGCTGGATGCTACAGCTGCATTCAAGGTGCGGTTGCGATATCTCATTGTGAAACGAAAGATCCTACAACGATCACGGTACATTGTGATCATCACTCATTCTCCATAGAATGTGGACCCTCAAACCCAGAAACCAAGGTGAAGTTCAGCTTTGACACAGCAGTGGTCAAACATAACTGCTTCACCTACTGTGGAAGCGAGAAGGTCATGCTGAGCCTAAATGGTACCCTAAAATACCATACTCTATCGTATGAATCGGTATTTCACTTCAACCACGACAGTTATCGTGAACCAACCTGGATGGAGTCATTGGCAAATATACAATTGCCGGATCTCCATCCCTTGGTCGAGATCGCTCGCGCTCACTGGAAGTCGGCTCTTGGAGCTGTGACCGTAACAGTAGTACTGTCAGTGTTATCGTACTTGTTCGGTCCAGTTATCCTGATTACACTGGCAAAAATAGCGTTTGCTCTTTGTAAGACAACCATTCATTTACTGCTCTGGGTATTTTCAATGATATGGAGGTCCACGAAAAGTCTCCGTAACATGAAGGAGCACGGAAGCCAATAACGGACTCCATCTTCGCACAGGATTAGTTGTACGCATCCGTGCACAACTTCTCACTGTGCTTTGCTTTCCCCTTAACTATGTTTTCTGTAATTTTTATCTCTAGTATCGCCCATCAGTCGACACCTCAATTCTATCAACGTCACTCACCAGTCATACCACCTCTAAGCCGAACACACAACAAGGACGATGGACGATCAACTCGAACCAATGGCAGAAGCGAAGCCATGGGAACGACCATGGGCCTTCCATAACCTTTTACGATGGCCTATAGCAATTTTCGCTAATTTTGTCATGTATCTACAAGCTAGTGATTCGCTCCTTGTATGCCATTATATTACCATAGCTTCCCCATTACATATCCATTGTGTTCACCTCGTTTTTCTTTCCTTTTGTTGCCCCGGAGTGTTCTGGCATTCCGCCAGAACTGTCGGTCCCCTCTCTTCATCCTAGTCCAGAGGTACTTATCTCTTCTCCATGGGTGCTTATCTGACACTCCATGACGAGAAGTCTGTCATAAGTGTTTGTTTGGCGTGACCTCGCCTGATAGAAAGAGGCCACGCCTGTGTCTGTAGGATTGGTGATACACATCAACATATTCGACCACTGACCACTACGGTCCTGTAATAAACCTCTTGTGTAGCCATCATACTCACAGAGGTAAGCACAAAGGAGCCATAATACTCCTAGTGCATCAGAGCGCCGTCATACGCTCATAAACCGGGACAGGACTGGTAGACCTATTCTCCTAACAGCAGCCCAATGGAAGACATGTGGGGGATCGTGGTTCGATGAGTCTACGCGAATAACCGACAGTTCAATGACGTGGTGGCGATTTTGATTACATGGGACACAAGCGAAGACAAAATTATCCAGAACCTTGTCAGTGGCATGAATAATACGATGCATGATATTATAAGAAATAATGGTGGTCCGAACGACTTTCGAGTTTAGACAAAAGTTTGTTTTTCACGAGTGGATACATACTTTTGAAACGCCCAATTTTCAACCAATTTTTTTCAAAAAGGTCTGATTCTCGTGTGAGACGAAAAAAATCCTAAAAGCGAGTGGCTACCAATTTTCGACCACGGGGAATCTAGTGGAGCTAGTGCAGGCCTGCAGAAATAGACGCGAAACAAGATATTGGAAAGTTTTTGAGTGGATACATACTTTTGAAACGCACTGCGGTAATCAGTTGAACCCCCTCCTAAACAAGCCTGGTGTCACCACCACCATCGATTATTGAAAAGGAGAAATGAACAAAGGGACACCTTCTTTCACCTCTCTCCCACAAACTAGCCCACCAACATAGTGCACTCAAATATTCTATTCGGACTGCCTAGCCACTGCACATGATACCATAGTCATAGCCTCTGTGAGATCTACAAACAATTGCTACATTTTAAGTAGCAGCATATCTCGCTTATCTTAAGCCTAAAGGGTTGGTAATTGCCAGTCAACGTTAGAAATCTGCGGCATCGATTTTAACCAGAAGTTTGCCTACTGATGGTGTGCGGGCATGCACATAAACGCATAAACGAGAGAAAAAAAACCGCTGCAAGTCTAACATATACGAAAAACAATGCATGGCGCAGTACCAGGAGAACATCGTTGACCACAGACATTCGCCCCTGAAACAAAAACATCCGAAATGAAACAAGAATAACAGAAAATACAACAACTGCTACAAGTTATGCAGACAAGGGTTCATATGTGCCGCATCTGCGAATTGAAAGTCCACGGGAAGCACATAGCGCTCAACTTTTGTCTCCAGAATTCTGAGCATTCTGAGCCATGAGGAGACAAAAGCTATGGAGAAGGCTGGTAACACCGCACAGCAAAGCAATTCACCAATCAAAAGAGCTTGTCACACTGTGCCTTCGGGCTTCTAAATGCTTGTTCAACCAGAGGTATAATAAATAAAGGATAAAGGACGGCGTTACTCAATCCCTTTTGGGATGCGCCAGCGCATTCTACTTCTACGGGATGTCGTGGAGGCGACATGAATGCGTATTAGGCCACACAATGACTTGCGGTGGCCAGCCGATGAACAAGTCAGCGCTTCATCCTTCCCAGACAAGTCTGGTACCAATTCACCGACCCCGGAGGGATGGAAGGCTTGGTTGGCCTGGGCGGGAAATCCGAACCAGAAACCTGGTATCGGGTGCACGCGACAGTCGCGCCTCCTGCGACTGCGCTACACGCGCCCAACGATGGACGTTACTGAGTCCAACTCCGCCAAGGCTAACGGCATTGAGCTCCCACGCACTTCGGTGTTTAAATACCTAGGATCAGCAGACGCGTTTGACGGAAAACTGATGGTTGAAGTGAATTCACGCGTGATTGCAGCTTTTTCCAATTGCAGCTCTTTAACTGACGTGCTCTGTGACAAAAAGATACCAGAGCGGTTTAAGTCGAAGATCTACAAAGCAGTCATCCGGCCAGCAACGATGTACGGCGCTGAGTGTTGGCCTGCGACCAAGGAAGCCTGGAATCACCCGCATGGATCGCATCCGAAAGGATGTCACTCGCCAGAAGTTCGGTGACGTGCCGATAGCTGACAAGATGCTCGAAGCTCGCTTGCGATGGTATGGCCACCGTGGGAGTTCTACGTGGAAAGGAAGACAGCGTCCGCAAGATAGGCCTTAACATCGAGGTGAAAGGAAAGCGGCCTAGAGCGTGCCCGAAACAGCGCTGGTCGATACATAAGGACTCGAAGGTTGCTGGTGTTCACCTGATCTAGCGCTGGATTGGGAAAAGTGGCGTCATGACACCAGAATAGCGGACCTCGCTACGAGGCGGGACAAACGCTGAAGAAGAAGAATATCCCCGAAGGCGACCTATTTGGTTAGGTTCGCGTGTTAGGAGGAAATGTGGACTTGCATTTAGGGAGGTTAATGGTCTGACGCCTCACATAATCACGACTGCCGCCGATGTGTGGAGTACTCTGGGTTTCTTGTATCATTGTCTGGATCTCGCAGTGGAACATACACTGTTGGGCGGTATATCGTCGACTTGGTTAACTAGAAAGGCGCTAGATAGATCGAACTTGATTGCTGCGAAAGAGAGTTAAAAGGATGCGGTCCATGCGCGCAGAAGAGATACCTTGGTTAGGTTCTGTGCTCTCCTCCTTTGATGCGTGACCTCAACAAGGAGGTCAACTCCATAAGGCTGCCAATTTTGACGCAGGCATTCTGGATACCACACGTATAACAGTTCCTTGCATCCACATAAAGCAGCAACCGGCTAAGCGCACAGCAAAGTATTACGACATTGTCCCGAGCAAATGTGCGGTAGCGTCAGACGAAGAGTACCAATCTTAAAGACCATTCCAAACCTATAACGAAATCGGAGAACGCGCCAGCTGTCGCGTGAACCACGAACTAGGATTCTCAGTTCGGCTTCCGCCCGTGTCAATCAACCCTTCCATCCTCTTAGTCGGCGAATTAGCTACCAAAGCTGTCTTTTCCTGTTTCTGAGAACGGTCTTACGGTTACATAGGGAGATAATAAACTGAGGTATCCATAAGATGGTCACCGCTCGTCGTTGTGAAGGCCAAATATGGATTCAAACTGCCCACTTTATTCCATAGAAGTCGAATGCGTGGCGCATCCCAAAGAGGATTGACTCACGCTGTTCTTTAACCTGCTTTATTCTTCAACCTCTAGCGCGATGACACCGACTGCATAACCGAATCTTGGCATTGGAAATTTTTCGGAACAGGTGCTTGTAAGACTTGAAAGATATTACATTGCCCTGCTATTTACCCGCACATACCGTCACCTTTTCCTGTTTCTGAGAACGGACGATAACCCCCTATTGTGATGGAGATGATGGCAAAGGCACCTTCGACTGGTAAAGCGACTATCAAGGACCCGAGTTAAAAGCCGACAGCTTTATTGGTAGCTGATTTGTTGGAAAAAATAGAAACAAACGCAACTGCATCACCTCTCATCATAAGTCTGGAAAGCTGAGCAGTCATGATTACTGAAGGAGAAGCGTCCAACACTTTCGAAAGCTTTTGAGTGTTCTCTTAGAATGCAGTGTCCTGTAGAGAATTGAATATTACCGTAATAAATTGAATAGAATATTACATTAATATAACATTACATTAATATTGAAATGAATATTATATTAATATTACAAGCTCCACTCGAGGACCCATATCAATTGCATATCCTGATACTTCGTTACAATTCGTCCACTCCACGCTGTGTTCCACCACTTTTCAACGCGTAGAGCCATACAAAAGTCTCAACAAGTCGATAACGCGCTCGCGTCATTACCACTCAATAAAAAGGCAAGAGCATCGGCTAAGAAAAGAGGCTGACAAGACCACGGAGGCTATCAGCTGTTGGTGAAGCGACAAGGCGCACACGGAGACAGAGCACACATGGAGAGAGCGATGGGGAGCGGGGCGCGACGGCGATCACGCCACCCAGCGCTCGGACGGGCGGCGACATCCACTCGTCCGCGACGGCGATCACCGTTGCCCGTCTTGACCCATTCAGTTGCAAACAGACCGCGTGAAGGACGGCGGCGGAGGGACGCCTAGCACCGTCGAACAGCGCGCGGCTGGCTTCAGAAGACTTCCAGTAGAGCCGTAGTGGTTGCTGCAGTGAAGAGGTCCCGCGCTCGCACTTGCATCCCTTGTTTTACCTGCTAACCTTCAGAAGTGCAGCTCGTAGAGTGGGAATCGGAATCCCAACTGCACTTCGCAATTTCCACTCGACCCCAACATATTGCCGTAATAGTTTATGCTGCCAAGTCGGTCCACTCGTTCGTGTATCGTTCTGTGCATCCGCACATCTGTTAGTGGAACTGTAATTGCTGCGAAGGTACTTCATCCGCACATACCCTTATCCCACGTGTACCAGGTGCACCTAGGTCAGAACTGTTTTCCCGCTCAATTTGGAAATCAAGGCGCCGCACTGTTGGGTACAATGTGAGCGAGAAACGAACTTCAGTCGTCTTTACCCTGGCTCGCACTAGCATTCCTCATTTTGCCTGCTTATCTTCACATGAATAACTCGAAGATTAATGGTAAGATTAGGATACGTCGCACATTCGTCCTTTCCGAGGATACTCAATGATTATGCGGCGCAGTCTGAGAAAGCGCTGCCTCTTGCGCGCACCCCTGGTCGATTCAAGGTGCGAGTTCCGTCCTATCTTAAGCAAGATTTCTGTGCTCCTGGGCCGATAATTTGGTGAGGGATAGGTCTGGAAGCAATAAAAGAGTGAAGGCGTTGTATAGACCAAATACATATGCAGGTTGTTCCAGATGTAGAACACGTGGCGTACTCAGAAAAGGATTCGATTAACTCGGACCTCTAAAATTTTCCCTTTACAAGCGTTATGGAACAGGTAAGCTTGTGCTAACAATAAGTGTCACTGATTTGGAGCGATGGCCATTTTCGACAGAGAGAAATACGCACTGCTGACGGTCGACAGGCGTGAGCGTGTCGAATGATTTCGAGTCGGACAACTCTAAGCGTGTTTCCACATTTTGACTCTAGTTGGAGAGTGATAACGATTATCTCAACAATGGTATATGTGTTTCCTCCTCTATACAATGTTAGAAAATATTCCCAAACCCGCCCAACACCTACATACGCCCAACGCCATGGCTATCCACTAACAGTTGCGGCGGAAGAAACAAGAAACAGCAAAGGGTCAGTCGAGCACGCTGCGAAGTTCCCATTTTGCTGAACGTGGCTCACGTTCCAAACAAATTTGGACAGGAACTCAGGAACGTTGACACTTAAAGAGCAATAGTCATCAAGCGAGGCAGTCGGCTTCAGCACTCATCCCATGGATTCGCTGAACGGTCGAGAATCCCTACGGCAGAAGTCTCAGCTAGTTATCGTCTGACGGTGCCTACTGCTCGTTCACGTAATGGAGGTCGAAGCGAGGATACACCTCTAGTCGTCGAGGCCACCTAGATAGAACGAGCCATCGCCGATGGACCAAAGAACGCACAGTCGCACGCCGTTTCGCCGCACAGGCAAGCGAATCGCCGCTATCTTCTCTTGTTCCCTTAGCCATATCTCATTACACCCCGTATTTTCTGCGACAAACGCCTCTACGTCAACGGCAACAATTGGATTGAGAAAGGCATCCTGGCGCGCAGCCGTTAGGACGTGCCATGCGCTTCGCTTTTTGGTTTGTTGGCAGCGTTCACCCTCTAGAAGGGCATGAAACATGAAACGCCGAGCCGGCCTGAAATGCCTCCCACAAATTCGATTAAAACTGAGAAGAGCAGATCTTACAAGAAATCTGGTAATGCTGTCGTATAATGCTCCCGCATTGGTCCTCGATTTTCAACAGCAAGTATTTTCCAATGAATATTCTTACCTTTTCATTTTTATAACTTTTTCTTTTCGAGTTTAAAGGGCGCGTGGTGGCGCAATCGGCGGCCCTATGCCAAATTCGTGTTGAAACTTCCTTCTCGATGTGCAGCAAAAGTATTTAGAATGCGTGACGCGTCGAATAAGGATACCACTAATCATCGCCAAATCTCGTCTTCAGTAGTATTCTCATAGCTTGCCCACTTCCCTTATCTTCATCTGCTATAATTAAGCACTATTGCCTTCTAGGGCCAAACCCATCAAACGCTTACCGGCCAGTAACGGCGAAAAGTACCGCCAAACCCCCTGATATGACATTCATCAGAATTAGGTTTGGCGGTACTTTTTAAGGTTACCGGACGGTAAGCGGTTGATGAATCCGGCCCCTGGAGGTCACGTCACACTGCCGGTTGTCTGAAATGCTCCCAGCAGTGTTATGAAGACCCACATCTGTGCGAATCAGCTTACGGATATTCCCTCAGTGCTAGCGGGTCGCTTAACTTGTCACCAAGGAGCAAGCGAGATATGCTGGCATGATCCAATGTGCTTCTCCGTGTCTCGTAGAGGCGATAATGTGCACTAAGCAATTAGTAGTTATCCCACCAAATGTTGCCTCATCCTTACAAAATTGAATGTCGAATTTCTGAACGTGTAGGCAGTTTACAGAATCCGAGTAGAGTACCTCATCGGAGTTCATTTAAGGGCCAGCGAAAGCCTCACAGAGGTTTGTGAGCTTTGTTTCCTCTTAAAGAAAAGGTGTAAAGTTACGCGGGACCTAGACCTCTCCCAATTTCTCCAATATACTGGGCACCGCAGATTAAACACTCTAACTGGTAAATGACGCCTTTTTGTGCAGTCTCCTCTCCTTCTCGGCGTGTTAATCACACAGTCCTACATCGCACAGACATGGTCATACAGCCGACTGCGACCAGGCCGCCGTTTAATGTTGCACTTTGGTACATGTACCAGCACAACATCCGTATCCAAGCCGGCTCTCAATGGACACTGACGCACATCTGCAGTGAGTCTGTCCGAAATGAAAAGCAAACTTGTTGGTAAATATGGTTGATATAGTGCCTAAGTCACCTTCAGTTTTGTCGCACTTCGAGCTCATTGATGTTGGCTGTTTGGTGGGCAACATACGCTACTCTCCACTCTTCTCTTCTGACGTGAGCACAATGAAGTGAACGCATTTATTTATCGTATTTAAAGATACAAAACGGGTGCGACAGCGGTCGCGCGCGGCGGCGCCTGGCGCGCTGCCAGCTCTGTCGGCCGATTACGGGGCAGCTCGCCCCGAGCATGCTGAGTCATCGGAGAGGCAGAGTCCAGAGGTTAAAAGGCCAGTGGCGGCACCTGTACTGCTTCTTTGAACTCTCATGCATTTCATGCGCTTGGCCACGAAGGAAAGGCTTCGAACGAGGTGGAAAGGAGGAGGGGAAGGGAACGTAACCGGAGACATGACATGCCGAGATTCAAGGACAGTCGCACATGGAATATCGAACGTAACCGGATTTGGGGTTATGAAACTTAAGAAATTACGGTACCAAGCGGGCTGGTACTTGCTGTACACCGGAAAGGTGGCTTAAAACGGGTAAGTTAGATCAGCCACACCCCGGAGTTCTCTCCCTTCCTAGTTCTGTGCACTCCTTCGCGTCAGCGTCTGCCCGCTCCATTATGAGCTCCCCCAAATTACTATGCTACAACACTAGAGGAAGGCCATTTGACATTCGATTCCCCACATTGAGCTGGATTGCAAGGTATATCCATTGACCTTTTGTCCCACCTACTAAAATCTGAAGTAGGAGATCTGCAGTGGATTATGGAGTGTTCTTCTTGATGAACATGGACGCACGGGCTCATGTTTATTAGGGGGGGGGGCGCCTTGACCGGGATGCCAAGGATCGATGGGGTTCAACGAATCGAAGGCGCTTCCCTACGAAGAATGAACCTTAATTGTGATACAAGGTTCTGTACGCCATCTTCGCTAATGGGCTACTGGCACAGAACTCTGGGGCGAGTGAGGAGGGTGACAAGTAGCTTCATAAATCACTAATAACTACAGAATTCGATAATATATAATATAAAGATAATAGACGTGAAGTTTAACGCAGTAATGGAGAGAGTGTTGTAACTTTGCATATTTCAACATGACGTCAAGCAGATTCGACAGCGGAGGAGCGCCACGACCCAGCACATCGGGTTATCTTCTTCGCCGTTGACCGTTGGAGAAGAAGACAAAAACAGCATTACTGTGTTTTGTGAAACCACAACAGTATCCAGTGTTGATGTCATATCTTCCTCAATTGAATGTTCTGTTAAACATACTTGACCAGCCTTAATAGCATGAAACTCTAGGCCATGCACTGTATATCTTGGACATAATTTTCACGATAATATCTTGAGTTCAACGTTCCTTCAGAAGTGAAGCGGGTAAATGGACACAAACAAAGTTTAACTTCCTTGATATGTGACATTTTATTCAGCTAAGTCATACCACTAACGGCTTGGTCTGTTTTAAAGTGGATCACCTGCGTTTCATGCGTTCCTACAATCCAGATGCCAGTAGGAAGCATGCTGACGTAGTCCAATGCGGAAATTGCGGCAGGCCGACAGAGCTGGCAACGCTCCAGGCGCCGCCGCGCGCGACCGCTGTCGCTCCCGTTTTGTATCTTTAAATACGATCCGCGTTTACCACCAAAATCGCCTTGCATCGTCTTTCATTTCGGACGGAGTAACTGCAGCTGTACGTCAATGCCTTGTGCGAGCGGGCTTGGATACCGATGTTGTGCTGGTAAATATGCCAAAAGACAACATTGAACGGCAGCTTGCTCACCATCGGCTATATGACCATCCATGCAGGACTGTGTGATTAACCCGCATAGAAGGAGAGGAGACTGCGCAAAAGGCGTCATTTACCAGTTAGAGTGTTTAAAATGTACATTGGGAACAACGTAAGGGGTCTGGATACTCACGTCAATGAACACCTTGCTGCTAGGAGAAAGTAAAGCATATTAACTCCTGTAACACAGTGTTCTATCACAAAGACCGAAATAGGAACCAGAAAAGATATTTAGGCCCTCTGCATTCACAAATATAATCCTCCTATGCACAACAAAAACGACTACATCTCCACCACCTGTGAAATCTTACCTTTTGACTTCTTGTGAGATCCAAACTACTGATTGGTGCATATCCTCAACTCTCTGGCAATCAGATCAGCGCATAATGTTGTATTCATTTGTTCAATAGTGGCAGGTTAACGCCGGTAGGATATCGGTAGGTTCACCGATGTGGAATCTGTTCTCAGCACTCCTGAGACCATGCTGTTCCTATTAGGGTGAACGCAATGCTTTTTGATCCAATGAGCTTCACAGCGCCAAGGACATTTCAAGCTTCTCTCAAGCCCTGACAAAGAAGAACTTGCCGAAACCTAGGTCGTAATAAAGAACTTATCAAACCTGGGAGGCAAAGAAGACCTGGGTCAGATTCATCAACAATGCCGCCGGTATCATCTCATGGCGGATTCACCATGTTGGTTGACGTAGTAAGTGGTACAGAGAGATACAGACATGATAACCGCTTACCGCCCTCTAACAGTGAAAATACCGCAAAACCCCTAATATGACACTCATTAGCATCAGGTTTGGCTGCATTTTCACCGTTAGAAGGCGGTAAGCGGTTGATGAGTCTGGCCCCTAGGAATTTACGTGTTCTTACCGCATAATAAATAAATAAATAAATAAATAAATATGATACTATTAAAGCTAGCGAAGCCGTCGTCGATTCAAAAGCATAAAGAAATAGGAAGTGCTCAAATCAGTTAAAGGGCAGCAATTTTTGATCTGACCCAACCTATTGTTGTTACATAACCTGCTAACCAGGGATGTGCGGAAATTTTTCTTGAAAAAGCGGAAGACGAAAGACGGAACGGAAACGCTCAAAAATGGCCGGAAACCGGAATACGGAACGCGGAAACGGAAATGACAAATGTTCGCCATTTTTTCAAAAATTGCATCTGAAACGGCGTCAGAGGCGGCATCTATTGCATTTTTTCTTGTTCAGAACTTTGCCAGCAGCAGAATCTTCCACAGATTAATGCTCATCCTCATCATAACATAACATAACGAAGCATAAATTCATAATATTGTTATGATAACCTTTCAGCTTTAGCTACAGCAACGAACAATAACGAATTCAGGGTCTTATTATTTCTCACCATTTCAGCATGCAGCCTTTCCATATCTAGTTCCTGCGACGGGTTTTTCGCTGGCTTAACCATTTGAGGTTACTTACATACCCGCACTTTAAAAAACTGACTCGGATGAAAAAAAACTCTAAAACTGGAGTAGCCACCTAGATCATTTTCCGACCAGGAAAGAGATTCCTCTCAACATTTTTAGAAACCAGTGGCATCATGGATGACGTGGTGACTGCACAGATATCTGCATGCTCAACATTAGCAGTTACATTACAATCTGGGTGACTGACTAGTCATGGTGGGTCCACACTTCCAAAGGAATATTCAGTCTGTGTCCGCCTAGAAGTCCAAGGTGACGCAGCTAGACAGTTCCTAGATGGTTCTCGAAGCAATAGTTTTGTGTCAGAATTCAATAAGACACCATAGTCAGTCAAAATAAAAGCGCATGGTAGATATTTATTTTAGATATTCGTGATGTTTCATTAAAAAATGAATCGTCGCATAACTCCATATCCTCCTAATATAATAAGCCGCTAACGTCTGTACGGGGCGGAGCGTCTGTACGGGGTGGAGAGTCTGTACAGGGGGATCAGTGATGGCCTGCCTGGCGATCCGGTTCTGAAGTGTGGGGGGGGGGGGGGTTGTAGTTGTGCAACGTGCCTGGCGAGTCAGTAGACATGCCGAACACGCCGGCAACCGTGCATGGCGAGCCGTAGACGTACCGAACACCTCAGCAACCGTGCATGGCGAGTCAGTAGACATGCCGAACACGTCGGCGGCCGTGCATGGAAAGTCAGTAGACATGCCGAACACGCCGGCAACCGTGCATGGCGAGCCGTAGACGTGAAATCGAATCTGAAGTTGATCAATCGATATCGATAGCGATCGATATTATCGATTTTTCGTGTATTTTGTTCAAGCGGTCTAAAATATGAGCCTTGGCGTAATCAAGGTCGCCGAACCCGAATCTGAAGTTGATCAACCGATGTCAATCGATATTGTCGATCTTTTGTGGATGCCATTCAAGCGGCATGAAATTTCAGCCGTGTAGGTGGTGAAGGTCATCATCATCCTTCTTCTTTCTATATAATAAGCTGCTAAGGGGAGTGCAACTTCTGTCAGTCTCTACGGGATGGGGACTCTGTCCAGGGCGACGTGTTTGTCCTGTCTGTCCAGAGGGGGTCCGGTAACGGTTTGCTTCTATCCGGTGTTGGAGGAGTGTGAGGGAAGTGTGAGGGAAAATCGGTGATGATGACATCGATAGCCTTTGTCACCGTGCCAGAGCTGAGTGAGAGGAAGCGAGCAGCTCAGGGAGGTTTCGAACGCCGAAGAAGTCGTGAGGAAGACGAAAAACTTCCGGCTCCGTGCTCACCTATTCAACTCCACTGTCCTTCCTGTGGTATGTAGCATACGCCTCAGAGACCGGCGCCATACGAAAGCAGGACGAACACGCCATCCGCCTTGCGCTGCGTGAGACGACTGACGCAAATGAGAGAAGGAATCCAGAGTTCCGAGCTTCATCGACGTCCAAGGATCAGACGCTGTGGCATCGTCGAAAATAAGGTGGGCTGGCCACGTCATGCGCTTCGCAGACACGTTGAATGAGAGCCGTCACCGACTGGATTCCGCGGGACGTCAAGAGAACACCAGGAAGCCCATCAACGCGTTGGTCGGACTTATTCATGAAAGCCTTGAACGACCTTTATGAAGCTCTTCGTCTCCTTCGAGCGAGGAGGATTGGAGCACTCTGGCGCACGCCAGGCACGAATGTAGACGCTGCTTACGCCCGCTCGAGCAACTCGATGATCAACGGGACGCAGGTAATATAGGCGACAGCAGTTTTGATGATGATAGATGGACTGTCGTTATTTGTTGTGAAGATGAAGACAGTCTTATAATTGCCATGTAGGAGGGCTCAGAAAAATCAATAATGAAAGAAATCTGGCTTTTCACATATTAAAATACTGCTAAATTGACTGCAGTAAGGTAATTTTATTTGACGAATTTACCGAACTTACCGATTTTAACGCAAATATTTTTCGTTAAAAAATGGTCGTTAAAAATTTACTGTAAAAAATTAACGCACACCCCTGGCCCGAGCCTCAAAAGACTGCCAAAGACGTCTCTCAACGTGTTTGGGGATTCAGGTAGACGTACCGAAGACGTCATCCGCTAAGCGGGATCATTGAGGGGAACCACTACCAGTAATGGAAGACCGTTTCACTAAGGGTAGAACAGTAATGAGGGACCAATAGGTCGCCCTATCATACTATATACTGTACGTGCTGCGAGCCTTTTGTACTCCTAAGTAGGGAAGAAAGCTATACAAGTATAGCAGCAAGCTTGATGTGATCGTCCTTAGCTTAGTAATACTGCAACATCGCGCGAAGCGCGCAAGTGCGAGGCACGCCGATAGGCGTGATGGAGCACTTGTGGATGAATATCACGCCTAACGAAATTATAATAATTTTGCACCTTTGATCAGAAACACTGACGTAATGTTGGAGCAGACAACCACATGCCACAAGCTTCACTGAATCCTTTGCTTCATGGTACTGCGTTATATGCTTGAAAAGTTTTTGTAGCTATTTTTTACTACTGTTTGGATCAAGAATTTTATAATCATTCAAATGTTGAGTGCATCTCAGCACACAATCCATACATAGCCTTTGTGGCACATTAATTTTGCCCTGCACCCAGCCGTTGCCATTTTTGAGTGCTTTTTTGGTAGCTTAATCAATTTCAAGAATATTAATACTAATACTAATACTAATATTAGAATATTAATAATAATAATATTTGGTTTGTTAAACAGTATTTCTCTCACAATTTTATTAAGGAGTACTTTTTTAATTGATAAGCTGATTGTGTTCAACAGAAAACTAGTGTGGAACAGTGCCCATTTCCGTTTCCGCCTTCCGGCCCAAAAACAGGCGGAACGCGGAACGGAACGTAAGAGCCTAAAATGGCCGGAAACCGGAATTCGGAACACGGAAACGGAAATTCCGCACATCTGCTAACCCCGCATTTGCGTGGAGGTGAGCTGGAAAGAACGCCAGGACTCTCATGCAACGTCACCAAGTTCACTGCCGCCTGTGGCACATTTTTACGGGTGTTTCAAGAGATCATATCACAGCTTGAGTGTACATGAGATTTTTATTTCTTTAGCAACAACAAATTACTATAGATTACCCGGAACAGCAGGAAAACAAGTCGACATCGAAGTTGCAATCTGACTCTCATACACCCATGAGCGCAACAGTTACTTGATTGATAGCACACAAACACAGAGTTTTACAGTTGAAAGATGAAAGAGATCCTGCGCGCTAAAACTTATTTTTAAGCTAAGTTGTGAGCTAATTTTTAAACAATTTCTGACTGCTTAAAATTGCGCATGAAGTTTGAAATGGTACCAATGCTCTGATGGTGAGACGGACTTGAACTTCGTCTTACCATTTAGCTTGGTCATAGAAACCTTTCTCGTCTAATATAAGAGCCGAAAGCTCTGCGGAAATAGGAAACTAAGGAAACTGCAGATTACTCCAAGATCGGCTAAGAATGCTCATATCCGTTATAATTTGCAATCATGACACGAATAGCAGTGGAAGGTGCGATTGAAAGAACAGAACGAGGCTAATTACTCGGGCACGACGCAATTCATAACTCTCTACCATGCCCACGTTCTAAGGATGTTTAAGCCAACGAGCTTCCTTCTTAGTCGAAAAATAACGTGGCCTAGCAATTCTTAGATTCAGCTCAGTATCAGAACCCTACCTCCTCTCAACGACTCAACGTTTTACAGGTGACATCCGCTGATTAAAATTGTTGCTGAAAGTGAAGGCATAGAAAAGTGAGACTTAAAAACCTTACATGCTCCAGTGGAAAGGCCAACATATTTAAATGACATTCACACCAGTGTACAAGTAAACATTGCGACCTCCTTCGGACAAGTAGATGATGCGGTCTCAAGCGCCAACATACCAAAAGGTAAGCTTAATTGTCGCAACAAAAGGTAAGTAATTTATGGCCATTGTGACAGTAATAACATTTCTGCTGGTCCGCTAGAGACGTTGAAATGCGAAGAGAACTTTTGGAGTAGTCAGGACTCAAACCTAAGCAAATGCTCCACATTCTAGGTATGCTGACCGAAACGCTTTACTCTCATTCTTATCACGCCTTTGAAAGCAAAGCTGTTATGAAAAATTCATTAATTCGTTCGTTTCTTCGATCTTAAAGGCATAAACTATAATATTAACCGTAGCACCGGATCTTATTCGAAGTGCAGCATACAGCCCAAACATTCAAATCAGTTTCATTAAGCCTCAAGTGGCTGGTATCGAGGTTGTGAGCTGTCATAACGATGTTTTGTTGCGATCCAACCTAGCTTGTGGATGTTGCGTTCGATCAAACGGCGCCGGTGGTGTAATGGCGTAGAGCATTCCCGCCCGGTTAGAGGGAGGTGCGGGTTCGAGTCTCGCCTGGCGCTAGAAGTTTTCATCGCAACAAAACATCGTTATGACAGCTCACAACCTCGATACCAGCCACTTGAGGCTTAATGAAACTGATTTGAATCGTTTCTATCAAGACCATCAGCTTAACTGGTTCCATGCTGATATCAGCGGCCAGCTCATCCCGGATACGGGTGGGTGCTGATCGGTCCCACGAGGTGTGGATGTTGCGTTCGATCAAACGGCGCCGGTGGTGTAATGGCGTAGAGCATTCCCGCTCGGTTAGAGGGAGGTGTGGGTTCGAGTCCCGCCTGGCGCTAGAAGTTTTGATCGCAACAAAACATCGTTATGACAGCTCACAACCTCGATACCAGCCACTTGAGGCTTAATGAAACTGATTTGAATCGTTTCTATCAAGACCATCAGCTTAACTGGTTCCATGCTGATATCAGCGGCCAGCTCATCCCGGATACGGGTGGGTGCTGATCGGTCCCACGAGGTGTGGATGTTGCGTTCGATCAAACGGCGCCGGTGGTGTAATGGCGTAGAGCATTCCCGCCCGGTTAGAGGGAGGTGCGGGTTCGAGTCCCGCCTGGCGCTAGAAGTTTTGATCGCAACAAAACATCGTTATGACAGCTCACAACCTCGATCCAGCCACTTGAGGCTTAATGAAACTGATTTGAATCGTTTCTATCAAGACCATCAGCTTAACTGGTTCCATGCTGATATCAGCGGCCAGCTCATTCCGGATACGGGTGGGTGCTGATCGGTCCCACGAGGTGTGGATGTTGCGTTCGATCAAACGGCGCCGGTGGTGTAATGGCGTAGAGCATTCCCGCCCGGTTAGAGGGAGGTGTGGGTTCGAGTCCCGCCTGGCGCTAGAAGTTTTGATCGCAACAAAACATCGTTATGACAGCTCACAACCTCGATACCAGCCACTTGAGGCTTAATGAAACTGATTTGAATCGTTTCTATCAAGACCATCAGCTTAACTGGTTCCATGCTGATATCAGCGGCCAGCTCATCCCGGATACGGGTGGGTGCTGATCGGTCCCACGAGGTGTGGATGTTGCGTTCGATCAAACGGCGCCGGTGGTGTAATGGCGTAGAGCATTCCCGCCCGGTTAGAGGGAGGTGCGGGTTCGAGTCCCGCCTGGCGCTAGAAGTTTTGATCGCAACAAAACATCGTTATGACAGCCCAAACATTGCTCCACGCTTCTCAGAGGAGCAAAAATCAGCCCCTTCATGTCACAAGTGCGAGGCTTGGCTTGGTGTGGAGTTCACCGAATGGTTGTGCTTCGGAGGAACCTGTTCTACAACAGTCTTTTGCAGGTTTGACCTGAGGTAGCGTTGAGAAAACACAAGGAAGTCGCTGATTGTGAGTGGTATGGGCCGCGGCAACGGTCAGATCTGAAGTGGCCCGCAACTTCTCCAAGGGATCCTTATTCACCCAGGCAGTGACAGAACGTCGCATTCCACCTGCCTCTCACGTCGTTCCTTACGTTCATTGTGATTCGATGCACAAGAAGGACGACACGTCGGAAGTGTGGTCCACTAGATGCTCGACAGCAGTCAAAGTATAAGCATAGACAGAAACGGAAATTGTACGCCTTTTGGTCCAACGGAATTTGGCAAGCATGGTATAGAGAGTTCTCCGCTGGCCGATCCACAAACTCATTGTCCAACATAAAAAATAAATGGCTAATACCACAAGTAATGGTAGAATTTGTGATGAAGTTTATGTAAGCCCATCATTTTTCAGCACCGACTTCTTGTTATCCCACTGTACAGTTCCAAGCAGGGAATGGTGCATTGTTTCTGGTGATTGAATACAGAATGCAGAAATAACCAGATCTCAAAAAGAGCAAGGATTTTCGGGATCTTCAGGCCCTTCAAAAGCACTTCAAGCAAAACCTGATAAGATTTCTAACTCATTTCTCATTCAGAGAATGAAAACAAAAAACCGAAAACAGAGAATGCCCAAAAGCGGTAGCAAGAGATCCTCTAAAAATGTGAAACGATATAAGGCAAGACCAAGTTGTAGAAACTTACGAATCGTATACCAGTTCAAATGGACCAGAGACAAACTGCCGAGACTTAAGCCGAAGGAAGAACTGGTTTAAGCATGAACCGCCTGAAACAGAAACAACCGGCAGACGGGCATAAAAAGCTGAAAGGATTGAGTCTCTGTTTTGCTATGACAGCTATGACGTGCCGATAGACACAGCTCCAAAAAACTGGTAGCGATCACAGACAGTTGCCACGCCGCTGTCTGGCAGGCGACGTCACCTGGGGGAAGTTGCTTCGACTTCGACGCGCAGAGAGGACGAAATTCTTGCCTCGTCTTCAAAGACAACGGCTGACGGCCAGCGAGTGCTCGACCAAATAGCCGCCATACGGGGCGCTCAGCAGGGCTTTGAACACCAAAAAACACAGAAATCAATGTGAATCGACGAGGCCGAGTGCATATTTGGGGGACGTCCCCTGCCGGCCTCGAACACCACTCATTCGGAGAACGACGACCATGGGTGTGAAAACAGTGCCGGCAGCTTTTCATTTTAATTGGAATGTTGATGGCTTCATCCTGCTCATCTCCGGTACACGGCAGATCGACACCACGACAAGGCAAATAGATACAGTGGCGTCCAAAAGCTTTTAAACGCCAGCACTTTCGTCATAGAAAAGTCGAAACAGAACAAATGTGTTAGCAAATAAGATCACTATATTGGCCCTATGATCTACACTCGTTAATATCGATTTTTTGCTTACGCGCTAAAGCAGCCGTGCGCAACAGGCGAAGGTGACTTGTTGAGCCATCGATTATTCGATTCCCCTTAATGATGTCTCTTATAAGGTCCCTATCGTGGCATTTTATCATGCGGTAGTCTTCAGCTTTGTATCAAACCAAAAGGGAAGGATTTCTGAGCTGTAGTTACACAAGCCATTTTTTCACTTGTCCAGAAGAAAGTCTCTTATAGTCAGCTAGGATTGCTTTTCGGATACGGAATTTTAACAGTCGCTGCAATAATAAGGCAGTGAAGCGATCCGGAACAATAGAAGGTGCTCTCATGTCAAATTGGCCTTGGAATGCGAATTACTAAAGGCACGAAGTACGACGTTAGACGGCTTTTATACTCCCGCCACGGCGCGGGATCAACTGCTAACTGCTAAACATGGTGGAGGAAGTGTTGTGATTTGTGGAAGTATCAGCACACATGGAACTGGTAGATAAAGAGGAACATGCAGAATAGTAAGGAGAAATGAAACCATTCGAATGTCAGGAGGCGGCATCTCATTAATAAACGCGCCCCAAGGCCAATATCGATTAGTAAAGCAGATCATCCACTGCGAAGAGTTCATAGTGTGAGACAGCAACCACTGCATAGCCCAGTGTACGTAGTCGTAAAATAGGGGCTCTTCGTCAAGTTTTCGATGACATCTGCACTTTTAACACCTTCCCCCCGATTCTAAATGTTTTCTGAACCACGCCTGATACAGGCAACGCGTATTTCTCTCGAATTTCGTGCTGCTCAGATTTTAAGCAGTGAACTACTCCAAGCGTAATCGCCGATGTTGCTCGAGCTGGCGATTATGAACAAGCGACGGGAGCGTCGGACTACTAGCAACTTCCACGGCACTAATCTTTTTGCGTGTTTCGCGTTGGGAACTAGTCTCGGCTGTCGGTCGCGGATTATGAACAGGCCCTAAGTCAAACAACATAAAACCTGCAATGTGATGAGTTTTTCTCTTTTTTCGATAAGGATAAGGATAAGGATAAAGGACGGCGTTATTCAATCCTCTTTGAATGCGCCACGCATTCTACTTCTACGGGATGTCGTGGAGGCGATTTGAATGCGTATTTGGCCATACAATGACTTGCGGTGGTCAGCCGATGAACAAGTCAGCGCTTTATCCTTCTCAGACAAGTCTGGTAACAATTCACCGACCCCGGAGGGATGGAAGGCTTGGTTGGCCTGGGGGATATCCGAACCATGAACCTGGTATCGGGTGCAGGCGACAGCGGCTCCTCCTCCGACTGCGCTCCACGCGCCCTTTTTTGATATTTTACTCTAATTTCAAAATTTTCTTTGCTAAATAATGTAGGATAGTTACAGGCTTAGTCAAGAAGCTGTCACTGAGAAATACATAGAAAGTGGCTTTCTCGGTAGGAAACTGTAAAACGCTGCCCTCTTGAATGGTAAGTTAGGCTAACTCAGTAACTGTTATTACGCTTGAGTTTTGGCTTTTTAGAAGGTTAAGATTTGGCTTGATTTTAAAACTTCCAACTGGCCCATCTATGAAAACGTTCCCCCCCCCCTCCAAAAAAAATTCTGAAACAGGCTCTTCAAGGAAAAAAATTGTGCCTAAATGAAAAACAAATTTTTAAAAAATAGAAAAATCGTCTCCGCTGTCTAGAATTCGTAGTCCACTGAAAATGGAAAACCGGATAAAAACACCGAAAGACCTCGCCTACTGCGATCTTGCGGTGCTTAGTAAAGTGCATCGTTTTTATTGCGGGCTTAGCTTTCACAGCCAGTGCTTGGAAAACACGCTCAGCTAAAGGACAACTGGCGTTTGAAAAATGCTTGAAGATGGGGAGCGCCCTTCTGTGCATTTTCTTTCGCGGTCTCAGCAAATTGCTGGAAAGCCACAGAAGATGGAAGCGCTTAATGAAGAACTTTCAGTGCGATTCCAAAATACCGGCTAGAAAGTCACCCCACACCCTCTCAAAGGGAGCCAGACATTTGGTTTTACCCTTCCCTTCAGTCCCCACTTCGCTCCGCAAGCTTCAACGAAGATTATTTTAAAAATTGCCCCCAAATTACGGCACGTTCTAGGTTCGTATATTCTCCTCTGTATATTTTGGCACCATAAACCTATGTACGTTTAACGCAGTGATAGACCGACAGACCTGATGTGAGACTACGAACCCGTCACCTTTTCGGCATTTCCTTGTCTATTCGCTGGCCACCACAAGGTCAAGCGCCCACACGAACTGCTCCTCCATTATCTCGAAGTAAAATATGTGGATTTGTGTTTTAAACCCTTATTTCTGAATAAAAAATAAAAATTTTATAAAGTTTCAAAGAATGTGTACATCTTCAGGGGCAGACGAATTCAGAGAGAGTCGTACTAAATCTTCCTTACAATCATTTTAACCCTCTTGAAGAATCTCTAGATTAATCTGGAAAACGCTGTTTTTGACTTGGAGAATGTTCTGTTTGATTTCGAGAGCGTCACGTCTGCATAGAAGAGTGTCCAGTCGAATTTGAGAAGCGTCCAATTTAATTTGAAGAGCGGTCAGTTTGGCGTGAAATTAAACCAAATCACCCGAAGACCACGAAAAATTATAGATAGTTCTATTGTAGTTATATAAGTTATAGGTCAAGATTGTTACAAGCTTTATTTGGCTGACGATTCGGTGTCCTCGGCTTCTTCGGAGCCTAAGAAAGCGAGAACACCTCATTTTGGAGGGATATTTCGTTTTTGGAGTGAAATCCCAGTCAGTATCCAGACCAGCCGCTGGGCTAGCTTACTAGGGGACTAATATATTTGCAATGATATAGTATAAATAAGTAAAGTATAATGTAAAAACAAATAAATAAAAATATATAAAATAAGGAAACTAGTACCTTCCGCAGTCGAAGCGATGATGTCAGTAACAGTGGTGTGCGTTTAACGATTAGTGTTTTAGCGATTTGCCGGATTGACCGGCATTTTTCGTTAAAATCTTTTCACGAAATTTAACGACGAAAATTTCCGCTAAATTGCATTAACGACATTTTACCCACCAATTTTGAAATTTTACCCTTCATGTAGGTACACTTTATACGATATTTTTGGATGGGCTTTCGCAGTATCGTTGTGATACTGAGGACACCCTCTGCTCACTTCAATCACTGGAAGGAAGCGGTCAATACGCAGTCGATATCGTGCTCGTGTTTCGAAAATTGTTGCCATTTTTCCTCCTCCTTGACCGACTCATTTGCGTGCGCGCCCGCTTTTCTCCGCTGCAGATTCGCGTTTTCGGACCTCCTAGGACGTTGCTTACGTTTGGTTGCTATATATTAGTTCTTGCACTTCTCCGACAACTGTGTGCGAGCAGCGCCGTACAACCAGTCGGCAAGACTTAGAGTTCTTCCTATATTCTCACAAAGAATAAAGGGCAAAGATCCATGTGGCGCAGTCGCTACCGCATTATAAATGTATTTGTTCACATGGACCTTTGCCCTTTACCCTTACAACCCTTGTTAGTGAAAATACAGGAGAAACTCTGGGTTTTGCCGACTAGTAGTACGGCGCTACTCGCGCGCCTGTGCCGGAGTTACAAGTCAGTTCTTTCCTGCTTTTCGTGATATTAGCTTCATATGTAGGGTTGAGTAGGAGCAGGAAATGCGAAGAAAACGCTGCGAAATCTAAATAATGGGAGAAAACAAGGATAAGAAACGAAAAAAAGAAGAAAAGAAACGGAACTTTCGGAGAAGAGGGAAGAAAAAGACTCCTTCCCTCTTCTCCGCAAGTTTTCGGAAATATGGAAGGGTTCTTCGTATAGCATCAGGTGATGATTGTAGAACCAGGTTTAGGCAACTTTGAGCCCGCCCAACTGAAACAGCGTGGCTGCTGGTACTGTCATTGCCTCGCTTTTACTGAGTTTCATGCTGTGCTTGTCAACGATTTTGCCCAACCTTTTCTTCTTCTTCGAGGGCTCTCTTGGCCGCTTTCATTGGAAAAAGCACAATCACTATATACGTGAAACAGTGATGTACATGAGGGCAGTAAAAATAAAGAAATAAGAGAAGTCGATTACCAGTTTTCGTCAGCTATTATATACATGGTTAGGATAAAAATTGGTGCTTTACGTGGTCTACTCCATGAAGATTTTTTCGTTAAAAAAAACTGAAAAAAACTGAAAATATACATTTTTGAAGGTGCAAGTCTGGCTCTAGTAAAAAACTCCCTTCATGTCTATGGATTTTTCCGTTTAATTTGCGAATTTACTATAATACCGTTCACCATTCCAATTCAAAACGGGATCTACAGAAACAAGAAGAAGAATCCCAAAACACAATCGAGCCTCAAACGGAAGCACTGTCCAGCATAGCACCAGGTACTTCAAGAAGAAAATCAGAGTGTTCAGTTGATGAAAAGCAAAAAAATGACAGACAGTGGCGAATTCTATACGGAGAACTTAAGAAAGGATGAAGACCGAGATGAACCACTTTAATATGTTACGATAAATGCCCTTTTAAAGATAATAATACAAAAGGTGGCAAAGACAAAAATAATCAATGCCGCAAAATTCGATTCGACTAACATAGGTCAGCTTTCCGTGGCCTTCCAAAGACGAACTGTACCAATTAATTCGTTGCGGTCACAGCCTGACCTGAATACTTCATCAAACATTCCGAAGTTTTCCGAAACAATCACGGCAGTGTAGAAGAATATAGAGATGCAGAAATCGGTATGGTAAGCGCACGTTATGTAAAAAGCTTCGTCAGGACAAAAATGTTGAGCCGTGCCATGGTGCATTTGTCTTCCAGAAGCCGAAAGTTTTCCCAAAAGTTAAACGAATGTTCATAGTGAGAAACAATCTGCTATTTTAGAAGTCTTGCTGTAACTGTTCGGTTTTATAATCGTAATGTTTTTTCTCGTTTAGCCATTTTGTAGATGATAGATGGACTGATGTTATTTAATGTAAAGATGAAGACTTAGTCATATCATTGCCATGTAGATGGAGACGCTTACTACAACATAAAACACAGCCAAACTGACTGCAGCTGAAGGAAATTTTATTTAACGATTTTATCGAATTTACCGAATTTAACGCAAAAATTTTTCGTAAAAAAATAGTCGTTAAAAATTTACAGAAAAAGTTAACGCACACCCCTGCTCTGTAAGCCTGTAAACACATCCTTACCTTCTGTATAGTACCAGAGATGAGACGCACTGAGAATTCAAGCAAGCGGAGAACGGCGAGGTACCATCGTAGTGCCTCCTGCAACGGTCTCCAACACGTGAAGCGTCTAGGCCAAACGAGGCCAGACCTCATTTTGGTCGAAATCCCCGAAAATGTTGAAGAACTTTTTGAAGGAGGCAGTCTTTTGGTCTGCCCGGCCATCTGTCTTTATTCGTCGACTGCGTTGATGTTTTTTGTGCTGATGTTGTTTTCTGTTTCTTAACACTTCTGTTTATACGGTATTTCTGTATCGAAATATAAGCATCGAAATGCAAACAGTAAATTGTGCCGATAGTGCTCTCTTTGATTGTCCATTTTCAACTGAATTTTTTACCAACTTGTTTTTACTAATATGTTAATACTATCATATGTTAATAATACTGTTTCTATTAATATGTCAAAATTGCTATATGAGAAAAAACGACATTTTGAACAACCCAGTAGTCAATAGTTAACGCTTCACCATGACT